>VXAX01003592.1:508913-522537 GCA_013399835.1 Leptocoma aspasia
AAAGGAACGGCTGCTTTGCTGGGAGAGGAGTTTGCTCTGTTTCAGGGGAAGGCAGGAAACATCTATTTTGCAGCCCTCTCCCAGCTCCCCATCAGCCATGCCATTCCCAGGAGGTGTTACCCGTGGTGTTTGCATGGACATGGGGGATGATTTTAAATGGCTGCTATAAAGTAATAAAGGCTGAAAGGTCAGGCTTGGGCATAAACAGCCCCCAGGAGCCTGTTTTTACACCCTGGCCATGCCCTGAACCAAGAAAGAATGAGTCGACTTTATGGGCTCCTTCCCCCAGAGATACTTTGGACATCTGGGTGTTCTGGTTAATGCTGTCAAAAGGCAGAAAATACAGCTCTGACTCAGTGCCAAAGCAAGAAATGACCTTTTTCCAGCACTCCTGCCTGCAGCCTTCCTTCCCCACTGTGCTGCAGAGCCCTGGCTCCCCTGGACCGGGCTGGGAGCGGGGCTGAGCCTGCCCCTGGCAGGGAGAGAGCTCTGCCACGTCCTTTAGGCTGTCTGGGGTTTTCTAGCTCTGGTAAGAGCCTTCATGGCTTTGGGGCAGGTTTTGTACATGCTTGACAGCTGTTTTTTTCCCCGTAGTAAAGAGAGGATCCCAAGGATGGGATGTGCAGCGTGTGGGGGAAGGTTTGGGAAGAGGCTCAGACCCCGGGGCTACGCGAGGCACGCGGAGACTGCCGGGGATGTTGACATTCAGGTGGAAAAGCGGGAGTATCCCCTTGCAGGTACATGCCCACACACGCAGAGGGGAAATTAAGGTTCTCTAGTGCTTGTCAGAGCATCGTTTGGGGAGAGCAGTCAGGAAAAGGAGCAGCTGTGGAGGAAAATCAGGGTCCGTGCTCATGGAGCAGCCCCAAGCATCCGCTGTCTCCAGCCCCTCTCTGTGGTGCCGTGATGTGAGGCAGGTTCTTCCCTCTGCCTTCCCCTCCGGGATGAGTAATGGAGCCGGGATAACCTTCAACGTGTCCTGGGGACTCTCCCAGCTCCTTATTTAAACTGTTTTATTAGCAGGGATCAGGATGGAGTAAAAGTGCGGGGGTGTGAAATGTGGAGGTGTCTGCTGGGTCTTCCAAGGAGAACTCCCCCAAAAAAATGCACCCAGTTCCTACAGCAGCATCCACATTCCGTGGGGAGGGAGCCCCATAACTCATCTTTCCTCAAACTGCAGAAACCCCCAGTAAATCTTATTTCTGTTTTAAGGCTTAAAAGCTCCAGCGGCTTTGGGAGCCTTTGCTGCAGCGTTGCAGCACCCAGAGGGAGCCTCTGATGCCTTGTGAAGGCTGACCTAGAGCAGAGACTAGATGGAGCTAAAGAATAAAGCAGGGATTTATTAGGAGATCTCAATGGATCCATCTTGGCCAGCACAAGAGCCCAGCCAGGGCTGCACCCAAGAACCAAAATGGTCACAAAATGGACACCAGTCATGGGGTCTGTCACTTTTATAAGTTCTGCTCCATTTGCATGTTGGAGTTAATTGTCCAGTTACAGCTTCAGCCCATCAAGTCCCATCCTTCTTGTTTCTCTCTCCTCAGTCCAGTTGTTTGTGCTCTTGGGCCCGAGATCTGGATCATTTGTCCTTGGTCCCCAGCTAAAGAAGGAATTGTTTTGTCTCCCTACTCTGTGAAGAGAGCTCACCATCCCCTGATATGAAGCCTAGATTTACACACTAAAGCAGAACGGAATCTGAAAAATGTAACAGCTAAAACCTGAGCCATCACCTCTGCCCAGCTGATCCTGGTGGTGCCGGGGCTGTGCCTGGAATGGGGTGTCTGCCTCCAGCCTGGCCCTGGAGCAACCCAAAGGCAGCAGAAATTCAGTCAGAGAGGACCAAAAGGCACCTTTCTGGCTCAAAACTGGCCCCTTGCTTTTCTCAGTGCTTTGCAGGACAGGTTGGTGGCACAGAACCATAGAATCATTTAGGCTGGAAAAGACCCTAATGGTCATCCAGCCAATTGTTCACCCAGCCCTGCCAACACCACCACTCACCCATGGCCCCAAGTGCCACATTTCTGGCTCCATTTGTTTGTACAATGGCTTGAAGAGGTGAGTCCTGACCCATGACTGGGATATTTTTAACATCTGGGGTGTAAATAATGACCTCAAGCATGATGGGCTGAGTCTGGTGGGTGCTGAAATTTCCATAAATAAGTCCTTTACTGTGGGACCCGGGAGTGGCACTCATACCAAGCCCTCTCCTTTTCAGGCTTACAAATATATTGCATGGTGTGATTTTTAGGGTTGTCCTGTGCCAGGAGCTGGACTTGATGATCCTTGTGGGTCCCTTCCAATTGAGGATATTCTGGGATTCTGTGATAAAGAATCTCTTCCCCACAACCAGAGTGCCAGAAGTCCACTCGGGTCGGTGAATCAGAGGCGAGCAATTTATGTCAAGATTTCCCCTCTCTTGCAAATTATAATGTACTGTATTATCATTATAGGATTATGATTATGTCTAATAAGCAGGAATTTTGGGTGCTGGCAGCTCTTTAAAGTTCACTGTGGTGATTTCTTTGACTGTCCCGAGGCAAAGGCAGGCGGCAAAGTCACGCGGACGGAGAGGGCTCTGTGGTGGCCCAAAATGAGGTGGGATTTGGGAGGTCAGGATGAAAGGGACCATTGTGGGGGCTTGTCTGCTGCCCGACACGTGAAGGGCCTGGTGTTCAGCAGGGCTCATCATGTGTCAGCTCTGAGCACAATTGCTGACTTTTGATTCTGGGGCCAAGGGGTTTGTTTGATGTCAGGGGTGATGCTGAGCCCATCAAACAGCCCAGGGATGCTTCAGGCTTTGAAGTCGTGGGGTTTGGCAGAAGTTTGTGGTCATTCAAGGCAGCACAAGGCCTGGGTCAGGGGAGGTTTAGGTTGGAAATTAGGAAAAGATTCTTCATCCAGAGCGTGGTTGAGAACTGGAATGGGCTCCCCAGGGCAGAGGTTGTGGCATGAAGCCTGTCAGAGTTCTAGAAGTGTCTGGACAGTTCTCTCAGACACATGGTGTGACTTTTGGGGTTATCCTGTGCAGGGCCAGCAGTTGGACTTGGTGATCCTTGTGGCTCCTTTCCAACTCAGGCTATTCCATGATTCTGTATGTTAGAAAAGCCTTTTGGGCACCTGGGCTAATTAAATTTCTCCACTACCTGCAAAATAGTCCTGCATGGGGTATTTAATTATATTATTAATTTCTCGTAGGTACTGGGCGGTTTCAAAAGATGAAATCTCAAAACACCAATGTCAAATTAAAAAAAAAAAAAAAAGGTGAATGCTTTCTGTGGTTTGCTGGTCTTTCCAGTATCAGTCTTTAAGATTTTGGGGGCCTTGGTGTAGACTTTAATAATTGCAGTTGGCAAGACTGGATTTAAAGGGCTATTATTGGTATATTAAATTTCTGGTATTTAGTTATGTGTCACTTGTATGAAAATTGAAGCCACCTTCTCCCTCAGATCTCCTGCTAATAGTGTTGTTTTAATTTAGGCTTGTTAATGGGCCGTGTAATTT
This sequence comes from Leptocoma aspasia, assembly GCA_013399835.1. Classification (NCBI taxonomy): domain Eukaryota; kingdom Metazoa; phylum Chordata; class Aves; order Passeriformes; family Nectariniidae; genus Leptocoma; species Leptocoma aspasia. The sequence continues at coordinate 512,415 of VXAX01003592.1, forward strand.
AAGGACAAACCCCTGTGTTTGAAGCATTCCCAATCACTTCAAGTCCCTCATCAGCACCCAGGACTTTCCTGCCTTTGCAGAAGGAGGCAGATGGAAAACATAGGGGCTTCTAGAGGAAAACTATGGGTGGATATCTCCACCTCCAAGAAAGGGTTATGTACATGTGAGTGCCCAGGATATTGGGAATCTGTTCTTGCCCCATCCCTGGAAGTGTTCCAGGCCAGGTTTGACAGGGCTTGGAGCACCCGGGGCCAATGGAAGATGTCCCTGCCCGTGGCAGGGGAGAGGAATGAGATAGGCTTTAAATTCCCTTCCAAACCAAACCATTCTGTGATTCTGTGAAGACATGGAATGTCTTTGGGAAGGTCTGTGTCCTTGTTGGAACAGCCCTCAAACCCCACAGTGCTGGGATAAATTGCTGGGAGAAGGGATCCAGGTAGTCATGCCCAGCTCAGCAGCTGGTGCTCCAGCTAGGAATTCTTCTCCAAGATTTCACCCCCTGGGCTTTTCCTGCCACTGCCTCCCTGATGGTCTGCTGGGCTCCTTCAGCACCAGGAGGAGGAGGAGGAGATGGAGGAAGGCTGTCACACAGCACTTGTTCCTCTGAAGATTTTACAGCACCCATATCTGCTCCTGAGCTTCTCACCACATCCTTCTCCTCTGCAGAAGGGTCTCATGTTCTGTGCTGCTGTCTGGTCCCATTTCCCACCACAGCTCCTACCTCACCCTCAGAAGGGAGGCTCTGCATCTCCTGTGGCTTTAGTGAGAGGTGGATTTAATTCATCCACCTCTCACCATGCAAGACACAAGAGCAACATTAAGCACATAAACACATCTCTGATAATTTATGGTCCAGCTTGAGAACTCTGTGGCTTCTGGATGCTGCTAAGCGGTTCTGCAAGTGAAATAAATGTCATCCCTTCAGGATTTGAGCTGATAGCTTTATTTTAGGCATTTTTCCCAAGGGGAAGACACAGAATTCTACACTTTAATTCTTCGCTGGTACCTGTTCCTCCTGAAAAATGTTGCTGAACTGAGTCAGAAGGAGGAGGAAGGTGTCTAGGTGCAGAGTCAGTTGCCACCACCTGGGATTTATGCCATGGAAAACACCATTCCATCAGGACGTAGCTGCCGTGGGCACCTCATCAGCGTGATGGGAAATTGCATTAATCCTGTTGTGTGGATGCAGAATGGGCACCTCCACGATAAATCCAGTGCCAATGCCTCACTGGAGAATTTCGTGCCTGTGGTGGAGGAGGAATCTCATTAACACAAACTTCAGAGGGATCCAGCCCTGCCAGCCACAAGACAAATGCAAAAGTGCTATCATCATCTATCAAATGGAGAATGACCTTTGCTATCCATTAGGATCAAATGAAAAGCTTTGGGCTTTAACTTGGTTAAAATGCACATGGCTGTCTTTTTAGATCCTGGAGCCTGGCACATTGCTGAGATTAATCAAATTGTGCATTTTGCAAGTGCTTAAGCAGTATTGTTATATAACTTCATCTCTGCGTGGCTTCAAGACAGAAAGCAGAATAATTACACCCAGCCTGGCTGTGGAATCATCCTGCTGTGGTCAACAGCTGAGGAGGCAGGAGGGGTTTGGAGCCAAGTGCCAGCCCCGTGTTCTTAAATCTTGAATTCAGCTTTCTTCTGGTCAGAATTAAATATGTGGGTCTCTAAAGCTGTGTGTGTGTGCCCAGCAGGGCTCAGCTGAAGGACATCTCATTGTGGTCTGTCTTAAATCTCCCCACAGAAAGGGGGTGTAGGAGTGGGTTTTTCTGGTTATTTCACTTTGAAAAATGCTGATGTGCCAAGTAAATATAGCCACGCTGAAAAGAGGGAGAAGAGAGCATTGCTCTGCTGCCATTGGCCATCAGAGAGGGGGCCCACAGAGGGAAGCAGGGCCTGGTGGGGTCTGTGCCTCTGGGGTGCTGGGGAACGGGCTGGATGCCAGTGAAGAACATGCCTGGAAAACCCTCTTTCCACCAGCTGTTTAAGCAAGAGAGCTCTGACCATGGGTCCCTCCTCTTTGATCACACCTTGTCTCTGAGACAAGCACAAATTCAGCCGTTCCCTAAGAGAAGGGATTACCCAGATCATCATGTCCAAAGTGCTGTAGTCAATGCCTCAGTGTCCCAATGGAGATCATCCAGTGCTGTCCCTCAAGGGATGGTATTGGGACTGGCTGGAGCTGGGTGATCTTTAGAGGTCCCTCCCAACCCAGACCAGTCCATTATTGTAAATCCTCACAAACCCTCCTGAGCTCCTTGGCCTCCACTGTGTGTATCCTGCACCCAACAGCTCCTTGTGTGTGTCTTCCTCTCTCTTTCTTCTCTCAAGATCCTCTTTCCTGCTTTTCTCCTGGTCACAATAGAGCCCACCTCCATCCTGGTGCTGTGTGGGCTGGTAATTTGGGACCATCTGTGGCATGGGCAACTCTTGGTGCTCCCATACCAAAGATGAATCTATTTTTCTGCATAATCTCTCAAGTATTTCTATTTTCTTGGCAATTCTTGGCATAAGGTGCAGACAATTCTGCCAAGCCATGCAGCCAAGGCAGTCAGATGGTGACTGATACCTTCTTGTCCCTGAGAGCTGCACCCAACTCTGCATCCCTGGATTTTCAACCATTGCTGCTCCATGGGAAGTTGGATCCTGCTGTGCAGCAAGTCCCATTCCCAGCTGACTTGAGTAAAAGCAGGAAATGCTTGGAGCAAACAACACAAACCCCAAAAGTCTGTGCAGCTGTGTGAATTAGGTTGGATGGAATCAGTCTGAGGTCTCACCTTACAGTCCCTGGTTAGAAAAACTGCTGTGTTTATAGGTTGTAGCCCCACCTGTATTTATTTCAGTGTTAGTCTAAGCAGATGCTTTACTTAAGCCTATAAATATTTTTTTTTTGCCTGCTTAAAGTATCTGCTTATTTACAAACAGAAATTAAATCCAGTTTAGAGGATATGATGTAACAGGGTCTTATATTGAAATGACAACAAGCTTTGGGTTCCAGCTGGTGTAGCTCAGCTGGTAGATAAGACCATAATACTACTGCACATAGACAAGCCTAGAAGCAAACATATATTCTTGTAGCTTCAGTGCAAAAGGCAAGAAAAAGTGATGGTGAGGGGTGCTGGAGCCTTGTAAATCAACGGAGCAGCATCGGCTGATCTGACAGGAGTTGAACAAAGAGGAGCTGATACCTCAGTGGAAATCAATCCCTTAATGGACAGTTTCCCTCATCTGTTCCTGGAGTTGATGCAAGTCTCTGGGAGGATCTAAAATGATTAGCTGGAAATACATCCTTGTTTGAGCAGGGTCTTTGGGAAGTGTCTCTTTAACTCAAGTTGTGTGAATTATCCGTCTGGTGGTGACATCAGATAAATCACCTCTAAAGTGGGCTCAGTCCTGGATTTCTGTTATACCAAATCTGGAGGAATTTCCTCATGGGAAGGGTTGTTAAGCACTGGAATGAAGTGCTTGGGGAGGTGGTGGAGTCCCCATCCCTGGAGATATCCAGGGAACTACTGGCATTCAGTGCTCTGGTCTGGGTACAAGGTGGTGACAGTCACAGGTTGGACTCCATGACTTCAGAGGTCTTTTCCAGCCTAAATGATTCTGTGATATAGGTTGTGCTATTTATGTCTGTGTGCTGGTAATAAACAGGTTTGCATCGCTCAGTTACAAATCCATGTGTAAAAGCCATTTCCAGTGTGGTCTGTGAATACCTGGAGGAGCTGCGTGGCACCGGATCCACGTCCTGCTCTGAGGAACTGAGCTAGGAGCCTTGCACGGGAACCAGTGACTAAATATGAACTCAGAAAAAACAAAGACCCCATTTAGATGTAAATGGAATTGCGAGGGGGAGAGGGGGAAGTGGGGGGGAGAAGAAGGAAGGAAACAGAAATACATAAAATAGGAGTCTACAGGCAGAATTATTTCTTTGCAGATTCCGTTTTCCAGACTTCCCTCGGCGAGTTATCAGCAACACTCCACATATTTGTGCAGCCCAACAGCTGCGAGGCACAAGTACATTCTCCAGGAATGGGGGGTGGAACTGGATGATCTTTAAGGACTCTTCCAACTCAAATCATTCCATAATTCTGTGATTGCAGATCTGAGCATGGACATCAGCACTGGGCTCCTCCTGAATTAGAGCAAGGGGAAGATGTAGCAGGAAAACCCTGCAAATCTAACAGAGTAGTTTCCTCTCTGCCAGTAACACAAGATGCACCTTGCTGGGAAGTGTCAACACCTCAGCATTTGCAGAACAGGGTCTGCCAGACCTCTCTGCACGGATGCTAATTGCTTTTAGTGCTGCTCAGCTCAGTGGACAGCCCCAGGTGCCTCTGGCCCTGCCTCAGCTCCTCTGTGATCAGCCTGTCCTTGAAAAGCAGGCTGTCCATCTGTGCCACCCACCTGCCTTCCTTTGGGTGGGGAGCTGTCACCCCTGGGTCTGAGAGTTTGCAGCTGCAGGAAAGGCTGCAGCAAGCTGGAGATCAGATCTGAAAAGGCAGAGCTCATTTGTCTCCCTGACCAGCAGAATGAGTGCTCAGGATGTGCAAAATGAGGTTAAAACAATGTAATATATATTATTCCAGCTTTTTCCCCCCTCTTTTGTTGGTGTAACTGACCAAGACAGAGAGGAGATCTGGGAGAGAAGACAAACTGTGTGCTCAAGGTCAATGCTTTTTCTAAGCTCCAGTGAGAAAATAAAAAGCAGAAAGTCAAACCTCTGCCACAAAACCCCAAGCCCACGTGGCAAATTCACACCTCTAAAGGGGTTTCTCCACTGCTGCTCACATCAGGCCAAGTGTTGGCATCACACCTGTGCTTGCCCAGCTGGCTTGGCTGCAGGTGTGAGGAGTTAGCTGTGTCCTACCCTGGACAAGCAGAAACACCTTCTTTTCCTATCTTATTTTTTCCACTTGGTGGGAAAATGGGGGCAAATCCAAGAGTCTGTCATCCAGGTGTATGGGATTCAGCAGCTGCTCCACACTGGGGGCACCAACACAAGAAGAATGTGTCCAAGAGCTCTGCCAAGGAGCCCTGCTCTGTCAGGGCTCCCAGCAAATCTTGTTTGTTCCCACCTTGGATTTTTCCTGAGGATGAAGAGCACGTTATCCTTGGAGACACAACCCAGAGCTGTGCTTGCAAATTGAAATCCTGGGCCCTGCATGCTTCCTGGGAAGCCTCAGATCAGTGGTGAACACTCACAGCACGCTGCCCTTCACAGGGGCACGTCTGCAGGGGCTTTGCTGCCTGCTCCACAGTGGGGGAAAACGTGGTTTTCCTCTGTTGGTTTGTTATTTATTCTTTTTTTTTTTTTTAGTGAAAGGCTTTACAGGCTGGGATTTGGAATCATTCCCAGTTTTTGCAAATAAAACTGTGAGTCTGTCTGAGAGCGTTGGAAGAGGAATCTCAGGAACGTGGGAGCGTTCTCCCTGGAGCCGCTCTTGAGTTTCTCCTCTTGTTGCTTCAAAATATTCCTAAGGCAGTGGTTGTTCTGCACATCTCCAGGTGCTGGAAACAAAGGAGATGTGAGACCTTACAGCAAGTTTGTTTGGCAAAAAACCCAGGCCAAAATTAAAAGCAGGATTTGCCCCTGCAGTTACAGAACCAAAAGAAGGAAATATCAAACTCCAATTCTGCACGACGAGTGAGGACAATGATGAAACAAGTCCTCCAGAGAAACCGTGAAAGCTCCAACCCTGGAAGTGTTCCAGGCCACGTTGGATGGGGCTTGGAGCAACCTGGGATAGTGGAAGGTGTCCCTGCCCATGGCAGGAGGTGGAATGAATTGATCTTTAATGTTGTTTCCAGCCCAAACCATTCTGTGACTCTGTGACAAATTATCAGCAGTGGTCCCTGCATCGGTGACTGCAGTTTGTGGAAGACCCTCAGACCCTCATTTTGCCCCACTTTTCATGTCCCCACACAATGTCAGGACAGCTAAACAGCTTCCAGAGTAGGATGGGACTTGAGGAAGCCAAGAGACATCCAAGGAGCTGAGACAAAAGGCTGCAGTTGTCTCCCAGGCTGTCTGTGTTAAAATAAGAGATGTTCCTTGCTTGTTGTTCCCCATCCACATGAAGAATATGAGGACTAATCATAAAATTTTATGGAACAAAAGCTCACGGGCATTTTATTCACTTTTTTGTGACTTAGGAGTCACAGACAGTTCAGGAATGTGATGAACCCTGAGAAGAAGTCTTATCTTCTCAACCAAGGACTGGAGCCGTGCGGTACCACCGGCAGGATAATCTATTTCCTCCAGGCTGCTGCCTTAAAAATGTCAAAAAGTTAAAGGGATTTGAGTAAAAATAGAAAACGACATCCTGGATGATGGGGGAAGGCTTTGTGTCCGATGGGAAGCCAGGGAAGGCAGGAAGTCACCAGGCAAACCCAGCACTATCAGGGAGCCCGGCTCGCATGGGGACCTGCGGGCTGGGATGGGAGGAGGGAGAACAAACCTTGTGGAAAGTCAAAAATCCAACCTGGATTATTCTGGGGGGGAAATTGGGTGGTTTCTGCTTGTTCTTGCAACTCTGCCATGTGCCTGGGGCCAAAATGAGATGGGTGCCACAGCTGGGTTGGCTCCTGGGGGGACAAAACACCTTCTGCTTCCCACGGCAGCATCGGCGTGAGCAGAAACCCCTGGGATTTATTGCTCAAAGGCCATCCCAGCAAACAGGAGCTCTTGGAATTTCCAGGAGAGCAGCAATGGATGGGCAATGCCAGCGATCCTGGGATGGAGATGTGGAGCCATGGAGAGCTGAGGGGTGGCCTGTGTCCAGGGCTTGGTGCTGAAATGTCGTCTTGGTATAATTGAGTGAAGAAGACTCAGCCTGTCCTCTAACAGCAAATTAAACACAACTTTGTGGGTTTGGTGGTTTGCTGCCAAGTGCCAATACAGCTCCATATTAATGGCTTCTGACAGGATTATTCTTCCTGTTTTTGGCAGGAAGCAGCTCTTTGGCCTTAATCCTGCTTGTGGCTGAGGGAAGAAAACTAGAGTATCCCACATATTTACCAATCGTGTAACTCCCAAATACTGCTTAAATCCCAAATTTTCAGAGAGGAGCAGAACAGAACGACCCTGCATCAATCCAAAAATGCTGCCAGGAGGCAGGGAGAGGTGAGGACCCTTCATGCACTTCCCAGGGTGAAGCTCAGTCTACCCCATGAACAGGAATTCCCCTGTGTAACTGTGGGCATCTGTGCTCTCAGTATAAATATAATGTATAAACATCACAATAAATATAAAAATATATAATATTTTATATAGATATAAAAATATGATATGTAAAAATATATGTGTGAGGTTGTTAAATCAACAACTTCTAAAAAAAATTTAATACCAGTAGGGAGCTCAATATTTAAATGCCTGAAAGGGAGTAAAACCCCCAAACAATGTGGTTGGAAATAGGAAAGCAAAAGGGATTTGAAGTAGTAGGTTTAGGAGGGCAAAGTACTCAGCACACAACCAGGTCAAAACCTCTTTGGGGGGCATCTGGATGAAGGCTCCAACAGCATTAATCCTTTTTAAAATTCACAGACTCCAGCCAGGGACCTCAGTGGTCACAGAGAATCTATTTAAGTGAAATCTCCAAATTACACACCCAGCATCCCACCCTTCCCTGTGCTTGCAGTGATGAGAGAGCAGCCAGAGAGGCTTCAAGGGCTTGATTTTGGGAAAAGCTGAGTTGTCAGCACTGGCAGCAGAGCTTCACTGAACTGAACTGGAAATAAAAGCAGGGTGTTTGGTTTTGTTTTTTTTTTCCTCCAAGAGAGAATTTTCAAAATTTCTCCCTGATGGCTGAAGTTTTGGCTGGGTGTGTGAGGATTTGCTGGTGTGGGCAGCAGGGCTGGGCTGCCCTGGAGGCTGTGGGACTGGTCAGTGCTGGGGCTGGGGGTGGGGAGAGGACAAAGATACGTGTGTGCAAAGCACCAAAACCTCCAGGAAAAATGAGGACAGGCTTGAATTTTTATAAGGAGGTCAGCACAGCCATGGCTTTGTGCTTCCCACGGACCTGCGGACAATGTCCCTTCTCACTGTTACACATTTGCAAAGAGGAGGAGGGGAAAGAATAAAAGTCAAACTTTGTCTCCGTGCCAGCCATGCCCTGTGGGCACAGAGGAGGTGACAGCGTGGCTGGGGTGGAGGTGACACCCCGCAGCACCAAGCTGCCATCGAGGCACAGAGACGATGCGAATTTCGATGCGAATTTCGATGCGAATTTCGGGAGGTAGAAATTGTTTATCTTGACTTCACGCTGGAAACTGTGTGGAGTAACCAGGAGTCAAAGCATGAATAGCTAACTACAGGGAGAGGAGGGGAAAAAAAAAAAAAAAAACTGAACAAAAAAAAGCCCCAAACCAACCCCAAAGCCCTCAGGACGCTCCAGTCTGCTTTAAAGTTCTCACGTGGCACAAAACTGAGACATCTGCACTTTTTCTGTGTTTCCTTATCTTCCCAAAAACAGAGGAGCATTTGCCCACATGAACACAACATTTGCGAGAGGATCCAGGCACAGACACGCAGAAATATTTAAATGTAGCACCATGCTCAGTCAATGACCTTTGCATAATTAGCAGCTCCTTCTCTTTCTGATCATGGAAATGGCCTGTGGCTTCTGCCTTTGTGCTGCCTGCTATAGCCTCCATATGCTCCATTTGCATCCTGGAATTATCGATCGCCCTGCGTCTCAAATGTAAAGATTTATAAGCAGCCGTGGCAGGGCTGGGATCCCAGGTGGGGGGACTGAGGTCACCAAGGCTTTGGCTGCTGCAGATGGGACGAGCAGAGGGTTTGGCTGTGCAGGGTCTCACTAATGAGTTGCAGGTTGGGTCAGTTCCTGGATGAGGAGGCTTCCTATGGCTCTGTTCTCATCTCTTCCCCAAAATCAGGTGAACAAAACATAAAATAAATAAAATAATGCATAAAATGGATCTTGTGAAATGGAAACTTTTGGGGCAAGGCCAGGTTGGATGGGGCTTGGAGTAACCTGGTCTAGTGGAAGGTGGCCCTGCTCATGGCAGGGGGTTGGAACAAGATGGGCTTTAAGGTCCCTTCCAACACCATTCCACATGGTCCATTCCAAGCCATTCCACAGCCCTGTGATTTTGCCACCACCAGATTTGGATTTATAAGGTTGCTTTTGCTTTCCTGGACGCTTGGATTTGACTAAAACATCTGACCCAAGTACTCCTTCACTCCAGAAGGCAGATGGCGATTTTTATTAGCAAGTGGTTTCCTGTTCTTTTGATTCCTTCAATAATGTATTTTCTGTTGCTGGGGTTGGATGTACTCTCTGTATATGATTGCTAACCCTTAGCAATGAATTCATGTTGATTTTCTTTCATCTCAAAGGCTTTCCTCATTCATCTTCTGTCTCTTAATGGCAACAGCAGGTATGTGTGTGCTCTTTTCGTACCAAAAAAAAAAAATGCATTACACACTTTTCACAGATTCTTCTGGTGTTTACATACAAAATCTTCCCCTCTCTAACAGAGCTGGTAAATCTCGGCCACGCGAGTGCCTTTTCCCTGCCCAAAAGGCGAGGAGCTCTCAGCCTGTTCCATGATAACTCGGCTCCTTTGTTGAGGAAAGGCATTATCTGATGAGGTACAAGGCATCTCCATCTCCTAACGATTCCAGGAGCAATCAGGGGCCCACCAGGATTGTGTTTCTCAGCCATTACCTGATTGCTGTGGAGCACCGTTCCAGCCGTCCATCTCCTAAAGAGCCCATAATAAAGACAACTCGACCGGAATCCCGGCCGCTCCCGACAATAGCGAGCCTTTCAGCTTGTACAGATAATGACTTACTAATTACCCGGACGGAGGAGAAGTGACCATCTATAACCATCTCTGCAGCGCAGGCTCCCGCAGCCGGCAGGAAGGCAGCGCTCCGGATTTTGGGAGCTGCCGCTGCGCGTTGATTTTACAGGATGCTGCAGGATGTCGCTTCTGCCACATCCTCCCGACATCTGCGCGCGGATGGTGATCGCTGCTTTTTGGTGGTGTGTTTGTTGTGGTTTTTTATTCCTTTTTTCCCTCTCCTTGCTCGGATTTCAAGGATTTTGGGGGCTGCAGCAGCCTTTTTTTTTCTTTTTTTTTT
>VXAX01003592.1:529730-594606 GCA_013399835.1 Leptocoma aspasia
GGCCGCTCTCGGGCGTCGGGGTCGCGGCGGGGCTGGGGATGAAACTTCTTGCGGGGCCGGGGGGTGCGGGATTATGGCACACAAACCTCCCCGCTGCGGGCCCCGTCCCTCGGCCGCCGGCTCCGGGAGACGGCGTCCTCCTTGCAGATGGCAGGGAGATGACTTTGGAACGAGGAGGAGGGGGGGAAGCACTTATATTCAGATTCGTCGTGGAAATGTTTATTTTCTCGGCTTGATACGGATCTTAAAGTAATCCTCTTGGCATTACGCTGTTGCCCTGCTGTTAAAGCTCGCAGCCGCTCTGCTGAGCGCCGCGGAAGCAGATGAGGGAGAAGCGTCTAAGCCGCGCTTGCTGAGAGCCCTCGCGAACCCCAGAAGAGATGCTTAATTTTGGTGGCTCAATACGTGCTAACGTATGGTTAATGGAGTAATTTTTCGGTGCTGAACACAAGGGAAAGGTTTGGAGCCAGCCGCGAAGCAGCGCAGTCACAGCCTCTCTGCGTTACTCAGCCTCCCCCAGAACCTGGCACATATTTGCTGCAAGGTCGTGGAAAAACCTGTTCTGGTTTCTTAGGGATTTTTGTTTTGTTTCGGTCCTTTCCTAAAGAGCCGTGTTCACCTTCGCAGAAGAACTGTTTGAAAAAGAGCAGTCTAGGCTGGGTACTCGTATCCAGTACTGCACCTTTTTTCCTTAAGGGATGCTGAATGTTTCCTGTCACGAGACTGGGTCAAGATGCAGTTACCGTGGAATAAAACACAGCTGCTATCATGAACGTGGCGTAGCTGGTACTTGAAATCCTTGAATTTCAGTCCCTTGATTCGTGAGAAATACCCATATCACACTAAATTTAATAAAGAAACCTTCTTACTGTTTCGGTTGTGGCAATGGAGGGTGAGCTCAGCTGTGCAACACTGTCTCTGACAATAAAGTCAGAGTATAATGCAGAATCTTTAATTAAATTAGAGTGCATAAATTGATGTTGTGCTGCAGAGGCTCTTTGTGCACAGCTGGAAACATTTTCCTTTCTGTTGCTTTACTATTTTTAGCAGCAGTTGAAAGTACAGAAGTATGAAATGTTTTGGCTCTGATCTTAACCTGGCAAAGTCTGGTATGCTTTGCCTTTAACATGGGGACTCATTGATCTCAGCTTATCGGTTCTGCTGGGCTCTTGATCTTCACCGTGTGTGTTGAAACACGCCAGTAAAATCTAAATAAAATGTATATGGCTGAGTTTAGGTCCTGTTTGAGTTTCAGCCGTTCTCTAAAACTACTGAGGTTGCATCTTGTAGGTGTAAGATGTCCTGAAAACGCAGACAGATCCTGTTGTCCTTGCAGTGCAGCCAGGGACAAGAAGTCTGTGCACGGGAGCTGGGTCTCTGTGGCTGCACTCAAACAATGGGGCATTGGCTGTCACTGCTCACACACTGTGATGTAGGGCTTGGTAGACGTGATGGAAGCAGTCCAGGAAATCTCATGACTTCAGTAACTGTATTTTTAATTTTTAGACGGAAGATTGTTGTCTTAAGAGCCCTTTGCCACTTCAGGAGTTCCTTACTGTGTGCCCCATCAGAGGCGTCTTAAATGTTTGTAGTGCCATAAATAATGCAAACATCCCTCTCTTCTCTTTGGTGACTCAACATTTGTGACTAGGAACTCTTGAACAGCTTAAGCTGTTCAGTATGCTAAAAAAACCCACTTAATACCTGTTTTGAATTAAAATCTTGTAATCTGGAGTTTCATTTAAATAAGACAATGCAAATCTGCTCTCCTCCCTGTAGTGAAACTGAGACCTGGGGACCAGCAGAAGCGTAGTGTTGCAGCTCCTGTTACAACTGCCTGATTAAAATTGATAGCACAGCCTCGCAGCTAGATTAAAAAAAAAAAGAAAAAGCTGTTTTGAGACACTGTGTGGGTTGTTGTTTTTTTAAAAAAAAGCCTTGATTGTGATGTTGATGAATAACTTGTGTCTTGAACTGTGAGACTTTTAAATTAGGTGGTGAAAAGGATGATGAACAAAGGAATTGGCATACCTGGCAAACTGCTGAGCTCCTGTTTTTAAGATGACAAAACTTTCCCTTTATCTTTTGCTCTCTCTCTGCCTTAGCAGTATTACAGTGGGGCTGTACCTTGACCTTTAAATCGAGGGAAAGGCGTTTTTTTGGCAGGAGGTGGCTCTCAGCAGGGCGCGTTCCTTATTGTCTGGCAATAGTTGTGACTGCTCAGCCTGCGCCTCGGTGTAAAGCCCGAGGCGTTTTGTGTCGGTCCGTGCAGCAAACACATTTCTGATAACCTTCTCCCAGCACTGTGCTGCGTCTGTGCTGGCAGTGATGTGGCAGCGTGTGTTTGGTTAAGATTTTGCCGAGGTTTACATAATCAATGTTGTAGTGAATAGAAACAGTTTATGTAAATCGAGCCAGACAGGTCAAGATGGCTGGTAAAGAAGAGATCATCTGCTTTATTGTGAATCTGCTTGTGTACATCTGCTCGTAGCATCATCTGCTCACAAAAGGCTCTGGATTTCTTGGTGAAGCAGAAACATTCATATTCTAATTCTTTTTGAAGAAAAAAAAAGAAAGCAGCTTTGTTTGAAGTCCTGTCAAAGTAATGGCTCATTATATATTTCTTGGAACGTGGGGCTGGAGGGAGTTAAGGAGATGCTGAATGCAGTACCAAGTACCTGAATAGCGTCAGGGTTTGTTACTGCGTTTGTCAGTAGCTTTTGTTTGACTTATCTGGTGTCTTGTTAATGTTTTGAGGTGCATGTCCTGGCCCCTTTGTCCCCTAACTTAGAATTGTGCCCTGAAGACTTTATTCAAGCCAGGATGGCTCTGCTAAATCCAGACTGTCCAGAGCTGGTCCCTGGCTGCAGGGGGTGGCTGTCACTGAAGGCCTGGTGCCCTTAAATCCTTTGGGACTGTACGATGGGGATGGGCAGCTGTGGCCTCTCAGGAAAGTCACTTGATTAAAATGATGTAAATTGAAGGAGAAACAGCAAAGAGACATGAGCTGTAGTCAGTGCTGAGTTCTGTAGCAGTGAAAGATTTGTCCCTGACATTGAATGAATGCTTTTTTTGGATGGGGTTTCTGGTAGTTGTTTGCATGTAAATGGAATATTTCTTATTAACCAAAGGCTTTCTTGGTGTTTGCTACTCCTTAGCAAGGGGGTGCAGCCTGGTGCATCCTCAGCCAAGGAAGACTGTGTTGTACAGATTTACCTAATTTTGCAACATCTCATGCATTTTTTAAGTTTAACCAGACAAAACTCTAAGGGCTGTCCCTCAGTGTTGTTACAGTAGTCATTTTGAAATTGCTGGCAACATTTTTACGTGTAAATTTTCCATTGCCTACCATTAAAATAAATGAATTGGTTAATTTGGAAGCTTCAGTGCTGAAAGAAACCACTGTGAGTTGCTACATGAGCATTGTTTAATGTGGACTGTTGGACATCCTTGAATAAACAGGCTGTAGTTCTGCTTAAATTTAACCTTTTGAGAAAGTAGAATAAAAGGATAGGTCTTAGAGCAGCCCGGTGTAGTGGAAGATGTCCCTACCCGTAGCAGGGGGTTGGAACTGAGAAGTCTTTAAGGTCTCTTCCAATCCAAACCATTCTGGGATTCTACAGAAATTCTCACTTGTGTTTACAGTCATACATTTTGTGGTAATTTTTGGGAAGCTCTTCTCTTTGATGGACCACTTTATACTTGAAGCAACTTTAGATGTGAAACAGTCATCTTGTGTTAATCTGAAGGGACATGCATTTTTAAATTCCTATTTTTCATACTGGCTTTTTCTGACTGATCAAAGTTCCCACTACTGCTACCTCCTTGCAGGATAAAGAAAGTTTCTGCAGTGTCTTCTGCTTATAAACACATTTCTATTTTTTAACTTACCTGTCTGGCTTTTCATGTAGCTCTTGCTCATCTCTTGCTGTGCAGTTCAGGAAGAAGCCAGTGCAGGTTTCCAGTGGTGTTGACAAATGCAGATGCAGTGTGGGATCTCTGCTTGTCCTTGAGTGCTGTTTGCTGCTGTGCATGGACTGAAGGAGGAGGGAGAGTCATCCTGGCTGTGGAATTAAACTGGGACTCGGTTTGCACATAGGTGGATTTGCTGTCTGATACCAGACTGAGGCTTGGTTTAATGACAGGTGATTTCCTGCACTATCTGGTGTAGATATATTGGTGAAACTGCTTAGGTGACTCGAGTTCTGCTTTTAAACCTTATTTGAAAATGTATTTTGGGTTTCATTTAAAGGAGTGACTGTAGCACATAATGGGAGCTGCCATTAAATGTGTTCAAGGTCATGATTCTCTGAGAGTCACTGGCTCCAGCAGTCATAGCTGGAAGGCTGTTGTTCTGGAGAAACAGATTTTGTTTGGTTTTTTTTTCTTTGCTATTGACAGTGGCTTCTTGGAGACCTTTATGTCTTGTGCTGGGTTTATGGTGAGTCTTATATGTGCATATTGCAAATGTGTGATCAGGGTCAGTTCAGAACTTGCAAGGAAATTAACCAAACACCAGAAGAATCGTGTCTGAATAGAACATTAACTGCAGTGTTGGAAAACAGTGGAGAGGATTATATCTGAGGAAAGGTCTGTGGATTTTTTTTGAAAGCTTGTGTATGGCTGGATAGAGGAAACGTTTTGCTTCATTTAAGCTAAGAAAGAAAGCATACTTGAGTTGGTTTTCTGCAGCTATCCTATTCCTTGGAGTACTTTTGACTTTCTCAGAGTGCAGATTTGTATCCAGCTGTAGGCTTTATTCACAACATCTCAGTACCGATGTAAAATCAGAGAGCAGAAACGTCAGCCTCTAAAATCTATGTTTATTGAAGCAAATCACAGCATCAAACGTCTGCATGTTTAATGTTTGTTATAAAAAGGAAACTGAGTGCATTCTGGAAGTTAAACTAATCCCCTTGGTGTGTACAGGCAGGAGGTCACACGTGTGGAAGTGAAAGACTCAGGATTTTTTTCTTAAAATATGGAAAACAGTTTACTCTGAATAAACAAGTCTGGGAAATGTAGGACTTTGCCTTTGATGCACTTCTTGTGTAGAACCAAGTAGCTGTTCCTCTTCAGTCCTGGCAGAATCAGGGATGAATAGTTTTCCATTTTCAGCTGAAATTTGTGAATGGGTGAATACTGTAACAGTCCACCTTGTCACTTTAAAATATGCATATAAACCAAGAAATTACTTTCTAGGCTGTTAAGGTTTATTTTTTTGTTGCTAAAAGCAGTATCTTACTTAAGCTATTTCATGTCCCTCTTCAACAGCAGGCTGTTCTTCGACTGTGATTACAAGGTTGCTTGAGAACAGATTTTTCCTAAGAAGTCAGGAACTTCTTATCCTGTTCAAACTGAAATTATGGCTGGTTTGTTCTTACAGAACTAATGCTGCTCTCTAACGTGCTCAGTAGTGATAGAAGGTATAAACTTGATACTTTAAGATAACAGCCTCCTTCTTCTGTACCCTGATGAGAAGCTGTGTGAGTGTAGTACCGAGCCTGTGCCTTGCTTTAGGTGGGGTTTGTTAGTTCAGGGTGCCAGCAGAGAAGTTTTACAACTTTGCAGAGTCCTACAGAAGTGTCATGTTTCCTGTTGGTATTGTCTGCACAGCCTTTGGTTCTCAGTTTGTCCTGAGCACTTGTGACTGGTGTGGCTGTGAAATCTTCTGAAGATGACTCCTCTGGTGTGTTAGTTGCAGTCTTGGTTTAGTGCTTCTTGTGGTGTTGTCTCAGTTGTGTCTGGTTATTCTGCACTGTCATACTTGTGGCTTGTTTGTCCTGTGGTCAGCAAGGCAGGTGAAGTAGAGGAGGATTTGGTCTAAGCTCCCAGCTTGAAGCAGGATCTCAAACTGGTTTCCAGTTTACTTTGTGCTGTCAAATCCTTTTTTGTCTCTACTGTTTGATACCCTAAATCTCATTTGTGTTGAGGATGCTTTTTCTTTTATCAACAGATATCCTTATGTTTATTCTCGCTCTGTCCCAAGGTCACCACTGAAAGCTTGCATGTGACTTGTCACAAGTTTAAACCTTGAGGGACAGGAATGAGGATGCTGGCATAGGGAGTGTGCCTGCTTCCAGAGACTTCTGAGGCAAAGCTGCTCATTTTGTTTGTTTTATGAAGGCATCACTAAATGGTGCCCTTGCATTTTTCACTTCACCTGCATAGACCAATATGCTGAAGGGCTCCTGCATTTTCTTTAGAGGGTTTGTTTCACTCTTGATAAGATGCAGTTGAGAATTTTATGCCTCCCTTATCTTTGCATCATACTTGTTTTTAGGCATCTCCTGGTGCAGCTTTGTGCAGGTTAGTCCTGGGTCTTGAGTGCACAGTGCCATTCCCTTACTTTGGGGGACCAATTTGTGACTTGTCTGACAAACTGTAAGTAACATCTGGGATTAGACTGCATTAATCCTATTACTCGCTAGCCTGGAATAGCCTTGGTGCTCATGTTAAGCAAAGAGTACAGTCGAGAGCAGTGGGGGTTCCAAAGCAGAGATTAGTGAGCTCTGAGAGCAGGAGCAGTGCTGTCCCAGCTCCTCTGCACCACCAGCTGTGCCCCCTCTGTGCTGACTCCTCTCTTTGACCTTGTAGTGTGACCTCCTGTGCAAATACTCTCCCTGGGTCTCTGCAGTGTTGATGGCTGAATAATGATTTAAAGCCAAACAAAGAGCAGGGGAGGACAGCGGGCAGCAAACTGTTTGTAGGGTTTTCTTAAAGTCTGAGTAGGCATCGTGGTGCTGGGAATTCAGCACTAAGAGTAACCTGTCTTTGGGTTTGCCTAGGAATAAACACCTCTCCTGCCCTTGCCACAAACAGCACTTGTTGGCTCGAGTTAAAAGATTTTAGGATTCAGGAAGGCAGGCCTTGTAGGAAATGCCTGTACAGTGAAACTTCAGCAGTTTTAAATATTTGGCATTTGAAGACTTGTCACTGAGGGGCTGTGTGGCAGGAGGACACAGCATTTCAGTGTGATGGGGTTGTGAGTGATGTGTGAACAAGGTGACACTGGACTTGCATTGTCTTCATCTAGACAATGCTTCTACAATTACTCATTCTGATTAGTATAACCTCTGTTCCTAAAAATAGCAAGTATCAGCTGTTTGGCAATGAAGTTTCAATCAGTTCTTCATACTCCAGCCTTGGAAGTCCTCGTGTGAGGTCAGTGGGAAGCACACACAGCTGGGTAGTACAGCAGTTATTGGCTCATGGAGAAGAGAGTAATTCAGCTAAAAGCTTTCCTCTGTTTCACAACAGAAATGTCATCTGGAGGGAGCACATTATAAACAGCAGTTGTGAAAATGGATACAGACAACATCTACAAAGCTGGAGAGTTTGTGTTAAAAGCAAAGTGGTTTGGAGATGAGCTCTGTTTGATGGAGAACGATATGAAGGTGCTGATAGCTGAAGGACCTGTTCAGGCATCCTGCTTTCAATAGCAGTTTGTTTCTGCTGGAGAGAGGGAAAACAAGCAAGCTCTGTTTTGTGCTTCTGGAAGTGATTTACTTCAAGTCATTTAATAGTATAATTTTAATATTGCATGCTGACCTCACTGTAGATACAACTCATGTGTTTCAAGGAGGATGGAGTAGATGTGGGCTGTACCTAATCTGGGTAGCACAAGGCTTCCTGTTCTAGGGAATTGGTACAAAGTGCCCTCACTGAGTGTTTGTCAATAAAGACCTGATGTTCTTCTGTCATATTTATTGCTTATATTAACTATGATATAGCTACATTGCTGTGTAGCAGCTAATTGTATTTACCAGAGGTGCTGGCAGGCAGCTGCACAGTGAGTGAAGTACTAAAATATCTGTTGTGCTGCCTTCCCAAAGGAGTGGGGACAGGCAAGAAAAGTTAAGAGAGCTGGCACATAGTAGGTTAAAAGGAGAAGGCCAAGAAGCATTGTGATCATGTCCTTGAGTACTGTAATGTTAACTGACCCCTGTTGTTGCAATTTTTTTCTCTTTACATTCAAGGAATTTGAGGCAAAAAAGTTATCAGTCTTTCTTTTTGAGGGACACTTTCTAACTTTTTGAAGCAGTTACTGAACTGTAATTATGTGTTTAGTGGGCTTTCAAAATTACTTTTCACCGAGAAATGTGTGCTGTCTTTTAATTTAGAATCCAGTTCATGAGCTGTCATGAAACAGTTTTATTCTTCAAACTGACTGGTTTTAGCAATGCCTCAACAAACAGGTAGGCTTCAAACTTCTGAGGTGTATCCTCTTAAGGCATGGAAATGCCATGGGTGAGGACAGAGTGGGACTGGCTGTGAAGACAATTAGTCACTGTATGAAAGTAAACAAATTGAAGTGAATAAAAGCTTAAATCTCTGCTTGCCTGTTACAAATAAACTGGAGCCCAAATGTGCAAACCCTGGAGCATGTGCCCCTAGGAAGAATGAAAGAACTGTTTAGTCTGGACACTGAAGTTAATGGGCTGAAACTTTGATATAAGCACAGCTGTATTTCTTCATGTGCAACAGCATGAATTGGTTTTGATTGTTGGTGTCTGATTTAGTGCTGGTGGAGGCACAGCCTTTGTAACAGGAGTAGAGTCTGTCCTCCTTTCACAGGAGACGCCGTGCTGGTGAAAGATAGCGAGGGCTGCGTGGTTCCTGCTTCCCAGCACATCCTGTGCCAGGGTTCAGAACCTCCCAGACTGACTGTGTTTTTTATGGAACATTGACTAATATACCAAAATGTTGCTGTACTTTCAACTTGCCTTCCTTCTAGTGCATGTTTGACCTCTGAGAGCAAATAGCTGTGCAGCTCAATACTTGGATTCAAAATAATTTTGGTGTTGAAGAAGAATCTTTCAGACTTGATAGGATTCATTACCTTGTGCTTGCCCTAACCTTCCTGCTAACATATGTGCAATACTTACTTTGAATTGCATTCTGAATCTTAAAATCTGATGGAGCAGTTTCTCAGGGAAAGTTTCTCAGTAGTGCATCAGGGAGTGAGTTTTGATTCATGAGTTTGGTGTGTGGCTTTCTGTGCTGGGCAGCGGGCAAGAAGTCCCTTTCCAGAACCTCGTGTGTGATGGGAGAGGTGGCAGTGCCCTGCTGCAGGTCTGCAGTACAGAGGAATTCTTCCTAAGTGTTCCCTCATCTGACTCTGCCAGAAGATTTCATTACATGGGCTGTCAGTACCTTGGTGACTTTTGCCGAAAGAACTACCAGCAAATTGAGCAAATGGAATGATTTGGTGTTGGGGCAGATCCATGAGGAGGTGTTGGTTCATATGAGCAGCTGAGTAACTTCTTCCATCACAGCAAAAACTGGAGAAGGAAATCTGGCAGCAGCCAAATGGACAAGCCTTGCGTGGGTTTTTACTCCACTTTTGTTTCAGGCTGGGCTTCACTGGAAGAATGAAAAGAATGAAAGATGAGAGATGCCTCAAAACACCACTGGTGATGCAGCTGCCCTTGGGATGGCGCTGGCATTCCGGGAGGTTGCAGGATCTGGCTCCATGGGCAGTGGAAGCTCCATGGATGCTTTGGTCTTACTGACTGTGCTGAGATTTGTTCCCTGGGTGAGATGCCTTGCTCGAGGTGCCAGGGTAGAGACTGCAAGCTGCTTGTTTGCTTTTAGGGATGTGCACTGCAAGTTTTTCCTCTAATTTCCATAAATATTTTCTTAATACCCAAATGTTCTTTTCTACCCTTTTTGGTAGTGAGTCCTTGCACCCATTTAAAATACTTTGATGGAGCTTTCCCAAAATCTCTGGATATGTTCCTTCTTTTGCCTATGAAAGATGACTAAGCTGGGTTTTTTCCAGTATTTTCAGTCTGCTTGCTGTCAGAGCAAAAGAGCTTTAAGTTTTGTCTTGGGTTTGGTGCCTTTTTCCATGTTTGAGCACAAAATGCTGGAGTTCCTTTGCTCGCTTAGCTGTGCCTTATCTCTGCTTGTGCAATCCCACTTCCAGCTGCAAAACTGGAGTGCCATATATCCAGTTTTATTGCACATTTAGAGTTTCCAGCATGCAGAGACTGGTGTTATCCAGCAAATAGCTGTCCATGTAAGGATGCAGGAAGACTACAGAAAGTACAGTTCCCTCTGTAGGCAAAGCCAGGGTTTAAGTGATTAGCAGGGTCTGAGTCAAGCTCCGTGTGCCCTCCTAGTTTATTATGTGCAGTGTGACTTCAAATTCAGCTCAGGAATTGGCCTCTGATCACGTATTGCTGGTTTGCACCTTCAGCTCTTTGAAGGAGACTGGTTTATGTTACGGCTTTACCTACTGGAGATCTCTTGGTGTACAGAGAACAATGGGAAAACGATACTTTGTTAAAGGGTAAGCAGGTTCAGGCAAAAGTGATTTGCTCTTTCACCTCTGGGCATTCTGTAGCCAGTGCAGGCGGGAAGGAAGGAGCTGGATTTGGGGTTGGCTGGGGTCCAGTTGCAGACTCTATTCAGACCCAAGCCAGAAGGAGTATGGGCTTATTTGTAAGTTTTGGGCAGAGATGACAGTTGAGCAAAACCAGCTGTCTCACTTTGGTGAGCTGATGAAATTAGTTATGAATATGTCAGGTGGTAAAAGAGGGATGCTTTGTGCTGTGCAGAGATTGAGAAATGCATTAAAGATCAGTTTGTCATGCCTAAGTCAAGAGACTAAAACACTTAAGCTAAGTTAAAGAGATAAGAATGTATGATGCTCTTTAATATCCAGAAAATAAGTGTATTCATTTGTAAAAACAGCTCATTTATTGTAACCATGAGTACAAAGGGATGTTCTCCCACCTCCTGCACCATTATTACTTGTGCATGAACTAAGTGAAGCTTGTGTAAGTGATTGTGAGCAGCCTTTGGTTTACTTAGCCATTATTAAGTCTAAAGGCTGGTCTGGTTAGGGATAACACACATTTCATTTTCTTCCTGCTTTTCTTCCTAGACTTTACTCTGTATTTGGAGAAAGACTGAGTTTATTTGATGTACAGACCTATGCAGTGTGACAGCTATTGTCAAAATTTAAAAAAATGTGGCACAGCAAGCAGAATCCGACAGGAACTTTTAGTTTCCTGTTACCTGTTGCTTGTTTTGGAAGAACAAAAGTCCAGATAATGACTGTTCAGATGGGCAGTTTGTCTTGGCATAAATGAATCCTGGTTAAAATCTGGAAAAGTTCTGAACACGTGCTTGTTTCACACGGATGGTCATAACTGCTTGTAGCCTCTAGATAAGCTATTTAAGGACCAGGTGTTGGGACAGAGCAAGGTGTCAGTTTTGGGATGGTGATGCCACAGCTGGAGAGAAGCAGTCACTGCTCCTGGCTGCTCACTGCTCTTGCAGGAGGACACTGAATCCTCAGCTCTGCTGGCACCACGGGCTCCCTGTCCCAGCCATTTTCCATCTGCCTCTGGTGAGCACACCGTGATTTACTGAGAGATGTAGTGACAGGTGAGGTTGTAGTCTGTAACTGGAAATGAAGGATATCACTGAACTGATTTTATTCCACAGCCTCCCGATGCTATTTGAGCTCTGGTGAGGAGAGGCTGTAAAGATGAATGAGATTCCCACCCCCCTCCTTGTTAGACATCAGGGAATCTGTGTGACTGATTCTCACCTCTGAGAAAAAGCTTCAATTGGAGCTGTCACCTCAGTAGACAAAGAAGGAATCCAACTGCAAGACATGTACCCAGAGGAAATCATGCTTTGCTGGTTCCCTGGCTTATGAAACTCCTTGTTTTTCCATTGTTCTCCTTGTCACTACCATTGCTTCACCTCTGCTGCCTGCAGTAGTAAAAACAGTGTTGGGATGTTGAGTTTGAGTGAGTGGGAATGGACTCAAATGTTCCGCTACCCCAGGTAACTGAGGGGTGGGTGTAGCAGAGAGTAACTCTGAGTGTTGTCCTTTCTTGGCAAACCACTTTGGAGTCATTTTGAACACAACCTGAAAGTGCTTTGAGAATTGTCAACAATGTCTCATGCAGTTTAGCAGCCTCATATTTTGCATCATGTATGAGTTCAGTTCAGAGCTAAGAATAGTATTCTGTGTTACTCAAACATTTAAATTTTCTGGATGGGAAAGTCTCCTTTTCCTGGTGGTTGCAAAATAGCATAGTGGAGGATTTTTGTCCTTGGCTAAAACTGAAAGGAGAAATTTGGGATTTGTCCAGACATGAATGCCTCTCCAGTAGATTTCAGGCTTGTTCCTTTATAATGGGTAGTTCCAGGAGATTTGCTTCTGTGTTTTACAAAGATACTGAAACTAACTGATGGGGTGTGAGTATTTCTGGATATCATTCTTATCTTCTGCTCCCCCTCAAGGTGTTGCAGCCTGAGAGATTCCTACAAATGCTCTTTTTTGATAGGGCTGTAGGAGGAAAGGAAAACAGTTGTGGGAGACCCTTAGAGATATTCCTATGGGTATAATGCCAAAGAATTGTCAGAGTAGCAAGGGAATGTGTGCTTTATGTTCTGAAATGCACGTGCAGCACCTTTAGCTGGGCAAGGGAGGACAGCAAAGAATTTGGAATCTGCAAAACCCACATAAAAACGAGATAGTACAGACATAATCTGAGTCTTGCACATCCTCATGCACTGCAGCAGCTGCAAAGCTCTTTAGCATTGTACCACTCCCCTCTCCAGCTGGGAACAGTGCAGCATGGCCAAGGTGCCCTTATGGAGAGTGATGTCAGGTATAAAAACTTGAGGGCAACAGGGAATCTCTTGAGCCAGGCAGCTGTAATCAATTACTTGATTTCTGTGTCTCTGAGCTAACTCCTGCAGTCATGCTTTGCTGGGCAGTGCATTTCCAATTTCAGTCTTGGGCCCATGAGCTTTATTTCCACAGCTGAATTTCCATTTGGCTTGCAAAAGCTACTTCTGAGTCCTGTAATGCTATTTGATATTATGGCCTGTACTTGAGGAAACATTGTTTTAAACAGATCCTCTGTTTTCTTGGTCTGGTTTGCCCCGTAGGATGTCCTTGCCTTTAAAATCAAAGGACTCTGGAGAAATAAACATATGGGGTGGCTTGTTTTCTTCAAAGTTGGTGAACAAAAATAGTAATAGTATGCTGTCTGTCTTTGTGGGTGTTGGCAGAGAAAAAGTGCTGGATTTCCAAAGGCAGAAATTTGAGGGAGAACTGCCTGTGGTTTTAAACTTATTTTCTGTTCTACAAACCATTGTGTCACTTGTGCACATTACTTAATATCTGTTGGAATGAAACCTCAGCTTGCGGAGTGTAACCAGAAGTAGGCAGGCTGGAATAGCCCTGCAGATGAGCTGAGTGAGAATTTTGCTCTAGGAAACTTCTCTGCTGTAGAGCCTCCAGTGTGGCTTCAGAGCTTGCAGCTGTGTATAAACAGTCTTGCAAAAACTCTCTTGCTGCTTCAGTGAGGAGGAGATGCCTTCCCACCTGCAGAGCACAGCAGTGCAAGATCTCTTGTTCAGGCACTGCTGCACGAAGCTCTGCAGTGAGATTTTTCAGAGATCAGAATCTCTGAGCATTTGGATGTGAAAAAACATCAGGAATTCATCACTTCTGATGCTTTGAGTCATTCTTAGTAAGTGGTGTTTTCTGAGGCCTGTGAAAGGTCAGTGTTGCTTTTATGTAGCATTTTGGGAAGCTCTCTTAAGGGAAGCAAAATCTCAGAATTCTGTAGGTGAAAGTGTGAAACTCAAACACTTTGCTGTCATGAAGGTACATAGATCAGAATTCATTTTGCTGATCAGCAGTAAACACTTAATGGCTCTGCAGAAATCTTTTCCTGGCTAGAGATATCTGATTAACTTTGTTATAGTTTATGATAAAAGCAAACACCCAAGGTTGCTGTGAATTAGTAAGCTGTCAGCGTGTTTTAAGTCTGAAGAAAATATATTGAAGTCTAGCTCTCTGCACTGCTGCACTGTTAATTTCTGGTTTATTAAGACTTTTTAAAAAAAACCCCACAGCTACAGCAGTGCTGTGATGCCTCTGTACTTAGGGTTCACACATGGATCCAGTAGGTTTCAGGTAGTTCTTTCAGACAGGATATAATAACAGAATTATAGAATAATTTATCCTGTGTGGATTTTAGAGCACATAACACACTTGCTAACCAAGAACAGGCAGAAAGGTAATTCTTTGCTTTTTCTCTTTACTTAGCCACTCTAAATGTATTAGGAGCAGGCAGTGCAGTAGATTATTTCTCTTTTGACAGCTTGTGCCATGTACCAGTTGATATAATGCAGAATCAGTGATATTAAGGAAGCTGCTGTGTTCAGAGGCAGCAATCCTTGCAAGTGCTACAAAGAAGGAAACCCAATTCTTCATTTTGTGTTTCTGAGGCAAATATTTGGGATTCTGTTCAGTAGTTGGGGTTGAACTGGGAGCTGTGCATTTGTAAGGGTGTCTTTTTCCCTGGGAAACTAAAAGGAATGTTAAAACTGATGTAATTAGACTCGGATGTTGCAGCTCAGGATGCAGTAGTTGAGTGCCTCACTTTCTATTCAGTGCACTGCTGGTGAGATCACCTATATTCACAAAATGGATGCAAATTTTCTCTCTTCCTCTGTGCTAAATGGTACTGAAACCAACCTAAGAAGATTCTTGTCATGCTTGAGTATTTGAAAAAGCTGTAACAGACATCCTGGAACTTCTTCTACTGTCTGTGAAATCACAAAAATGACATTGCCATTGCTTGTACGTGGAGGTGAACTGAAGGTATAAGAAAGCTATCACCTTTTCTTATGAAAATGTGAACTATCAAATAGTCCATGATAGGATTTTAGGGAAAACACTTGATTTCTTAGGAAATGACTGTTGGGTCTGTGCTTTTATTTTCAATGGCTCAAATGGTCCTCTGAGTGAAATGTATTTTCTCCATAATGTTTAATGTAGTGCAGTTTCAGCTGTAACATGGTGTTATTACTGCTCATTCCTCAGGCTCAAATTTGAACAGTTTGGTTTTGCACCTTTGAGCATGTGGGAAGTACAGATAGGTTGGGAGAATGTTCAGAATGTCAGGGCATGTGGGTTTTGAGGTCTCTCGTCCCCTTGCATGCTATGAAGTCTAATTTGTCTCAATTTTGAAACTTGCAGCCTTTTTTTGATCTGATATTTAAGAGCAGATTGTAAATAGTTTCCAAACAAAGCTGTGTGGTTCCTGAGCCTCTGGTGGTGTGGATCAACAGTGTTCCTCCTTCTCTTCTTTCCTCCTGTGCACTGAAACCCAGCTGTGTGTAGTACTTTGCTTTAAAAGGGATTTTGTGTTTTTTCTGACTTGTTTTGAATGCAGTGAAAGTCAGATCTCGCTTTCTGCTGTGTCTGTGTGTATTTAACCAAACACCATATCCGACAATTCCAGTGGCATTTGGTAAATTATAGATCCTCCTCAGATGAGTAGCATTTCCTCTGTGCTATGAGAGGTTTAGGGATGGAAAGAGGATTCTCTAAACATGGTGCTTTGCCCACCTCTTGTGCTCTTTTAGCTGGAATAAAAAGCATGCTTTGAAATGAACCTGATTAGTTTATACCTTGTATTTTGCTGTGCACTAACGTTGCTGGTTTTATGCAGTGGTGAATGGTTTTAGCTGACAGCTTTGGAGATGGGCTTAAAGCACTGAGTAAAATTACCTCCTTGTTAAATGAATGCTGGGGGGAGCAGTAAAATGTTGGAAATAAGGATTGTTAAGGAAATCATTATGTGAAAGAAGAGGTTTCCTTACCCCTTACCCTTTGCTTTCTGACAGGGAAGCCTCTTGCATTCTAATGCTCTGCTGGCATATTACTTCTATTGGAATTGATATAATAATATCTTAAATGTAGGGGTTTTTTTTCTGTTAAAGTTGCTACCTTTCTTTTTCCCTGATCATGGCAGGTTATGGATGACTTCTGTGTTTTATGTTGTGAGACTCAGGTCATCCCTGCCTAGAAAGTATTTAGCTATTAAATTGTTTGGAACCGTCAGGTTATTTAACTGCTTTAATTGAAGCTTATCCTGATGCTCTAGCAGGCTGCAATCAGCGTGTTCCTTGGGTTCTTCCAGAGTGTCAGCCTTTAATCAAACTTGTGCTACTTACACAGCTGTCTTTGATTTCACAAAAACAAAGGTAACAAATTATTTTCCAGAAAAATATCCTGGGACAGAGTAACAAGCCACTTGCTAAGAAAAATCAAGGAGGGTAATAAGATGTTTCTGCAGAAAGTTTCTCCCAGCCCAGAAGAAACACCAGCTCTTTTGTATTCCTGACTGGATCTCCCTGATCTTCTGTGCCAAGTAGCTGCAGTAGTAAAACTCTGACTCCTGTGCCCTTCACCTGGGGACTGGTTGCTTCTGCTACTTCTGTATTTTCTTACTCCAGAATTTCTTCCTCTGCCCCTCAGTGAGGAGAAGAGTATCAAAATAGCAAAGAGTTTTGGGAATCTCAGAGGAAGCTGGATGTGTGGTGTAAATAAAGCTGTTTAAAAGCAGTTCTGACACAATCCATTTGGTATTTGCAAGCCAAGAGAATCCTTTAACTTTTTGTATAGGGTGAAGTGAATACAGATCAGGTGTGTTTTTCTTGAAGTGCCTGTATTACGTAAGCTAAACATGCATGAAGATTAGTCAGCTGTATTTCCTATATATATTCTTCCTGAAACAAAGTTGATTTTTTTTTTTATTATTCTGATGTTACAGCTGTTATAATAGCAGGGTAGTCCTGCTGGTGCTGGAGGGGGATGTATGGAGTGGAATAATTAAAAAAATAATGAGTTAACCTGATCTGTAGGGTACCAGATTCTTTCATCTTTTGGTGGGAGGAGGTGGGGGGAACAGGAGGAGGCCACAGCAGCCAGGAATAGCTTTTCCCTCAAACCAGAAGAGTGACCAGTTCTGCTCCAGAACACCAGGGAATAATTAAGGTCACCCAGGAGAACCTCAGTTACTGCACATGTGACTTCTTGTGGTGTTTCCAGTAGATAAGGTTCTTCTTAATTTGTGAAGGAGGAAAGTAGGTTCTAGCTTATCTGATCTGCAGTAGGTGCCTTTGAAAGCTTTTTCTGTTGTTTTTTTTTGTGGTGTACATAACCTTTTACTGTGTGCTCAGCTAATCCATGGGGCTGGCTGGGTGGATGTGAACATAAAAGCTCTGTGAGTGTGAGGTGAGGCTTTGGGGCCAGCTCACTGCTGGGGTCCTGGTGGTAGGAGCAACTTTTGAAAGGTAGCTAAAAAAAGTAATTAAAAGTAACTCCTGATCATGAGACAGTGATGCAAATCAGCCTTTTCTCTGAAAAACCTGGGGTCATGGCACAGATCAGGTCAGGCTGCGTTTCACTGAATCACTGCAGCCCCTTTGAAGGCTCGAGGACAGTACAGGGAGCAGTAAACAAAGCAAGGAGTGCTGAAATCTGGTGCTGGGGAGGAGAAGGCTTGTGGTGAACACACAGGGCTGATCAGTGTGCCAATGAGTGTTCCAAAAGTGCTGGAGAAGGGAATGCTTCCTGAAGTGTTTCATGATAGCAAAATGACTTCACAAATGTAAGTTGTAAGAACAAACGCTTGTCTCAGAAGCAAAAAAACAACCCCAAACTGGTTATAGCCACAATTAACAACTCCAACATACCTTTCTTACGGATAATCAAGTTCACAGATGCAAAAACATTGCTTTTAATGGGGAAAGAGATGAGATTATTTGGGACTTTGGAACTTGTTAGTTTGGATTTTCTTGCTCTGCAGGAAGACTGGCTTTGTTAAGCTGTACAACTGGTAGTGATTAGGAAGCATTTATGCCTATGGAGATGTCTTAGCCAGCAGAGTCTGAGGTGGGACTGTGCCTTTCATTCAGGACTTCTTCCCAGATTGCATAAACCAAAGGTCTTGGATCAGTGGCTTTTTGTTAATCAAAGGATGGAAGCCCTTTGGTTATCCATGAGTTGCTTATTGCTCTAGCCTTTCTACTTAATACTACTTCAGTTTTGCTGCTGTGAAATGTTTTCCTTCAGAAAGAAAGCAAAATCTGATGAGAATTAATCTTCTAGCACGTGAGCCTGCTGTGAGAATGAAGAGAGATACTGTTTAAGCTCTTTGGTGGGTTTGGCAGGAAGTGCAGCAGACTTGGTTGACCTGGATCTCCCTTGCTGTGTGCATGGGGAAAGTTTTAACTCTAAAAGTGTGGAAGCACAGTGGGGAGGCCTGGATCTTGCAGAGTAACTGAGAGGTGTCATGGATCGACTGGATCAAGCCTTTGTGTTGGGCATGGAGCAGGTGACTCTGCCAGCTCTGTTTTCTGTCATTCTGTGATCAGAAAGCAGCTGTACATTTTTCCAAAGGTGCATGTGGGGAAAGGGAACCTTCTGGTCAGTCAAGGCTTGTTGAGTGCCTGGGGATGAGGGCAACAAGGATAAAACAGTATAAATAAAACAGTATCTTCCTTCCAGCCTCTGAGAAACTTCAGCATTAAAGGTTTTTTTTGCAATCTGTTGTAGTGATCTGTGAATCCCTGTGTCTTCACTGCCAAAACTCCGTGACAGGAACAGGATTAGCAATACCTCTGGTGGTGGAGGCTGCTTCTGGGACAGACACTGATGCATGCAATCAGCTGGAGACAAGCTGAGACCTAAATTCCTATGGAGTTAATATCTGTGACACTGATACAGCACCAGAAAACACAGTTCAAAGGAGGAGATGCACCAGGAGTATCCCGTTGATACAGAAGTACTCCTTAGCTTTGCTTCTGCTATTTGGCAACTCTTCCTCATGAGATTAAGTTTGAGGATAACTTCACTGTTCTGTTTCACTGAAATTCTCAGATAACTGGCAGACAGCAACTGCTTGTTTTCTGAAGCTGTGATGCAGAAAAATGTTTGAAATAATTCTTGCCTTTTTTAAAAAAGGAAATCCTTAGCTGTTCTTTTGCTGAAATATTACTAGATACGAAATGAATTGTTGAGGTTGATATAAGGGAAGAGGGTGTAAAGGCTATGAAGTACTGGCAGTGATAGTATATAAAGGGAGACACAAATATGCTTATTTTGTTGTCAGCTTTGTGTAAGTTGAAGCTTTGTGTTTTGCTATAAACTATAAACATGTGACTTTTTCCCTTTTAGTGTGTGTTCAATGCTGGATGCCTGAGCAGCAGAGGGTTTTCCAGTTAGTCAGGAGTTGAGTGTGGAGCTGTGAAAAGCTCTGGGACTGGGTGTTGCAAAGGTGAATAATGTATCTTTAGCCTTCATATGTGGTGGATGTCATGATAGACGTGCTCTAGACTTGCAGTACTTCCAAGGGAATCTCTCCTGCTCTCTGCTGCTTTATATGTTGCTGATACATGTGCTTCTGTGGCTTTGCAGTGGGCTGGAGAGAGAGGAATGTGGTTTTAAAACTGAACTTAAAGCATAAATCTAGTTTTTTTTCCCCTTCATGTGAACCAAGGAGAGAAGTAGTGGGAGTGAATTAACAAAGGAAAGGTGAGATTGCTGCTTTTGGCAGCAGCATGGGACCACACGGGTTCAGGGATGGTGAAAATACAGTGTAAGCACAAACTGAATTTTGCTATGTGTGGAGTATGTACTACAGGATTCTACCAAATATGGGATCAGAATGTACTT
The DNA here is from genome assembly GCA_013399835.1 of Leptocoma aspasia. Classification (NCBI taxonomy): domain Eukaryota; kingdom Metazoa; phylum Chordata; class Aves; order Passeriformes; family Nectariniidae; genus Leptocoma; species Leptocoma aspasia. Next base: position 549,244 of record VXAX01003592.1, read on the forward strand.
ACAAGGGAAGATTTACTCAAGTCTGCAGCTTTGTTGTTTAGTGAGCAAAGATGTGCTGTTTGACTAACTAAAGCTATGGAAACAACTGAACTGTAGCATCTCATCTGTTTATAGCCAAGTCTGTCATTTGGGATGGTTCTCGTCCAAAAATGACAAGGTGTGCTGCAGATCTGTTAGTAATAGACAAGGAAAGCAAAATAAAACTACTCCTTTTTGTCTGGAGGAAGTGTTACCAGTGAAAATCAGGAGTTGTTCAGTTTTAGTCTTTTGGGAGGTAGTTTGCATAGGTATGCAAAAGTTTTTAAGTTTATGATGGCTTGTATTTTGATAGCATTATAAAAAAAAATCAGCTCCATGCAGCACCTTCAATGTCAGCTAGTAGATACCTTAATTCTAAGGATGACTTCCTTGAGTTGAAGGCAAACTTCCCAAGGTGCAGATTGCAAGATTTAGAGCTCTTGTACCAAGTAACAGAACTGTCATTTACTCTTTGCCACGGTCTAGGCTGGATTTTTTTAAAAAGCAAAACCAAAATAAACATAAACCAAAAAAGCTTGTGTAACAAGCCTTCTGACAAACAGTTCAAAGCTTGTTGCTGGTCTCTGAAGCAGACAAGTCCTTGTAGTAGTACAAGTAGTGCAAGACTTGTAGAAAGTAGGAACTTGCCACAGTGGACTGTGGGAGAGAGCATGTGTGGTCTTGCTCTCCAGACAGCCCTGAATCCAGGAGGAGAGGCTTTCATTACATATCCCAGCCATGGGAAAACCTTAATTGGAGTTTGCAGTTCATTGTATACCAAACTCTTCAAGTGTTTGATGTAAATCTGTAGGAAACTGGCTTTGGTAATTATGGTGCCCATAGCCCATGCCAGCACCACTCCCTTATTTGCAAGGAATAGTGCTATCAACGGAGATAATTATCCCAGGAGGTTTCATGATGCAGCTTGTCCCAGTACTGCTGTCACTGAGAAGCATTTGGAAAAGTATTGGACTGCTCCTTCCATGTGTGTTGGTCTGGTGAACATCTGGAGACCTTCCAAAGTGCCCCATAGATCTGTGTGTGGGCAGGGTGCTCTCAGAAATGATTGTTCTGTCGCTGTGAAATTGATTTTTTTCCTAGTTTGTTTATTAGTTGGAAACAACTTTATTCCAGGCTTTTTGGTGGGGTGAAGGAGAGCTCCAGCTGCAGGTTCTTTTGGTAGTACTGACCTTCTTGTGAAGCAAAAAGTTGTGTGCTAATGTGCTGGTCCCTAAGCTGGTCCTGGAGCTATTGGAAGAGTGCAAAGGAGAAGGGAAATGTCACACTATGGCGCAACACGAAACACAGAGACAGAGCGCAGTCACACCCAAGAGAAGGCAAGGAAGAACAAAGTTTATTTTGGTTTTCACATTATATAGAGTTTTGGAAACAACCATCGATTGGAAGGTGAAGTTACCACCTCTCCAACCACACTGGCCAATGACAAAGTCCATCAAACCTTTCTCCTCCCAGGAGAAAGAATGAAAAACAAAAGAACAGTTAGAAAAACATGTGCGTGTTTACAAAAACAGTGTGAGAAACTCCATCACAAGAATGAAAACATCAGAAGGCTGGAAAAATGAGAGTGACAGGGAAATGGCTCCTGCTTGTGGAGTGGCTTTGTGAGAGGAGGTGTTTGGTGATGGGGAATTTGTGTCCTCAATCCTTGTCCCTTCTCCATACATGATTCCAGCCTGGTGCTGCTCACAGGGAGGCACTTGTTGCTCGCCCAGGCCCTGCTCAGTGGAAGAGCTGGGAGTGATGGAGAGGAGAGGGCAGGGCAGCTTTTGTTGTAGTTCCTTGTGCCCGTGCTTAGGAAAGCTGACCCAGCAAGGTGTGGGCAGCTTTTCCTCCTCCTGGGTGCTGAATCCAGCTGTGTCCCTGGGCAGGGACAGCCAAGGCTGGGGCTGCTGCCTCGGGAGCAGGGCATGGAGGGTGGGAGGGAGCAATCCTGCCATGGCTGGCAGGATCCCAGGGCATTACTGCCGGGGCACTGGGCATGGAGCTTGGCCAGGGGGTGGGAAGGAACAGTGTGGCTGCAGTGCCATGGGGAGGGTTGGTTTGTGGGGAGCAACTTGAGAGACCTGGCCTAGGGAAAAGTGAAGGTGTCTGCTGGTTGTAGAAAGAGGTGATGCCTCAGGTTTTGGCTTTTATGTTTTCAGATTCTGTGCTGCTTTAGTGTGTAAGTCTAGGCTTCATATTAGGGGATGGTGAGCTCTCTTCACAGAGTAGGCAGACAAAACAATTCCTTCTCTAGCTGGGGACCAAGGACAAATGATCCAGATCTCGGGCCCAAGAGCAGAAACAACTGGACTGAAGAGAGAAAAACAAGGATGGGACTTCATAACCTGAAGCTGTAACTGGACAATTAACTCCAATCTGCAAATGGAGCAGAACTGATAAATGTGACAGACCCCATGACCAGTCATCCATTTGGTGACCATTTTGGTTCATCTTGGGTGCATCCCTGGCTGGGCTCTTGTGCTGCCCAAGGTGGATCTATTAAAGCCTCTTAATAAATGCCTACTTTATTCTTTAGCTCCATCTAGTCTCTGTTCTAGGTCAGCCTTCACAAGGCATCAGAGGCAACTTCTCACACCCTGGTTTTTTTCCCCTCTTCTGAAACATGTGTGTATCCCTAGGAATTGTCCCAGCTCTTTCTACCATTGTTGGATCAAAATCAAACTTACAGGTCTGTAATTGAAGCATAACAAATAATAAAACTACCACTTAATTCCTCCTGCCCTTTGTGGAAAGGAAATGTAGAAATGGGCACAAGGAAAACTTTCACAAAAATTTGTCAGCGCTAATCAGGATGAATGAGTTCAATGTTCACTTTGCTTGTATTTCCTTCCTATTTGAAGACTCCAAGAGGTCTTTTAACCTTGAGCTTCTTTATTTATCTGTTTTAAAGGTAATGAAACCCCACAGAGACCTGAAATGAAATAGAGTGGACTTCCCCAGTTAAAATTGTGTTTTGAAAATGAGGGGAAAAAATCCCAGACAATAAAACCCCACTTGACTGGTTTTAACTTCCCGTGGAACTACTTTAATTCAGTACTGTTTAGCAGTTACACAAGTATAAGAAAAATCAATAATTACAGCATATATAGTAGTTATATATTATTTCTGAGGGAATTGTTACTTTTTTAGGTTTCCAGATAAAAATATTTGTAGAAAGAATGTTGTCTTCAAAAAGTTAAAACTTGCTGGCATATTCCTGATAGTAGTGTCTTTGAAAGAAAGCATGTGCATATACCCGGGGAGATTCAAGTGGAGAATCAAATAACTCCTATTTTAAGTGCTGGCATTTAAGCTGCCTGTGGAACATATTGATGTATTTTTCTAGAGATTGGTCTCTTGTGATGAGGATCCACAGGCTGCACTTCTCTGGAGTAGAGTTAGTAACAGTTTTCCAAGGTGCAAGTAAGCCTGGAATGAAATAGTAGTGGCTTACTCCTGTTGGTTTTGTGCTGTGTTAGGGAATCTGCTTTAATATTCCAGAAAGACACAGTAGACTTCCCTATGAAAATGGGAGAGAGAGGACAAGTTCAGCTGGAAGTCTCTCAACTTTCTATGTGGTTTTAGCATCATGTATTAAATGTGCATTTTTTGAATGTCTGGGTTATAAGTTCTAGAGCAGTGAGATTTCAGATAATTTTTATCTTAAACCAGTTCTTGCTTGTGCTCGGTCATTCAGCAGTCCTGCCTTTGGGATTCCTAGAAGGGTAGGAGGCTCTCCAAGTGCATTCTCCTGTTATACAAATAGTTACATATACAGGATATAATGATAAAAAAATATTCTGGGTTACTGCACTGCTTTCCTTTTCATACTCTTTTTCTGCCTGCAGTGTTAACCTGTAATCATAAAGACTGTAGGAGAAGGATATCTGAGATCAGTATAGAACAGACCTCACCAGTAAGACAGAAGGGATTTATCAGTGGAATAACATCTGTAGTTTCTTGGGCAAAAGTCTGAAATCTCTGAGGATCAGGAATGGAAGAGCCAGTAAAGCCCTGAAAGCTCTTCCAACGGAGAGTTGGCAGAAATGATGGTGAAAAGCCTCTGCCTGACCTAAATCCTGGGGGTGAGGTAACTGCAAAGGAATTTCCAGTTGATCCCTTCCCTGGGGAAGGAGCTCTGTCCCCTTGAGGCTTCAGACTGCTCTGAGTAATTAATCCATTGGGTCTGTGTCCTCAGGGAGAGATGTCGAGGGCTCCTGTGTTACACCTGATAAAGAAAGTCATTAGTGAGGCTTCAGATAGTTACATAAATTAAAAACACTTGCATCCTCTTTCCTTAATAATTAATAGATGAAGCCTTTAGGATTAAAGTTTAAAAAAAATGGGGGGGACACAACTAGTAAAGCAAAATTCCTTTCACATAGTTTCACTTGCCCCTAGATTACTTGGGTTTGCCATGTTGCCCCAGTTCTTCCTCCAGTCCTGCATGAGATGTGGGTAGATGGGTGGTAGGGTAAAAACATTTTAGAACTCCTCATGTTCTGAAATTAAAGTGAAGATGTAGAGTTTGTTCTTCCACCTTCCTTTGATTCACCTTCTAGAGGTGAATAATAAATGTTTCTGTGGCTGAAAAACTGAGTATTTTGTTTGTAGTTACTTACCTTTTTAATGAGAATAAAATTTCAACCATTGGTAAGTAAAGAATGTTTGAATGCTCAGTTCAGGAAGTGAAACTTAGCCTGATTGTTACTTTTTTTTGTTTTGCTCCATGCATTTGATGATACCACAATATTGTGGCCAAATTACCCCTCTCTCTCCTTTGCTGTATTCCAATCTGGTGGTGTTTTATGCTAAACTTTTTTCCTTTATTTCCAGGTACAATGGATCCCTCCCTAATGGTGACAGGGGGCGCAGGAAAAGCAGATTTGCCCTTTATAAGCGATCTAAGGCAAGTGGAGTTAAACCCAGCACTGTCCATGTCATCTCTACTCCTCAAGCATCAAAGGTATGTGACCCTGGGCAAATCCTGGTTTTTGATGGTCCTGAGGGGAGGGCAGCTCAGGTATTGCTGCTGATTTACCTCACTTGCAGTTTATTCTGTGCTTGTAGGATATGTTTGTTTAATGAAGAGGCTGCAGTGGATTTGCCTTCTGGGGTGTATAGCTTTAATCCACTTACCTGTTTAAAATAGTCTGTAAGCTCAGGTATGAGATAATCTGACCTTCCTGCCCGTGTTCAGAAAGCTGGCTGTCAGTGCTGACTGTTTTTTCTGAGCCATAGAGTACACAGGAGATAAAAACACAAAACACACTTTCTCACTGGAGTGGTATTTCTTTCCTCTTCAGGAAGATAACTGACATGCTATTAAAAATGTTCTGATCCCTTTGGGCCTTTCATTTTTCTTGCTGATAACGATACTGTACAAATTTTTACCTGAAGTTTAGTGTGGGTGAAGGAGGAAAAGCAGCAAAGTTAATATATTAACATAGTAACATATTAATGTGTAGGACTGTCCAGGTCAGGATTCTGGTGGTGGAATGTATTTCAGGCTGCAAAAAGTCTTCCTGTCTTCTCAAAGCCTTTTTCTTAAAGCAAGAAGTGAGTAGAGTTTATGCTAAACTGGAGGGGAGTTATGTGGTGGCACTCGCACAAGAGGATGGTTTGTATGAAGTGTACCTCACTGAAATATCTCTTGGGACAGAGAGAGAGAGAACCTGCACCATGCTCAGAAATGTGTTGTCTGACTTGGACCAAGAGAAGAATGTTGTTTAATATATAGTATGGGATTGTTTTCTTTTCTAATACACAGTATATGCCCAAACTTACCAAAATACACAATATCAGAGCTTGTTCTCTTTGAACATAGTATACATCGTGCCTGCTGCAGATAAATGTGGAGTCTTTTGGATTAAAAGTTACAGTAAATATTTTACAGTGCTTCTGTTATCAAAATGAAAGCTTTTCTGAGTTAAATCTTCCTGATGAAATCAACCTTCGGAATAGAACTTGTAGTATATGTTGGTAATTCTAGTTTGTTGCTTAAAATGTAACAAATGGGGAAAAATGTGTTTTACATAGTGGATGAAAATATACACATGTTCTCACTGGATGATCTTAAGCATTTGGACTGCAGATAGTATTTCAGCATTTGAGCTGCAAAATGTTTAAACACCTGGCAGACACCACAAGGAATCTGGTTAATGTTCATCTGTGGTGTTATTGTAGTGCAGATAAAAATATGTGTGCTGTACAAATTAGTGCCCTTATAAAGATAGCAGAGGCACTGGGACATTAAAGCCTTTCCTCTAAGCATTTGGATTCGGGTGGATGTGTCGAGTTGAATGTATTTTGCACTTTCTCTGAACCCCTAGAAAAGAGCTTTTGTGTGTTTGAGCTGGTGTCTGGGGCAGGGCTGGTGGATGTGTGCCAGAACAGTGGTGCAGTGGCTCTCAGTGAGTGCTCTTTCCATGCACAGAAAGAACACTTAGATTTTAAGGATGCTGTCATCAGCTTTTCTCACATCTTAGGCACCAGAGCCTGAATTGTTTTACTGAGAATTGTTTCTGCCTGTAACTTTGTGTAAATGACTGGAGAAATATAGGCTAATAAAGAGTGAGCTGCTTAGTTCTTAGAAAATAATGGGCAACTTGACTTCAAAAGTTGAGTTGTGCTCTCAGTCTTTCAGTCTTGTATTTAAGAAAAATAAACCAGCAGAAACTTGTGCTGCATAGGATGTTAACAAGTTTCTCCCTTTACATCCTTCATTTTAACTTTTCGGGTACCAATTTTCTGTTTCGTTCTGCTTGTCTGTCACTGTAAACTGAACCTGTGAGTAAAAAGGCAAGTGTAGAGTAGTGATGCTTTTTGGGTGGTGGATTTAGCAGAGGTGGGAGAGAAGCCCTGACTGCTTCCATTGGTTTTGTCTCTGATAAACAGAGGCTTGGATAAGGTGCATGGCTGGTTTTGTGCTGATTGCATTTATGCAGCAGCTCAAGAACTGTAGCTGTCACCAGTTTCAAGTTGGTGTGTCAGCCTGAACACTGCAATAGATGGTAAGAGGATGCTTGTCATGTTCCATGGGCCCTGCCGTGCAGGTGTCAAGGACAGCTGGAGTAGCAATGGCTTCAGTAGTAAATTTAGCTGAGCTAATTGCATATGAATCACTGCCTTTTGTTTTTTCCACTGAGCACTTGTTTTTTGCCATTCTGCCTTCTGAGGTGCTGAAGGAAATTCAGAAATGTTTGGCCTTCTGAGAGTTTATGGGTATATTTGGGGAAAAGCAGTGCATAGGGTACTAAGTCTCAAGTTTTTTTAGAGTTGTTGTCATTGTTAAAATACAGAGGCATCTCTTCAACATTATGCACTGGACTTTAAAACCTGCTTTATTAACTCTGTGCTTAGGCACCATTCAGTAAATTTTGTGTCCCCTTTTTGATGAAAATCAGACCATTTGAGAGGGACTTTTTTCAGCATTGTCAAAATTAGTTTTACTGTAAGAAAGAGCTTAAAACTCTTCTGCTGGTCCTAAGCTTGTCTGTGTGGACATGTTTGGGGAATGGGGGACTGTGAGTCTTCATTAACTCAGTGTGGATCTTTCTCAATATTTTAATAATCCCCTTTGAATTAGAGAGTTTCTTTCAAAATCATCACATCACAGGAGAGGCCATTCCTTGCCTTTTGACCTGGGTCTCATGATGAAGAGGAAGGTTTATCAGTCATGATGACAGAATTTGTGAAAACCTTCCTCTGACTACCAAGCTCATAGATACAAGTTTGCTCTTGGCTCATCATAACAGAGTTAGGGTTGGTGATTTTTATTTTCAAGCTATTGGAGCTGTATAGCAAAGTTAGAAGTCAGTTGTAATGTTTATTTCATTTAGTTGAGTTGTGTTAACTGTTGTTTTCATGCACAATATTTAATGCTGTGAAACTCCAGTCATTGTCTGCTGGTGTCTGAAATGATTACAGGGTTTACTTGGGCAGAAATTTTCCAGTTAGTGCTGAACTTCAGGTGAGAGTGGGATAAAAAGTTGTCTTTAGAATAATCACCTGGGAATGATGAGATGCTGAACTGGACTTCACTGGGTTTTGGGAGGAATAAGGGAGGCTTTCATAAGGGCTTTTTGTATTTTGGGGGTTTGTGACAATTTTTTTTGGTTGGGGGTATTTGAGTCTAACAGGGAAAGAGGTGTCTGACTGAAAATGAAACCAGATTAATACCACTGGAATAATATTTGAGGACAATATGTTTTTCTTACAGATCTTAAGCAGGTCAATAATGTGCTTTGGAAATAAAACTATATGATCCCAATTCCTGCCAAGTGTGGATGTTCCTGTTCCAGTCCACATCCACTCTCTTGGTTCAGTGCTTCACTAGGTTAACACTTTGCCCTGTACAAGCACAGGTGAATCTCATTGCTCCTCTTCATGACCATCCCTGGATTCTTGCTGGATGTTTTCTGTTGGGATTCTTTTTGTGGAACAGTGGGAGAGAACTCCCCCAGTCCCTCATGGGAGGGGTGCTGTCAGCTGGCATTAACACTGAGCTCACTGGTGTTACTGGAAACTGATCTTGGAATCCTCCATGACTTTGGCTCTGCAAGCATTTGGATTCCTCTGTTGGCTTCTGATGCTTCAGAATTATTATCATGGGTGTGAAGTTTAGAGAAATGAAGAAGGGGCTTCATGTACATTTGAATTACTTGAAGTATGGCATTAGGAAGCAGGAATTGTTGACAGGATTCCCTAGGATTTCTCTGGAAACATGACTGAATTCCCTTGTTGCAGCATAGATGGTAATTGAGACTTTCCAAAATATTAAGTCAGTGGGCAAGAGAATATAACTGCTGAGCATTGGAAGTACTCCTTTTTAACAAGGGAATGTCATGCTTTCCTAAGTGATTGCATGTGTAATAGTGGCTCCAGAAAAGATTCCAAATGCATTTTGAATTGCTGAAGACTTGAAAAACCCCACCTTTAATACCTTCTTATGGTGGTGTGTCTTGGTGTTTATTATGTCTGTCTTTCTTAGGATCAAAGTTTTCCTTTGGTAGCCTGTGGTAGATAAAGGCAACCTATTTTCTCCCCTATGAAATTACTATTTCAAGCTGACTGAGGAAGATCTCTCTTGACTTGCAAGTCCAATTACCTGCCGAGTTGGCTTCTGCTTTGTGCTATCACAACAGCAGCTTGGATAGTCACTGGCTGGGTTCCTGCAGCTCTAATCAAGTTTCCTGCTGCTGCTGGAGAAGAACAAAACGCAGCCATACGAATAATTATTAGGTCGGGGAGAGAGCTGCAATTTGTGCTTTGAGTGACGAGAGAAAATGAAAGTATAGGATTCTTGTGATTAGTTAGCTACTGTAGATATTGCATCTGCTTTGACGTACTTTGAATTGGGAGGAAAAAGGCCACAAATCCTTTTGGCACTGACAGCTTTTTGGTGTTCATTGTGAGTGAGAGCTCTAGAGCTCAGCTGCTGTCAGGAGGATGCTGTGTCTGTCAGTGGCTTCTGTCTTTCCTGTTGGGCTTATTTATGGTCTAATCAGTTCATGGAGCACTAATTTGTTCTGAAGTAACTTAATCGTATAGGTGTCTCAAGAGCCCTGGCTTGTGCAGGAGCAGCTTTTTCTTGGCTCATCAGCCAGAGTCTGCTTGAATAATAGTTTCCTTGGTGTAATGTCCTTTTCTTCTACTAAATGAGCATCATCTTACCATGCTAACTCCCTACCCCTGTGCCCTTGCAAATAGCAGGGAATGGTTAGGCAGGAGAAAATGGTTACACCGATTTCACTGGTAGGACTGAATAAATAACAACCCTTACTTGGTTTGAAACACTCCCTCCTGAGCTTTTGGGTCCTGTTAAGCAGAATGCATGTCAAAGGTTTTGGAAAATAATTTTATAGTGTTTTCTAACAAAACCCAGATGTTCAGTCAAGGAAGGGGAATTAAAAATTGCTGACGTCTACAACAATTATTTTTTTATGACTTAATGTTGCTTTTTGTTTTCATGCTCTCCCTTCAGAGGATAAAAAAAAAGGTCAAAGAATGCTTTCCTTGTAAACTCTCTTTAAACTACATCTGCTCTAAATCAATATTTTAGAGCAGATTCTACTTGAATGCGATGCCCTTTGAAAGCAGAGGAAGATGCAGTGATCACCAGGGCTGGTGGCAAGAAACTCGGGAGCATTTCATTTCCCCATACGCTTCCCTTGGCTTCCTGCAGGGAGCCAGGCTGTGGAATCACTGCTGTGCAGGATCTGTCACTTTGCAGCTTCCTTGACCACGTCAGAAATAACCTGGGGGGTTTGGGCTTGTGATAGAACCAGGGAAAGGAGAGGCTGCATCTCAGCTGAGGTTTAAATGCTGCAGTGTAAGGTCAGACACTGCAAATCCTGCTGCCCATTGTGGAATGTCCTCCTTTTTTTTTTGTGCCACGGGAAAAGCAGCGAGTAGGATTTGTACTGGAGATGGCAGAGCCACTTGTTTCACTGGAAGATGAAAATTTCGCAGCTTGAGCTTAATGTAGCATGACTCGTTTAAAACTGTCTTGTTCCAGTTTGACTGGTTCCTGCGTGCTTCCCCACCGTTCCCCAGAATTTAGAGTGGAAATTTTGGACCACCTGCTGTAGTGGTGAAGCTCTGTCCTGTTTCATATTTATTTTGTTTGGACTCTCAATTGTCTGGAATGGATCTGGTCTTAGAAGTGCATGTCTCCTGAGAGATGGGCTGCTCTGAGCTTCCTAAAAGTCAGGAAAACTCCCCAATCTGGTTTTGGATCACATGAAGCTGGATGGCCTGAGCATAGTATTTCTACCTGTGTGGTGGTACTGCCTTTGGAGCTTGTTGGGGATAACTCACCCTGCAAGCTGGCAGTGCTGAGGGACATTGTCTTTAAAGTGGTGGGGATCTGCTGTGGTGTTCCAGGTGTTTGGGTGGGCTGTGCTGGAGCACAGTTGGGAGCAGCCTGATGACTGCAGGGCCTTGGATACAACTATTAGAGCCTGGGACCGTCAGCATCTGTAATACAGGAATTCCTCTTCTCTGTATAGGTTGTTTCATGCTCAAAAGAAAATGCCATGACAAGGGGAACATGGCAGCTGATGATGGATATGCTTTTCCTGGTATCTCAAGCTAACGTCCAAAGGGAGTTGTCTTAAATGGATGGAACATTGTGTTTTGGAAAAGTCAGGTACTGTGTACTCAGAGAGTATGGAATTGCTCTCCTGGAACAGGGGAGTTGGAACTGCATCAAAGAGGAGATGAGACTTCTCTGCTCCAAGGCTTTGTTGAGAGGGGCAATTATTTTGAAAACACAGAAAGCAATTGAAGCATCATGGGCCAACAGTAACTTTTCAAAGAAACAAACAGCTGCTACTCCTGTTTTACAAATTAGAAAATACTTGTTTTCCAGAGTGCTTAGAGATTTTGTTGATGGAAAGAACAAAATCTAAATATCTCGCTTTTTGGGAGTCTCTTATGACTGCATCTGTAAAATGAGTAATGTTATCTGTTTGCCAAGAGAAGAACTAAGAGGGGTGACTCTCTTGTGACATTAAAAGATTCCTCTTTCCACTCTGTAGGTCTCTTGTCTGAGACATGTTTATGCTTTCTTTTAGATGTAGATTTGCTTTGTTTTGAGATCCTGCTGGTTTGTTCCTATTCAACACCAGAGACCTCACAAATACTTTAGGAGAAAGCAGGGAGTATTTTATCCTGATAATCTCTTCTGAAGGGATGTATCCCCAGCAAAGTGCTTATGGTGATGCTTCATTGGCTGGATGCTGCAAGCTCTTCAGCTCTGCATGCAGAAATTCTCTGGCAGTCATAAAGCAATTCAGAATTCTTTAGCACTGTGGCTTTGCTTCTACAAGATCATTATCTTTTTTTTTTGATCATCCCTGAGGTGTCCTTCCATGAAAACAAACGAGTCCAGCCACTGGACCTACATCAGAGCTTGTACTTAGGTGACCTCTGTGTCAGACCGAGTGTGTTCTGTACAGACTTGCCTTGAAATTCTGCGTGTCTCTTGTCCACAGTGATTCTGCCAGTTCTTCAGGAACTTCTGGACTCTGCAGATGCCTGCTGTGAGATAATGCTCATGGTAATCCATACTTTGGGCTTCTAATTTCAGTAGCAGCAGATGCCTATCGCTTTGACTTGAGGAAGCTCATTAAAGGCCCAGCACTGCCAGCTTGCTCTGGTGTTCAGTCTTCCCCAGCTCTGAGGGATCTCTCTTCCACTGAGCTCACCTCAGCCAGGGAATGATGGATGCTTTCTTCTCTGCTTTTTGATACCAGGCGGGGGTATCACTCCCTGGCCTCCCGAAAAACTCTGGACTTGGTGCACTGAGCTCAGGATTGCACATTCCCTGGGAGCTCTCGCTCTGGGGACTGTGGCCTGAGAGCAAGGCCAGTGTCTGAACAGTGATCTGGCTCAGACTGGGGTCATCCTGAGCTGTTGCACTCTCAGCCTTGGATGTTGACAACAACTACCACTTTTGTGGTCCCAGAGATTTTCCTGGGAACCTCTCCTGTTTTGTAAGTTTAAGATACTGAGAGACACTTTTCTTTCTCTTTTGCCCTAACCCAGGATAAGAAAAGGGGAAGCAAGGACAGGTTTGATTTCTATGTATTTAGTTTTCTTTCATGAAGCTCATTTGGCCAAAGAAACTCTGTTTCCAGGGCCTGTAGCTGCACAAGTCTGTTTTCCCTCCCAGACTGGACAAGTGATCGAAGGCTTAGATGACAAAGCACTCTCAGTTTGCAGCTTGGATAACTCTTGTGTCTAAACCAATTCTCTTCAGCATTGGTCAGGGGTGTTCTTGAGCAGGGGAGTCTGAAAAGAATATGGAACTTCACTGGTGAGATAAACCACATTTTATACTTGCACTACAGCAATGCAAATTTCTGGGTTTTACTGCTAACCTCAAATCCCAGAGAAGTTTAACAGAGGAGATGCTTTGTTTTGTAGTATCAGATGACCTCTGAAGATCAGGACTTTGTGGGACCAGAGCAGGCACATTTAGACCCTGGATGACCAGGGAATTCGTGAACCTGCAGCAGCTTGCTTGTTCTCCAGCTCTTTGGGAAATTCTGTGGAAGCTGTTCTTTGGGTAGTGAGTTACAGCCTCTGAGGATCAGAGCTTCTGTTCCCTTCCCCAGGCAGTGCTCTTCCTAACAGTGCTGTGCTGTTTATTTCAGCTGAATGAGTCCAGAATTCCAGAAGAGGTAATTAAAGAAATCATATGGTTCAGAGAAGGTGAAGGAAAGGTGCTTTTTTGTGCTTGAGGTTTTTAGAGAGTTTGTGAGTGTTATTAAAGCAAAATTCTACTGCATAAAGGCAAATAAAATTGTGTGAATGATCAAAAAACCCTTTAGCAGTTATGGGCTGATTTCTGTAGTTTGCACCTTTGAGGCACTACTGGACCTTATATATACAGGCATTACTAGTTTTGAATTTTCTACAAAGGTTTGGAGGGGATGTTGAATAGGACAGTGAGAGCAAATGCACAGAGGCTGGAAAGGACCCTGAAAGACATTTTGGGGAGGCTTTGGATTACTTTTGACTTATATCCTTCCTATAATTGCATTTACCATTACAAACTTTGGACAACAGGCTACAGTGTAAAACATGCAGAAGTTTTTCCTCCTCCCTATTATCTCTACATTAGCATTTGGTTTTCCACACCTCTGCTTCTTCTTCAGCCCACCAAAGAATCTTCCACTGCTGAAGGTCAGGAATGAGGCAGTGCCTTGGTGGTCCAGGTGGGAGGCGGGGACGGACAGAGCTGACCTCGCTTCAGCATGGGCAGCTGCTCCCAGTTTGTTCCCAAAGAAAAACTGGCCTTGGAAAGCTGGGTTGCGAAACTTGGAAAAGAGCATAAAGTGTTCTCCCTAACTCATCCCCCCTCCTCGTCCTCCAAGCTTTCTCAAATCTTTGTTTGGTGTTTTGTCACAAAAATTGACTCTGTTGCTACCTGAGTGTAATAAATAAACTGCGGGAGTCAAAATGAAATGTTTGCAATTTTGTTCAGAGACAGCCCATGCTGAATGTCTTAAAATATCCCTGTGTTACGATCTTGCCTGTTACTGGAAACTCTAACTCTCGTTTCCTTGGTTAAAAATACCTTGGTTATTTAATGTTGTCTCTTGGTATCTTTGCACTGTAGTAGCAGATAATGCTGGGGTTGAAAGTATCACTGTGCCATTATGTGATGCATATAAAAACAAGGCTCTTTTTGAGGAACGTTTTTCTCATCTTCAGATGAAGATGTACTTGCTAAATGTAGAGGTAGGGCTCTGATTTTTCTCTCACTGCTGAGAAATTATCTGTAGAAATCCTCTGATAAAAATTGAGCCATAAAGGTAAATAAAAATCTGTATATTTGGTGCATACCAAACACAGCATGACAAGGGAGAACAGCATCATACAGTGTGAATGCACTGAGGTTTTTCCAGGCTGAAGTAGTAATTGATTTTTACTTGGTGGCAGCGAGTTACCTCATTTAGCCTTAAAAACACTAAACCACTTTGAAACAGGAGTATGGAGGCACCTTCCTCAGTCAAAGGTTTTGGTGGCTTCAAACACATCCGTGAAAAGGAGAAGATTTTGAAATTCAGCAACTAATACTTGTGCCTCAGGTTGGATTGGTGCTATGCAAATACTGAGGGGCGATAGTTGCCTCAACAAGTGGATGTTAGAGTTTCCAAGGAGCTGTAATCCATTCTGTTCCAGTGTTTACCAGCTAATGCTGTCTGCAGCGTTGGTGGTGGAGCAGTAATATGAATTGGATGATTTCTGATACCCAAAGTGTTGCTCCCAGCTCAGGGGTAACAGTCCTGCCTAGGTTTGTTCTGAATAAAGCACTTTGCATTAGGTAAAACCCCACAGCAATGCTCAAGGTACAGCAGTGGAGACAATCCTTCCCTGTGGCAGCCCAGCTGTGCCAGCAGCACTTCTTGTGGAGAAAGCAGGGTCAGGGTCATGGAGGCTGAGAGCCTGTTCCAGATTGGAGCATTTGCTGTGTGTGGGAAGATGCTGGAGGCTGGGCTGTGCAGGGCCAGCGGAGGCTCAGCTGAGCAGCACGTGCTGGTTTGGAGCACACGGGTTTGGTCAAGGCTCCAGATGTGTCCTGAAGGTCACAGCAATTTTGGTATCTTGGTTGCTGCTACAGCCCTGGCTGAAGGTCACTCCAGAAGGAGCTGTAGCCAGTTTGTGTACATGGGATGTTTGACAACTTGGGAGCCTCATGTAATCCATTGTCCTTCAGTCATTTTTCTGCCAAAACCTTGAGTGTCTGCAGAGTCATTTTCTGAACTCCTGCCAAGATTCAGGTACTCTTTGTTTTGAAGTCAAGGAAGTTGTCTTCAAGGAAATGTCATATCCAGAATAATTTGTTAATTATGCATGAATGGTGCATAGGCTGTCTTTTAGCAGTGCTTTCCCAGCTTTCACTTGCCTACTTGTGAAACGTGTTGTTAGCACCAGTAGAAGTTCATAAATCACAGATATAATCTGTGTATCTAATCAGCCTGTCCAGTGTTCCAGGATTATCTCAGTCTTGTGTTTCTCAGGCCTGATTAACAGGAAGGAGAGAGCACTTAGGACACTTGTTACAGGTACATGATGTCTCTTCTTTATCACTTATATAACTTCTTTTCCTGTTATGTATCAATGTGTATTTGAAGAACAGTGAAGATAAAAAGTAGATTTTCTTTAAAACAGAAAGCCTCCTCATGCAAATATTATGTACTCAATGTCTCCAGACTGGTAAAAGCTTGCACATTTATTTGCCATGATAGTTTGCTGTTTATGTGCTTTCTTTATTTAGTTTTTTGTTTGTTTATGCATTGATCTAGATACCATGCTCCTCTTATTACTGAAATAGATGAGGAGTGTTAAAGAAGGCATACAAACTATTGGGGCGGGGAATGTAATTTACAATTATAATTCTTTCTCATTAAGTATTCACTACTTTTAAATCTATTTATTTAGTGCCTGCTAACTATAGCCAGGATGATGATGATTGAATGCTTTTTCATGCAGACTCGTGGAGACTTGAAGTGGAATAAGATTCATCTTTGGAATTCACTGAGATAACTTTGTCAACAGCAAGAAATTGCACGCAAAGTAAAAAGGCCAAGAATGTGCTGAATGTTTTGGCATCATTACTCCTGTATTAATCTAATTTCTGATTGTGCCTTGCTGTACTAGTTCTCTATTAATGGTTTCTTATACCGAGAGTATGTTTTGCTCTACACTGGGGGAAAGCACCTTGCCTTGAAAGTAGGGGTTGTGGTTATATTAAAGCACTTTTGGCAGAAACTTAAGATTAATACCTGTCTGAGGCAGGTTGTATCTCCTTGTCAAGTGGCAGGTGGGTTGGTTGTCTGTGTAAACAGTGAGACTTGCTCTCTCATGTGGTGTTCTTGCTGCAAAATTGTTGGGCTGGGACTTAATTCCAATTTTACCAGGATTTTAAAGCATCAAAAATTGGGGCTGAAGGGGTTGAATTGAACTGTTTGATAATTGACATACAGAATCTGGCTGTGATACAGTTGTGGAAGGATGTATAGTATGAACCTTTTATAAGAGGATGACATTTAATGTGGAAGTAAATTTATACAGAGGCTTGTGCTTTGTCTTCTTCTCCTTATGCATCACCTCCTGTGCATCTTACAAATGCAGACGTAATACAGAGTGTAAAGAAGAAATTGATTTCATGAATTGCTTTGTTAGCCTGGGTTAAAGTCCTGCTGTTATTTTCCTTCCCATCAAACTTCCCCTCTCCTATCTCCTGCCACTGACCTCTCCTGTGCTCCTCCTCTCCTGTGCTCTTTGTCCCTGGGAAGTGAGGGACACCAGCAGTCCAGATGTTGGTTTTTGCTTTTCTGGTTGGCCTGTCAGTGAGATGCCTTTGAGCTTTTTAGGAAAACATTGCTGAACATTTTCTTTTTGGAAAGAAAAATGTTAAAAATGTCCTCATGGAGCTTTAAAAGAGAGTTTTCCTTCTCATTTTGCATTTAATATATAAAACATGTATACATTGTGCTTATCACTCACTACTGGTGTAGAGCCTTGCTCCTACTGGAACACAAAATAAAAATAGTCTGGTGTGCTCAGGAATTGTGAGATTTGATGTGTCCCAGTTTTCATTCGTAACAACACTTGCACTGTGTTGATCTGTTACTCCATGTTGGTAATATTTTGATTTTTATTTCTTTTCTCTTGAGCTGGCAAAATGAGAACCTTGTTTTTGCCATAGTGAGTTTTTGCTGGTCTGTGAACACAAATTGTAGCAGTGCACCAACAGAATGGAGGGGATGTATTGACAGGATATTCCAGATAACATTAGATCCAGAAAATATTTTTGATACTCTAAAAATGTAGTACTACAAATTCATCTCTTCTTCATTTGTTTTGAATGCCTGTGTTCATGAAAGTAGCTCAGAGCCCTGATGGTTCTGGCTTAAATCCTAAAGTCTTCACTGACTCCTAGGTTTGAATTTTCATGAATAAACAGATCTTAACTTTGTAAAGCAGGAAATGATAGGATTTTGTTGCATTGCTGTTGTTGACGTTTCTGTGAAGGGGAATCCTGGCCTAAGAGACATGATTCTGTAATTAGAATATTGGTTACAGCAGATCACCCCTTCCAGCTTTACTGAAAATCAGTACTTTTCCTGCTTTGCTAAGTGAGCTGCACGGAGACAAGCACTAAAAATTACACGTTACACTTCAAACTCTTCTGCTGGCTTGATATTTTCCTTGGGACTGATGCCTTTTGCTGCTGAAGGGAAAAATGTAGGATACATGCTGTACTTTCATAGCTCTCGTTTCCTCAAAACTATTATTATTTTCCTTGGAAGCCAGTCTGAGCAGACAGTGTCAGTCATGGATCTATGTATCTGGCAGCACAACACTGATGTGTCATCTCCTGGTGTCACAAATGAAATGAATCTTTCCAGGTCAGGACAGAATTTCAGCTCACTTCTCCTGGAGTGTTTGCACTGGAGAAGCTTCATAGTAACAACTCAGCTTTTTTTTTCCTCCAGAAGGAATGTCTGCCTTTTGTTCTTACAACTCAGCTCATTGTTCTGTTCTGAATGCCTTCCCCATAAGTGCCGTGTGGGTTTTTTGTTTGTTTTTCACTAAAAATAAAAATCTTGAATTAATTTGTGAAATGGTGTTTGAACTTCCTAACAGAAGTTAGTCCGCTTGATGTGCAGTGAGACAAAGCTGCAATTATTTCTGTCTTTGTACTCCCGAGGGGCTTCATTACAGCGGCTCCTCGTGTCCCGGCAAGGTGAAGTTCAGGATTCAACAGACACAACAAATTATTATTTTCTCTCTGTGTGTAGTATTTCATCCCTGCTGATGGAACATTTAACTGGGGGTTTGTGGTTTTTTTTTTTTTTTCCCTTGCTTTTGTTGTAGTAACAGGAGGATCTGGGCGAGTTCAGACAGACCTTGTATTACTGAAACCGATTTGTTTGGTAGTGATGTGGCAAAAGTACCAGCAGTGCTGCTGGCTCAGCTCCTGCACTGCTATCAGCCAAAGACAGGGACACTTCCAGCCCAAAAGGGCTTCAAACTGCTCCAGTTCTAATAGTGCTTAATGCAGTTTGACAGGCACGTAATGCTCTAACTCTTAAAGCCTCATGCTCTAACAACAATTTCATGATGGGCTAGTGTGGGTTTAAGCAGGCTTTCCTGAAGTTTTAGATTTGCTGATCCAACCCTGAGGGTAAATACTTAATACTTCAGACCCTCCAGATTGTTAGTTACACTTCATAGTAACATTTCCTTCTTCAGGTAGTGCTTTGTCTTTTCATAACGCTTAAACCTCCTTTAATTTGACAATTTTAGCTATCAAAGCTGGGGCTTGAGTGGCAGCACAAAACTGTAATAAGGATACATTTGGTTACAGACACAAAAACTGTCTTACATTTATACTTTCCACTGCAGAAAGTTGTCCCTGTTGCACACTTGTTGTTTCAAGACCCTTTAAATATTTTTTTAAACAAATAAATGCTTTTTTTTTTGCTTATGTGTTTTAGTAGGACATAATTATTTTTTTCATAGTGATATCTTTGCCAGCATTTAAGTATTGAGTACAAGTCAGGGGAACTGAATAGTTTATTCATGCATTTATAACTCCTTGTTAAGGGAATGTCTGTAATATTTTGAAAATAATGTACTTAAGTAACTACCTGCAATTCACAGTGCTCTGTGCCTGAAAGTGAGCTTTAACTAGTGTTCAATATTTATTTTTAGAAGTTGCGGTAATGTGGAGAGGTCTATTCAAAATATTTTACTTAAAAGAGAATATGTCAATATATAGATTTGGCAGGATGCAAATCCTGGCTTTCTCAGATGCTCTCAGCAAGGAGAGGGGGAAAAAATGTACCAGGACCAGTGAGAATTTAATACTCTGGTGTTGTGCATTATTTTGTTGCATTTCAATGAAGATGGAGTATATAAAGGATGACTCCCACCGTCTGCAGGTGGGATTTGTCACTGGGGTTGAAGACAAGGTAGAGTGCCCAGGTGAACATTCTGTGTGAGGGTGCTAAACAGCAAATGGGAAAAACTCATTTAACAAGTTCTAGTCCCAAGAATTCCTTGTTTGCCTGTATAACAATGTGAAGAATCTGACATTTCTGTGACTTGCTGAGTGTAAATGAGATGTTGGTATAATAAAAGACACTTTGAGCACGTGTATGAGGATTCAGTAAAGAGGAATGAGGAATTCTATACTATTTATCCTCATGTTCATGAGGGAGGGGTCAGTTCCTCATCCATTTGGGTTACATTGGATCCTTTTTCTGTAATAGGCATTCACTGGGAGCAGGAGAGAGCCTGGCTGTGCCTTTCCCAAAGGAAGATGGGCATGGCAAAGCTTGGATGGCACCTCCCCACTGCCTTTTCATCCCTCTGCACACATTTTTCCCCCTGTATTTGGGGAAGACAGCAGAACAGCAGTTGTCCCTTCACTGCAGGGTTATAAGGTGAGTCCTGGTTCATTGAGGACTTCCTAGAAATACCATTTTCTAAATGAGCGTGTTCCCAAGAATCCTAAGTGGCTAAAGAGAGAGGGAGAGAGCACCTGCTGGCTTGGTAATTGATTGCTGGAGTGAGAACAGCGGGGAATTCCTGAAGAGCTTTAATGGTCCTCTTAGAGCTGGAAAGGGATAACGAGGGACCAGGTCCCTGTGCAGGATGGGAGTATGGCACCACTGAACACTGGTATGAAAAGTCAAAAAGAGAGAGATGAAAAGCAGCTTTAGGTGATATTATCTTCACTGTTATCAGCTGGCTATTAATTAATTTAAATCCTGGTAAATTATTTGTGAAATTGAAATTCCTGAGCTGGTTACTAATGGGATTCCATAGTAGTAAGCAATTGTCCAGCAATAAATGCATCACATGAAGTAAAACCTTTGAAAAACAACAAGGAAAACCTCAAATAACAAACCCCATAAATTTCATTTGACAAAACTGGTACCAGTTCAATTGTCAGAAGGGTAAATGAAATGAAACAGCTGCATGGAGTTGTCTGGATGGCTTGTTGATGTGTTTTTTTTTAAAAACCACAGTAGTTATAATCAACTATAACCAATATACTAACAAAGTGAAATATCTGGAGGATTTCAGTAGGGCCTATAGCTATTGCAACAGGAAATGAGAATTGTCTTCAATTGGTAAAAATGTAATGGATTTCTGGACTGGGATGAGCAGGGAATTGTGGAATTGAACAGTCTGTGTTGACAAGGCTGCATTATCCAGTGCAGATCTGCTGTCAAGTGTTCAGAAGGATTCTGAAATACTGGAGAGGAGAGGATTCAAACAGGAGTAGCAAAATTGAAGGAGGGAATGGAGAGACTCTGCCTGGTATAGCAGCAAATGAAAACTGGCAGCTGAAATGAGCTGCTGCACAAGTTACTCACCACAAATACCCAAGAAACCCTGGCACAAAGTCCTCACCAGTTTGATTCTGAACTCCAGCAACTGCCTAGGAATTTTCACATGCTGCTGTATGAAGACTGATTTCTTTGAAGAATTCTGGTTTGCTTTTAATTCAGTGTATTTTACACTTCATTGATGAAATCAAATTAGCATGAAGCAGACTGATATTTTAGCCAAATGTGATGCACTTAAACCAGTGTGGGGGACAACAGGATGACTTTGGAAAATGGCCGGTGTGGGGAAAATTTCACCTGATTAAGTAATTCTGTTTAAAAATCTAAATTATAGTTTCTTTGTGCTCTTTTGGAGAAAATATTAAGTGTGCAAAAGTATTTGATTATTCTGAAACAGGTGTTCACTGTTGTCTTTAGGGTCTGGGTGGAGGATGGGGTGAGTTGTATCCCAGTAACTGCAGGGTTTTGAAAATGATGGAAAATGTTCCTGTGTGCTGTAGTAGTCACTGTGCAGTGTGTGGAATGGAAAGGTAATGGCTGTTGTAAAAACAAATTAGAGCTGTTTGTGAGTAAATGCCAAAATGGCCAAAATGGAGCCTTTTTTTTTTTTTTTTTTTTTTTTTAGGTGTAGAAAATGATGCTTACAGTGAGAGGAAAGTCTCTGTGTACATAATGTGGGGAAAAAACAAACCTGGGAAGAATTAGTGTGGGAAGATTAAAGGAAGATCCCATCTTTACTGCCCATATGTGATTTGTAGCTCCAGCTCTGTCTGCAGAGACATCAGGGAAGGGGTGAGAGCCCTGAGCCTTGATGGATGCAGGGAAACCCTCACAGCTCTTGGGGCTTTTGTTCCTGGGGCTTCATTAGCCAAAGCAGATGTGAGATTTAAGGGATTATTTGCTACTCTTACAGAGGCTCAACAACAAAATCCAATACCAAAAGACCTCAACCTGGAGTTTCTATTTTGTCTGGGGAATTGTAAATTTGGAATGGTACTGTATAAAGTGTAGAATGTAGTTTATAATCAACCACAAATTTTGGTTTATGGCTTCTGTGCCATCACTTTAAATCCCTGCTATCCACACTCCCTGACCTGACTTAACAGTCAGAGGGCAAATCTCCTGAGTGGAAAAAATTTTACATCAGTTGCCACGTACAGAAATGAAAAGGTCAAAATGAGATACTGTGATAAAAGGTGTTCTGAATTACCTTTTACATATAATAGCTGTATTAATAATGATAGTAGAGGTTGAGAGAGCAGGATGGGTTAATGTAGCTGAATAAACCACCTTTTAGGTGTGAAATATTATCTACATATTACCTTGCTTGTTAAAGAATCCATGTCATTATCCCAGCGATTTAATAAAACATTGGAGGGTCAGTGCAAAAATGAATGTTTTGATAGGACAAGATACACTGAGACAGAGGTAGTTGGAAGTCATGCTGCAGGTGGGGAATGCATTCAATTATTGAGACACTCCAACCTTTCCTTCAATGTTTACAGAACCCAATAGAGGTTCTGCTGCAATTTTCTGAAAGGAATTCTTTAAGTAAAGCCAACTATTTGTGTACAATTTGTACGTAAAAAGAATTTTCATGTTGGCACTGCACTCTGTGGTCTGCATTTCTTCAGCATTGCTGTGCTATTAAGTTCTTGTTTTTAAGGATCAGTGAATCTGTACCAGCTTGCTGGGTGGTTGTTAGAAAAATGTTTTTTTTTCAGTTATAATTATATCAAATGTGAATTTGAATATATTCTTCATTTATATTGACTTTGAAGAGATTATCTTTTTGGATTTCCATTTATTATATTTGCTCTAAAAATATGTAAGCTCTTAATTATTTTTTTTTATCTGGCATTTGATCTGGATTGCCATTTTCATCTGTTGTCTTTAATTAGGCTTCCTGCTGGGTTTTGTAGCTTTGCAGTTCATACCTTGTGAAAGAATCAATTGATTTCAGTGCAGATTCCCACGGTTACTATTCTTAAATTGCTTTCTTAGCTCAGCAGAGTGGTGGCAGAGTTCTTGCAATTTGATCTTCACAGCCACTGCTGTTTATTTAAACAAAACCAACCAGATTACTCATGATTTTTCTACAGCCTGCATTAGATGATTTGATAATTGATTTATAGGCAGTGTTTGCTCCAAGGAGTCACTGGAGCTGCTTCTTAATTCACTCACCCGCAGCTGACTTCACTGCAGAGTGTCTTGGGGCTTCCTCTGGATACCATCCAAGTATTCCAGAAGTGCACAGGAATGTGACTAACATTGCACCCAAAGCACGTGATTTCAGTGGTTTTAGTTTTATATATATGTATATAATACATGTTTTCCAAATCATGTAACAGCTGTCATTAGGTATTTAGTCAAGAGAATGTGAAGGGCAGGTAAGTCTGGAGATGGAGGTTGGTGCAGAGGAAGGGGACAGTGGAAATTATTTAAAGGATTCTGGGATTTATGGGGCAGCTCTCTGGAAAGTCAGAATGGGGTTTTTGGCAGAGGGTTGCGGAAGGGGAACTTTTTTCTTCTTATCTCCAGCATAAAAATGATGGGTGAGTAAGCAGTGCTTGAGCTGAGTGTGAAATGTGTAATGGCTGTTCCAAGTCCTGCTCTCAGTAAACCTATAAAATTGCGGATAGTGAAGTGGTTTGAAACATGTCAAATACTGCTCTTAAAGCTCTCAGAAACACGTGTGTAAATTCATGATTTTTTCTTAAATTAAGCAATAATACTGAACACATTAATTATCTTTATTGTGGGCAGCCTGATAGTGCTGTGTGCTAAATACCCTGGACTGTCATGAGATTGGGATTCAAAGCTCTGCCAGGAGAAGAATCAATGCAGCAAAGATTCTCCTTCCTCCTCGTTAAAACCTAGCTTAAACAACTGATTTAAGAAATCAAGGAGTTTAAGACACCAAATTAAAACCATGCTTTAAATCAGTTAATACTGGGAAACAATTAATTTTTATGTAAAGAACTTCTACCCAGGCATGCTGCGGAGGGAAAAAAGGGTCCTTGAAGTGCTTTTTGCTGTATGTAATTTCATAAACCTGTTCTCCACATAAATGTGGGCTGCTTTATCCTAGGAAGCACTGGATATTCTATAACCCTAATTAAAACTGTGCCTTATTAACACTGTGGGCCTGCTAAGTGCATTGTGTCATTATTTAGGACTGTTACTCAGTGTTTGTTTCATTCAATATAAAGCCCCAAATCCCACCTGCCACTGGGAAAATTGTATTTTTCATAGATATAGTGACATATCCCATAATTTTGCTCCTGCAACTCTAGATTTGTGCTCTACCTCTTTATTTTTAAAACAGAAATATAAAAGTAAAATATAATTTTAAATATTATAATCTGTGTGTGTGTGTGTTAAGGTAATTTGGGTCTTATTACTAAAGGTATATCTGGAAGAAAAAAGTGTTAATATGGGATGGAGCTGTGCCTCGCTTCTGTCTGAGACAGTCTGTTTTGGAGAGGGGCAAAGCAGGTCATATCAGTGGTAAAATCATATTGTGTGAAGTGCAGAGCTTCTGATGAGCTTTTCTCTTATCTGACATTACATATGAATAGAAAGCAAGTTGCCTGTAAAGCTTGCTTTAAATTTTAATAAACTGCAGAAAAGATAAGTGGTAATTTCCTGATGTGGATGCATCTAGTACAGCCTGCTAAACCCAAATTCCAGGATCATAAATTTTAAAATGAATCTTTGTGGCTTGAATTTTTAAGCTGGCGTGATAGATTTAAATTTTAGGGAAATAAATTTCCCTTCCTCTCCTCTGTCTGTATCAATCTTACTGAAAAACGACA
The DNA here is from genome assembly GCA_013399835.1 of Leptocoma aspasia. Classification (NCBI taxonomy): domain Eukaryota; kingdom Metazoa; phylum Chordata; class Aves; order Passeriformes; family Nectariniidae; genus Leptocoma; species Leptocoma aspasia. The sequence continues at coordinate 573,968 of VXAX01003592.1, forward strand.
GAAGATTTGAATTTGAGAACACAATGAAAATAACAGGAATGGAGAGCAATAGAGGCGACTAATCCTCTAATTACTTTCTCTGAACACTGGGAATTGGGCTGCAGAATATCCTTCAGTACAATCTAGAGTAAGCTAAATTTATTCCATTCCAAAGCTGTAAAGGGAGGGATTTTGCTACCAACTCAGAATAGTAATGGGCTGTGGTGGTCTTTATCTGATGGGAGCAAGGCAGATGTGGCTGCTCTGTAAACGCCTGTCTACAAATTTGAATTTTCCTGGCTCTTAATTGCCCTGTGCTCGCCCTTTCACACTCTGGGATTTGAAATGTAGCTGAACAATTCCATGATTTTATAAATGATGGGGCAGAGCCCTCTGCTCTGGGCATGGAGGCTGAGGATGTGGCACATTTACAGCAGTGACTGTTTGTGTTGGACTCTCCTATAAAGTTCTCTTTGGCTCCACACTGATATCAAAGCTGTTTAGTGGCAGACATGACCTGTATTTTGGCTCAAGTGCTCTCAGCCAGTTCTTTTGTGCTTGCTTTGCTCAGTAGCGTGCTGTTGATATTGAAAATTTCCCCAGTCCCTTATTCCACACTGAGGTTTAGCAAATACACAAAGCTGCTGAAGTTCAGTGCGTGGCTTTCAGCTGAACCTCCCTGTACTGGGGCTGCTTGTGTTTTGTTTTATGTTTGGGCCTGGCTGGTATCTTGGACACTGAAAGTTCTGGACTAACACTCCGGGGCAAAACATTCTGGGATAAATGAACCCTAAATTTGGTGGTGAGCACTTTGTTGTGGTTCTGGTGAGTGACTGAGAACGGGATTTGCTTTCTCACTGTGTTTCTGAGTTTGCAAGGTGGAGAGGCAGTACTGGTCCCACACCCTCCCAGAGCCTGACATCTTCTGGCTGCAGGGATGGTCTTTTTTTTTTGTTTCTTTTCCCTTGGATAATTTAGAAAGGTCTGGGAATTGGGGCCAGCCTTGTTTTCAGTTTTGCACAGATTCAGAGACAGCACCAGAGGGGTTTACAGTAATTTATGTTTTGAAATGAGCTTGGCAACTGCACATGTGGAGAGGAAAGCTCCTTCCTTCCCACTTGTTAGCAACTTGATTTTTCAACTCCCGTGCAGCACGTAAATCAGGATTTAATTCTGACTGCTGTTTAATGTATTATCTTGTTTACTTAAATCACTTAAGTAGCTCAGTTAAACACAGTTCAGTGTGTGTGTGTGTGCTTTTAAATACACTAAGTTGTGTGTGAGGAATGTGAGTAAGCTCTGAACTTAGCCCAGGAAGATGCTTGGTAATGTGTATAAATAAAACCGGAAAGGTTACAAATACTGTGTTCACTGTGGGGCTGAAGAAACCCAAAGTGATTTTTTTCCACATGCAAGGTGTGGGTTATTAACTGGTGTTAGTGAACTGAGAGGTCAGATCATCCCTTTCATCCCTGAAGGAGCCAGATCCTACAGATTTACCTGTCTTGTGCCTTGAGCCCCCAGAAATCTCTTGCAGTAAGGATGCTCTGTTTGAAAGGTGGGCTTAACATACTTTTGCCAAGAGCTACTGTCAAGTTTGTCCAACTTGGTTCAAACACCAGTTGAGCTATTCTACAGGCTATTTTTTAATTATTGAAAGTCTCCATGGAGGAAATTGCCACGAAGTCCAGTTTGCAATGACTTGTTGCAGTTCCTGTAGCGATCCCAGACCAATAAAAAAGAACCTGATTGCTTTTGGGTTTGTTCTGTCAGAGTGCCTCCTATCAGGACAATATTCCACATTGTGATTTCTAGAAAGCAGCTTCTGTCCCTTGATGGGCTCTATAAAATGTAACTGCTTTCTAAAAGCACTGAATGGCTTTTTGGCAAGAAGAATTTGCCTTTTTTTTTCCCTCTTGAGAGAGTTTTGTGCAGCTGCTTGAACAGGTCTGTTAAGGTGACTGTCTGGAGAGTCTTTGGCTGTCTTAATGTAAAACTGACTTGTGTCAGATGCAGTTTATGGTTTCTGGGAGCTGTGGAATGATCTGCAGCTTCTCATGGTGTTATTATGTGCTCTCCTTTGGCAGGCAGGCACAGCTTGGTGCTCAGGGGTGCTTTGATTCACAGAAGCATTCACTGCTGATGAGCCGAGTGTACAAATCTTTCAGGCTTGGTATTGATAGAGACCCTGGAGGGGACTTCATCACTATATTTTTTTTTGTCTGGCTTTTAGTTAAGGATTCTAATTTGTGGCTATTTTGTGTGCTTGGCATACCCAAATACATGAGTGTAGCCAGGCATCTGCTTCTTTTGTTCCTGATGTGTATAAATGAATTGTAGACTGTTGGCACCAGAATGATCAGTTACAAACACTGTTGCATCTTTCTCTAATTACTGATATTTTTGTGGGTGTGTCAAGAGTTTTGGGGATGTGATCCAGCTGCAGTGACAAAATCATGTTTATTGCCTTCATGTTTAAATCTATAGATTTGCAGTCTTCCTAGAGAAATCCTACTCTTAGGAAATTAATGCCAGGAGTTTAGGGGTCAGAAGGTTTGCTTTCCAGAAAGTCACACATGAGAGAAGGTCTCACTGGTGTCCAAAAAATTATCTTAATAATTTGACTGTAATCTGTATTGACAGGAATATGGAAATCCAACCTGTAATGCAGTGGAGGATCCCCATGTAGTCTGTAGTAACCAGTTAAGAAAATGAAAAGAGAATCCCTGCAGGAGTAAATAAGAAGTAGTGAGACTTTTTTTTTTTTTTAAGTATGGATAAGTTATTGTTGACTGCAAATATAAAAAAAATTCCAAAAATATGCACGTGACAGTCTGATAGACCTTAAGGTCTCTTATCAAACAGATGAAACTCTGCATAGGACAGTGATAAACAGAAATGTCCCCTGAGGCTCCAAAGCAGGTGAAATGTGTCCTCAACACAGGATTCCCAGCAGGCAGCTCCAGAGCAGCTGTGGTAGAAAGTGTCACAGCAATGTGCAGGCACTGATGTGTCCAGAGGAGCATTCTGGATTTTGGGAAGGGTGATTTATGCTTTGGGTGGTTGATGTGTCACACTGCTGCAGCTTTGTGTGATTCCTCTGAGCTGTCTCTGGCTCTGGTCTGTTTGGGGGAGGAAATTCAGCAAGCTGACTAGAGGAGGAAGAACACGTCATCCCAAAGATGGATGAAAGATCACTTGTAATATAATGTTACTGAACATGGACAGAAGAAAATGGAAGGAGAGAAGAAAGATCTTCAGGGCTAGAAAAGTGAAAAGGTGAGATTGGGAGGAAAATTATTGCTAGGTTGGTTCTGTGAAGTGTTGGTTCAGAACCACCAAAAGGTGGTGATTTACAAAGCAACTCCTGAGCTACTGTGTCATAAAACTGGTGTGTGTTGGTATGAACTGGTGTCTACTTTGAGCTGCTTTTACTTATTAGGGGGAGCAACTGGGCTTGCAGAGCTGGTCGGGAGTCCTGGGAATGATGTGGGACTCTGGTCTGGTCAGTGGCTGCAAAAATGATGGTTTGGCCCCTTAACTTCAATCTGTGCAATTTCACCAACACCCACTGTGCATTTTGAAGATGTTTTGAATACTCCCTTTTGTTTGAGGAGTAGCCTACTCTACATTCTTCTGAAAAGCAGAGTATAGCCAAGTGTCTTATCAGCCCTGACACAGCTTTACAGTAGCTTATCTAGGAAAGCTTTTACCTTTGTGCCTCCTTCCTTGCTGCAGTACCCAACCAGAGAATGAGGGAATGGCATGTTTGGATGCTGCCTCTCTAGAGAGGGTGCTGTGTGTGGTATTGGCTGGTTGTCTAAAACAACACAGATTCAGCAAATGGAGAAAATGGTTTAACATCTGCCTGTTGAGTTGATAAATGGTGAAATGCTCGAGTGGCAGCACACAACCCCACATGTGCACTTGGAGCAGATGGCTTTGATGTGTGCTCCAGACAAATGTGCTGTCCCTTCTGCCCCCTCCAACCTCAGCAGGAAAAGGTGCACAGAACAAACCTGGGAGTGCTTCAAAAGCCATAAAAATGTGACGTGTAAATAAACCACACTGTGCTTACTTTGTTTCTCGAGTTTTGGGGGGTGATCTGCATTCAGTAAATTGAAGTGGGGTGGGTGACCTGCTATTTTCATGCTTCAACTCGTTCATTGTGACAGAGATTGCAGACAGTGCCACTGGTAGGTCGTTTCAAAGTGACAAAATTTAATTTCTTTATGGTGGCACATTTCCTTCCCTACATGCAGTTACTGGCTCTTGGTCTTTTTCTGGCCATTTCCTAACACTCATTTAGTTGTCAAGAGAATATTGACAGTTGAAGTATTCGAGACAGACAAGGTGTTAATACTGGTATTTCAAAAATGACTGTATAGATGTTGTTGCAGTGTTCATAAGGAAAGGGAAAACCCTGGAAGAATGGGCTTGTATGGAGCTGTGCAGGAAGCAGATGCAGAGCTAAAAGAGCTGGGCCAGTGGTTCTGGTTGATACAGATATTTCAACTTCTCCTACAGGCACATGAAACCATTAAGGTTTCCATAATAATGTGTCTTTCTTTGCAGAAGGCTATAGGAAAATTACAGTATATATATAATAGCTGTATCAGTAGGCAGAGGTCAGTGTAAATTTATTGAAATGCTGTGTTAGAGAAGCAGTAATTCTGGGCAATTACTGTTAGGTTTGAGACACAGTAAAATTGCAAACAGTCTTTAGCTAATGTTCTATGAATTGGCATTTGTCTTAATTTGCTGAGAAACTTCCCAAGTGCTGGACATACTTTTCTGATGTGGGTAAAATATTAGTGGCTCATGCTTAGGAGCTTTTGTTACATTTTCCTATGATAACTCAGAGTCTGCTGGCTCTGGCAGTCAATCTGTCCAAAAATCCAGTGGAAATGGGATGTGTTCTTCACTTTTGAAGGCTTCCTTCCTTGCTGGCTAAAGCTTCCTTTTAAGTTGCAAGATCTTTTGTCTGACATCCCTGAGTGTTTCTTGTGTTCTCTTTTTATAAAAGCAATGGAAGGCTGGCAGCCAAGTCTGAAAGCATTTAACTCATGAAGGCTCTGCTGTCATTAATTTTAAACACGTCACTGTGGTGTCGGTCAGCTTGACTGCCAACAAAGAAAACTAAAGTGTTCCCATAAATCATTTTATTGTCCTAATCCAACCTAATTAACTAAACTAAAACTCCTATTCTGATGAAGCAGCCCTTCCTGTGAGACATCTGCCTCTTTCTTAATGGATTTTAGCTTTTACTTCTGCTATAGTGCACAAGAGTTGGTGACCATAATGACATTAAGTCCCTCTTGCCATCTTTGGGGAGCTCACCTGGCACAAGGGAATGGTTAATTTTAAATTTCCAAATGCACAGATTTTTTTTTTTTTTCATTGCTTGGAAACATGGTTTGCAAGCCAGGAGGAAGCAATAAAATCTCTATTTCTAGAAGTGGATTAGACTTGTTCCTTGCAAGCAGTAGCCTAAAGGCTCTGAAAATTTTGGGATCTGCTTCTGTAGTTCATTGACACGCTCCTGACACGGAAGGTTTGACTTAATAGTGTTAAGTTGATGTAATAGTGCTGTGAGCTCCTGACCTGTTCTTGAACTCTGGGGCTGCAGGTGACTGAGGGGAACGAGCAGCACCGTCAGTGTGCAGGCTTTGCTGTGGCACACCAGGACATGATCCTGGATAGGGAACATCTGGCTGAGCACAGATGTACATTCAGTGTAGGAGAAAAAGGTTGGAATTCTGACAAAAGAGCCATTTCTGCTCTTGGGGATAATCTGTTGAGGATTTGTTAAGTTCTAGTTTTGTTCCCTCCTTTTTCTGTATCTTGGCTAAAAAACAGAGCACTAAGAAACACTGGCTTTAAATATAACCCTTAGATATTCTTATTCCCTTTATCTACGAGGTGACTTTACGTGGGGTGAGGGAATTCTATTTTCTCATTTCTTGAAATGAAGATAAAACTGATAGCATCCACCTTTCCAGGGGAGTGAGGGGAGAGCAAAGAATTCAGATGGACTGAGATATTCCAGGGGCTGGCAGAGTTGCAGTGTTGCTGCTGGGAAAGCAGACTCTGTTTGATCTCTATTTGATCTTGGCTCCTCCGAGACCTGACAGATTTGTAAGTCATAGCCTTTAGCTGCTGCTTTGATTGTGAGGGCAAAGTGCTGGAACAAGGTTTTGTTCTCAAAACGGGGAGAAAGGAGCAAGAATGAAAAAGTGTGTGTAAGGAGGCAGGGGAAAAAACCAAGGCCAAGTGTAATTCCAGCCAGCAGGAAGGATATAAGTGGAAACTTGAGCTACTAGCAAAGTTGAAAAATGAAAAACAAAAAAAACAAAACGAACATTTGCTTGGGCCATGTTACTGTGAGGTCACGGGCCTTCTTCTTTCAGTCTCTGTTAAAATCGGGCAGATTTGATCCAAAATCACCAGAAGACAAATCTTGAGGTAGTGGCGGGAGCTGTGGGGCTTGCCTGGAGCAATAGGGAGGAATCTTCCTGCTCACCCTAAGAGCAGGCTCAGCATACAGTGAAGCTTGGAGCCTCCATCTGGGAACCCCATGGAGGTGGATGGATGGATGGATGGATGGATGGATGGATGGATGGATGGATGGATGGATGGATGGATGGATTGCTGTGCAAACACGAGCCCTGTCTTGGAAAAGTGCTGGACAAATCTGTCCCTTCATGCCACATAGAACATGGCACTCAGGGTTCCCCTACTGCTTTTGTTTGGCATTTAGACTTTTAAAAATCCCTCAGCCCCACTGTGAACATAGTAGCAGTGGAATTATTCTAGAAAAATCTCTTGCTGCTGTTTGTTCCTCCACAGGGTTTTTGTCAGTTCATCTTCACTTTGCTCTCTGTTTCCTCCAAAGGAACTCAGCACCTTGAGACAGTTAAATGTATAATCCCAGCTGTTGTGTAGGCAGCTGAATTCACCCAGCCTGTGCTTCCCCACCATCATTCCTGCTGAACAAGAAGTGGGATGTCCTGTGCCCAGCCTGGAGCCACATGGTTTGGATTGGCTTGGTAGGCTCAGGCTGTGGATGTTAGCAAGGTTTTTCCAGCATTTGTATCTGTTGGAAACTAATTCAGGGTTTGGGGTTTTTTTCCCTGTTCAATTGGTAATTTTCATTAAACTTTCAAGAACCTGAAAAATAGGAACAAACTGCTCAAACTAAGTGCAGGGAAGAGTAAAGGAGCTCAAAATGCTGTAAGTGCCTGAAGGAAGATTTCCCTTCCGTGACTACTCAGGTGAAACCAAAACCATGGGATTTATGGTTGGATTTAATGATCGTAAAGGTGTTTTAAAACTAAAAGGATTCTACAATTCCATTCACTCAAAAGCTTAGTGGATTCTAAGAAAAAGCTTTGAAAACACCCAGTATTGCTCTGGTGGATCTTGGCCGCCTTGGAGTGGAGGTGAAGAGGCAGAAGTAGAGTTTAGTGCCAGGTTCTTGTTCTTCCTTGTCCCCTTTCCTTCCTGGAAGGTGGACATCGTGTTGTCCAGCCTGAAACTCTGAATTTGTCTGGTAGAACTTGTGAAGCTGCTGTAATTCTTGTGGGAGTCAGGGCTTTTCTCACGACTTCAGTTGCTACACCAGGGCAACTCTGTGACAGCATCGAGGCGTTTTGAGGTGGGAATTCTGCTGACAGGAAAAACAGTCTGAAAATTTGACTGCTAAAAGCAGTAAAAAGGCAAACTCACTATTTTGGTTGCAAAAAAACCAGATTTGTGCAATCAATCTCCAGACTCTTTTGGGACTTGTAGTCGTGTGGTTCTGTATTTCCTCAAGCACTCAAAATCCTTCATGATTTTGCCTGTGTCTGCATTCCACTTGCAACAGTGTTTTATTAGAGTCTTAACTTCCACTGTTTTCTGTAGTTCCTAAAATACTGTTACTTGTCACTTTTTTTTTTCCTTTCTTGACTTGGAAGTGGCAAATTGCTTTGAGACCAGCACTTAAAATACCTGTAAAGTGTCTGAATTGGGGTAACTGTTGATGCTGAGCAGGCTGTGAAAGCACACAAGTTGAAACATTTCTCATAACGTTCTTGGCTTTTTCCAAAAATGATTACACAATTCCAGGAAATTAAATGTAGTGTTTCTTCACGGAAAATAACTGGGTATAAATAATGGAAAGCAAAGAGGAGGGGAAGTAGATGGGAAAGAAAAGTTGGGAGTGGAAAGGAGCACACACAGAAAAGAAGATTATGTCCTACCCTGGAATTTCAGGGGACACACTGACCCTGGCCAGTATTATTAATATATCTAAGCCCTGAGCTCTGTAGGCGTAGGACATGACCTTACTCAGTAATTCAGGAAGTCCTTGTGTTTCCCTCTGTGTTTTTTCCATCAGACCTTAAAACTTTCAGCTTGGGTTCTCACCAAAGCTTGTCTGCCACGAGCACGAGCTTGGGGCACACATCCCTGCCTGGAAATTCTGCCTGGGTGCTGGTGGCCAGTGCTGCACAGAGTGGCTGGAGCTGGAGTCAGAAATATCACATTTACAGTCTGTCCCCTGCTGTATTCCAGCTGCAACAGAGTTTTGTGGGAATGAGTGAAATCTTCTGTATGAAAGCTATTCCTTTCTGATCTTTGAAATAGTGATATCTGATGAGTATGAACTGATTATTGCTATATTAAGCTTAAAACTTAAGGTGTAAGAGTCTCCTGTTCATCACTTTATTTCTTTTCTATGAATAGGATAGAAACGCTGCTCAGGGTTTGAAATCCCTTTTTTAGTTGTCAAACAGACACAGAGGAAAAACTTCAGAGACCACAGCTCAGTGTCCTGGCAGGTCACAGTGTTAGTGACTTAATCCAAGCTGCCTTTTGGTGCCATTTGTTCTTGGAACTGTGTGCCACTGTAGTGGTTACTACAAAACACTCTAAATAATCTGGGAAATTCAGAATCTGGCTATTACTGATTACCAAGTGTGTTTACATCACTTTTCAGCTGTTACAGTTCTTAGACTTTGTCTTCAAGTTTTGTTAGAATAGAGTTTTATTGCAGAAAAGAAGTACTGGGAAAGGTCCTCTTGCCTAATCATAGAATGGTTTGGTGGGAAGGGACCTTAAAGATGATCCAGTTCCATCCTTCTGCCATTGGCAAGGAGATTTTCCACTAGACCAGGTGCTAGAACTTCAGCAAGAGGCATGTTGTAAAAGCATTGTCTGGTTGTAAATGCATGAGGTTTGCAAGAAACAATTCTTCCATTACATGTTTTCAATAATTCTGTGTCAAATACTCTTGCTAACCCTTAGCAGGCTTTTAGTATGCACATAGATGTTTTTATTACCTCCAGCATTCAGAAGGATTTTTAATGATTTGTTCAATAATTGATGGAGCTTTGGCATAATTTAGGCTTTTGTGAGAGATGGCAGGCAGATGAGTAGAATATATTTAGTTGTTTAGTCTAATCATCCCTATCTGTGAATTCTTTAGATGAACAGCAGAATGAAGGAATGGAACAAGTGAGAGAACCTCTTGGAGAAAATTATCCCCATAACTGAAAACTGGAGAAAGCCTTAATTAACCTATTAATTCATTGCTTAAGTGTCTGCAAAGTGTTTTCTGAGCAGTAACAGTCATTACCTTCCAGAATTGTGTGTGGTTATATGGACCTTTATATTTACATCTGTTACCCTGTAAGCCAGTAGATTCAGTTTCTCAGCTTGTTCCCCTCAGTCTTGGTGAGATAAAGCAGAAAACAGGAGCTGTCCATGTCTTCTTTTAAATACTGAAATCCTGTTTCATCTTTGATGCTAAATCCATACCTGTAGACACCAGTCTACTTTGGACAGGTAGTAAGAAGTACCCTTTAATGAGGAAAACCACACTGAAAGTGTTTGGATTTTGTCACCAGTTATATAAAATTGCTGGGCTCTTTCTGATATAACCAGAAGTTTACTTAAACTGAAGTCCTGGCTTTTAACTGGGAATCAGCTCTGTTGCTCACTTACTTCAAAAACAAACAAGCCAAAGCTCCCTCAACCCCAAGTCCTTGCTAGGGTACAAGTTGCTACAAGAGTTAGGAATTTAATATTATTTCAGAGAGAGAAGGTGTTTGGAGTCTAAACTGTAAAAATGCTATTATGTATGTAAAAATGTAAAAAAAAGTATTGGGTACTTCTGAACTGGAAACAAACAAGTGCAGCTTGGGGTTTTCCATTCAAAACCAACAAAAGAAATCCTATTGTATGTGTTTACCCAACCTTGTAATAACATGTTACGATACGCTGCTTTTCCTGATCATAGCCAAGGTGTTTATGTAGAAAAATGATTTGATTACAATATTTTTGTGTGTAATAGACTTCTTTTTTTTTTTTTTTATCTACCAGGCAATCAGCTCAAAAGGCCACCACAGTATCTCTTACACATTATCCAGAAGCCAGACAGTTATAGTGGAATATATTCATGATAAAGATACAGACATGTTTCAGGTAAGGCTCTAAAATACTTGCATTGTTTTTTAAAAGCAACATAAGAAACCCCAGTTCTGCCTTATCCTCTGGGCATTCTCTGTGACCTCTGTGGGAGGTCCACAGTCTGACCCAGCTGCATTAATATGGGAACACTTTGAAATTTTGCATTATTCTGCTCTTTGCAAACCCGCACCGGCATCTGTTAATGTTCTTACCGACTTACTCCTTTAATTGTACTCTGCCTTTTCTCCAAAGACAAACAGTACTGGAGAGAAATGTGTGCTCTGTTTGGATTCATGAATGAGCACAGAATTACACCCACCACCCTCCAGTTAATCATGCAGCTGGAGTAAAAATGAAGTGGAAGGAGTAGGACATGGGATGGGGAAGGAGGAAGGTAAAAGGAGCTGGGCAGTAGGGGAAGGAAACCAGTGCTAAATTATAAACTGTTCCTGAGGGGTGTGCAGATCTCTCAGGGGGTGTGGGCTGAGTTTCTCTGAGCTCCCATCTATTGTCCAAATGTGCTCAGTGTCCCCTGTCTGCATTTGTGTTTTTCTGCATCATTTAACATTCCAGTAACCTGAGTGGTTTTCTTGTGCCACGGTTATTTTTATGTGTAATAAGAGAGAGCAGAAATTCTGTGCCAGCTTAGACTTCAAATTTGGGGAACCCAAACATGCCAAACAACCTTTTTCATTCTAGTCTGGTCAGGTCTATGTTATCTTTGAACCTCTAATTAGAGCATCTCACCAGGATTTGTTATCCCTCCTCATTCAGCCTTTCATATTTAGAAGGGTCAGCAGTTCAGTGCTGTTGACAGAGAGGAAATAACTCTTTGGAGATGTTGTTGCTTCTCTTGACTTCTGTGTTTTGCTCTATATTAAATTTTCCCAGTGTGACTGAAACTGTTAGGTCCAAATAGGAATTGATTAAAACCCAGTCTTATTCATTTGCTGCAGAATGAAGGATTGAACAGCCAGGGTGAACAGAAATAGGTTTTTCTGTGTTGACTAGTGAAAGAAAAATGTAACCCATCCATTGGGGTTACAGTGTGATGCTTGTTTAGCTCTTGAGTAGCTACAGTAAAATTTTTTCCTGCATATAAATTTTGAAAAGCCATTTTTGAAAGCTGGATTTTTTCCCCTTCTTGAGTACAGTAAAAAATGAATAAGGAGTTGCAGAACAGCTGCTTTTTCTGGGCATACTGTACACACATTTATTGCATAATGTCCTCGTGGTGGGTACAGCTTTTTTGGGGGGATAAGACACCATTTCAGTCTAGGGGTGTGTGGGGGGTCCTGCTGTGACTTGGTCTCAGTGTGACCTCGAGTGCTGTGTCCTGGTTCAGGTTTCTGCTCTCTGGCTGTTTCCTGAGGATTGCATTCCATGCATTGGCCTGCAGGGGCTGAGAATGGAAACAGGAGTGGTCTGCTGGACTGTGGCAATAATTCCCCACTGAAGCAGTGCCAGGGCAGTTGAAGAGGTTGCCATTGTTTATATGAGCCATTAGATCTTAGCTGATTTTAACTGATGGCAAAATTCATGTCTGTTGATCCACAGAGTAGAGTGTCATTGTTGGTCAGGCATCACTTGGACAGACAATCCCTGAAGTTTGATGATTTCTTTTCAAATGTGTGTCTTGGCTTGTGTAGGATGTGGAAGTTGAAAAGGGAAGGATAATTCCTGGACCACGGGATTATCCTGAGCCTTGAGGCCTCACTCTGACTGCAGTTAACATGTATTATCCTGGGCAAATCACTTGGCCTTTTGTTCTTTATTCCCACTGTGCTTCTTGAGCTGTTGTTCTGCTGTGTTGTTTGTAGTTTTGCTTTTTGGGTTTCTTAGTGTAACTATATGATGAAATCTGTGTGGAAATGCTGCTATGCTCTTTTGTCTTAGTGTTATCCAGGTCAGATTTCTTCATTTAATTACAAAAAGAATGTACAAATGTGTTCCTCTGGCATCTCCCAGACCCTATATGCTCCAGCATCCATGTGCTGCTATAAATGAAGATTTTCTTCAGAGTTTAACCATTCTGTTGATGATGCATTAGGTGAAGTTGAACCTGTTCCTTCATGGTTTCATGGGGTGAGAATGGGTTGATTATATCTGTTCATGCCTCTACAAAGCACCAAAATGTGCAGCTCCTACCCTAAATAGCCACAAGTTTATACAAGAAGCAGGCACATTCAATACAAAACATTGATTTTTTTTTTTTCCTGAAGAACGACCCTTCAGAAAATGCAGAATCCAATTCTCTCTCTCACCAGAGTGAAATTGTGTTGAAGCCCAAGAACCTGGAGCTGTTAAATTGTGTGCTGGCAGGCTTTGCCTTGTCAGGAGCAGTGTTTTACTGACAGCAGCAAAGCCAGCCTGCCTCTCACACAGATTTAACAATCACCTGCAGAGGACACAGCTCTGGCTGCCTCTGCAGCACCTGGCACCTTTATGGGTTCTTGTTGGAAGTAACTTAGGGAAATCATAGGACACAGTTAACAAGAAGGGTCCCAAAATCCATCCTGAAGGTGCTAGAAAGAAGAAAATCCTCTGTGCTGTGGAGGAAAACAAGAGAAAAATGAGTAATGAAATGTGTAAAGAGCAGCTCTGAATAATGGACTGGGTCTGTAGTGACTGTAGTCTGACTGCAACAGCAGATGAGGTAAAAATTCCAGAGGGTGGATGGTGATAGCATCAAGTTTTTCATTTATTCCTTAGGCACTTGCTTTTCAGGTGATCTCAAACCCAAATTCTTGATTTAATACAGAGCTTGAGAAAATGGCCAGATTTTGAAGGCCAGTTCTTCAAATAAATTCAAATGCTGAAAAAGTAGCACAATACATGAGACTGATCTTCTAGAAGGCTTTCTCAGCTGGAAAAGGGAAGAAAACCAAATACTTAAAATGTTTGATTTTGCATAGAGATATTTGTGACACAAATGAGATAAGTACTTAAGTGTTTATATAAAATACTACATATCATTCTGTAGATTTAAAAAAAACCACATAGATGCATTATTTATAGATCTTAATGGTTATATCCAAATAAATTGGAATTTCATGGTGAATGATTAGTGTGATGTAAGGCTAGGAGCACACACTTGTGTGCTTTGTCATCCTTTAGTGAAAAATGAGGCAGATTTTTCTCTAATTGCATCTAAAAGCTTTTGAGAGAATGATCTATTTCAGAGACTGCAAGAGGCAGAAACTTGTTATGAACAAATTAATTTTGTATTTGTTATTGATTATCCTTTAAGAGACTCCACGTACAGATAGAGAATAGTCAAAAGTTATTCATGAGGTTCCTGCTGCTGCTGCTCAGTGCTGACTCTTAGCAGGAATTGCTTTGGATGGGGAAATAGAATCCTGGTAGAAATAATACTGTAAAGGGAAGAAGAATATTACTTTGTAAGATTTAGCTTCAAGTTGTCAAGTTACATAAATCAGAAATATCCCATATTAAATAGTTTCTAAAGTCTCTCCCCTGGGTATTCTAGTAGGCACTTTCTGTGAGAAATTGAAATGTAGACTTTTGATTAGGCCTTGATTAGGCCTTGTTGAGTATTTCCTGTGCAGGGAGCTGATCCCATTTTCTGCTTGTGCTGAGCCCTGTGATGTGGAGACAGTAACTGGATGTGTCATTGCAGACAGGAATTTTGACATGTGTTAGAGTGTAACCCTGCAAAGCAGAGCTTGAAGCAGGAGAGAGCACAGGAGAGATCCCTGCACTATTTCTATCAATCCATTTGTGACAAGGCTTAGGTGTGGATAATATTAATTTCCTTGTCTCTTGAACAATGTGTTTTTAAAGCAGGTTTAGTTTGCAGAGATGTTTGTTGATGATGGAACCATCCATGGCTCCCCATAGCTGGCTTTAAAGAGCAAGATCTGAGCAGAATGGAACTTCTTGGGGGACAATGAGGTCATGTTTAGTGAGGAGGTTATTAAATATCAATGTAGATACCTGATACTGAAGGTGGTTTCATGTGAGGAGTATTCCTAATTCTGTTTGATCACAAGATGTCTGTAAAATTAATATTCTGTTCCACTTCTTGTTCCTCGGCTCTACTTTCCCAGTTAAGCTCAAAGTTGGTGTAACACTAATTTGCCTGTAGAAATATTGATAAAGCCTCACTGTCTGGCAGTCAGATCCTTCCATCTATGTAGTCATGAAGTTTTCTGTCCCAGATGTTTCCAGATTTAGAATTAAAATTTTTAGCTGACAAGATAGAAAAATCTTCCTGTCTCCTGATAAGTGTGTTTCATTTCTGCCCAACTCAAGAAAGTTTCTTTAATTCTGTTAGTCATGCATGTGCATGATTCGGAATAAATTTCATGATATGGTGGGTTTTGCCTGACAACTCTTTTTCTGGGACTACAAATCCTGAAAACACGAAGGTGGATAGCTCTTTGTTATGACATATCAAAATAACCCAAGTTCTGGGTCTAAAAAAAGTCCTTTATTTTCATGGTGAATGTATTTGGAACTGGAAAATGTGAATAAAACTTGTCAATCCAAGCTAGTGTTTTCTTAACTGACAGAATGTAGTGGCAAGTAATTTGCTGTGGTTGGATGGGGAAATGGCAAGGTGATACTTTTTTTTGGTGACAATACTCTTATCAAACAGATCAGCTGTGTTGGTTTATTTCAAGCAAGCATGAACATCACTTGTGGTAAGTGAAAATTTGTCATTCCGTGTCCGTGATGTATTTCTGCCTAGGACAAATGTGGAAATACAGGTTAGTCTCTGGTTGGATCTTGCCATCCAAAATTCAGTAGAAGTTTACTGAATTTAACTTCAGTAGAAGTTAGACTTCGGACAGAAGTTCACTGATGTCATCAGTATTAACCTGGCAGAACTGTGTCCTCAAATGCTTCATATTTCTGTGGGTATTTCTAGTTATACCATTATCTTAATTTTTTTGCAGGTTGGGAGGTCTACAGAAAGCCCCATAGACTTTGTAGTAACAGATACTATTTCAGGAAATCAAAATAATGATGAAGCCCAGATCACCCAGAGCACCATCTCCCGATTTGCCTGCAGGATTGTTTGTGACAGGAGCCCACCATACACAGCAAGGATCTTTGCAGCTGGCTTTGACTCATCTAAAAATATATTTCTTGGTGTAAGTACTGCTAATAATGATGTTACGAGCAAGCTCTGGTTTATATTCTGTTACTTTCAAGCCCCCAAATCTCTTTGTGCTGGTTGATAACTTGTGCTGGGAAGGGACCTTAAATGTCATTAGACTTTTATTACTCCAATGCACCAGCTGCAGCGTTAAGTAGAAACTGCAGCTTTATGTGCCTGAGTTATCACCAGCAGAGACTCGTGGTCATAATTGTCTCTAACAACGAAGCTGCACTTTAGTAACTGTTAGTGGATTTTCTTTAGGTTGGTTTGATGTATTTCTGATAGTCACTGTGACTGTCACACGTAGGAAAAAGCAGCCAAGTGGAAAAACCCCGATGGCCACATGGATGGACTGACAACCAACGGGGTGCTGGTCATGCACCCCAAGGGCGGCTTCACAGAGGAGTCCAAGCCCGGGGTGTGGCGGGAGATCTCCGTCTGTGGGGACGTCTACACGCTCCGGGAGACCAGGTCTGCTCAGCAGAGGGGCAAACTGGTAAGTGGGGACTCAGAAAATTACTCAAGGAGTACTTGTTTTCCTGGCTTTGGATGGAGGCAGGTACAGTGAGTGTCCCTGAGCAGTGGGCTCTGCAAGTGTCCAAATCTGTGTGTTACAGCAGACTTTGCACTGCTGTTCTGTTCCTGGTCGTGTGGGAGAACACTCAGAGCTTTCTGCTAATGCCACTTTTCCAACTGAAGTAGCACAGAGTGTAAAAGCTAAATAAACTCTGCTCCGGAATCTCCATCTCTGGAGTGTTCTCCTGGGACATGGGGATGTCTGGAAGTTGCTACATGGGGAGCTGTCTTTTGCAGTACTGCGAGAAGAGTCCACTTTTGTGCAAAAGCAGTTTGGGTCAGGCAGCTTCTGTTTGATTTACCTGCTGCTGGGAAGATAAGAGGAGCCCTGGAAGTATATTCCTGTTTTCTCCTGTGAGGCAGGATGGGCTTTGCCTTTCCCAGAAGTGAGGGATTTCAGCTGCCAGGGACCTGTGACACATAAAACCAGGAGAGAAGTTCAATGAACTGACTTTGCAACTCTGCCATTGGCACTGCTGAAAGAGTTAGGGGAATGGAGTTGGGCTGTTCTGCTTGCAGCAGACACCCTTCAGGACATAAATTGCTTTGTCACACCGATGGTGGCAGGCAGATGTTGCCTGGGGACCTGGACAGATGATGTGGCAATTGCAGCCTTTGTATGTGGTTAGCAAAACACCTTTTTAGTGCTGCTAAAGAAAGGCACAGCAAAACAAATGAATCCCCCTCCCTGCATCCAAAATGAGTTGAATTCCCATTTATATAAAATTGCATGGCATACTGGTATTGATGTGATCAGTATTCGTTGATTGGGTTCATAAAACCAAGTGCAGGCTGTATAATGAATTGAAGACGTTTCATATGAGGGAGTTTTTGTTTTGCTGTTTATGAAGGAATTATCTGAAAAGAGCATCAGATCAAGGCTTCTCTCATCTCTACTTGAACCATTACATTTTTCTGCTGGAATTACCTTGCACTGGTGACCTCTTATGTGTAGTCTGTATTGTACCACTGAGGTGTTTTGTGCAAGGATGATCCACAGTTAATCTGTGAATTTAAACTGGATTAAAATGTAAATGCTAAATTGGTTGTCATTCATAGTATTCTTAGGCAGATGTGATGATTTCATGTGACCTACTTAATGTATTTGTTTGTATTTGGCTGTTTGTTCTGCATTAGTGGTATTTTCTGCATATTTCCTGTGCATAAAGCCAGGCAGTAGGTCTGGTTTTCTCTTTAATTTTATAAAGAGCCTCTTTAATATATATTCATCATTAATGAACTGATAGCAAAAGCACGGGCTGCTTATATGTTTGTGACATTAAAATAAAGAATATTTCAGTCAAGTACAATGTGTGTTTGGCATAATCCCATGAAAATGTTGTAAGTACCTGCTTTTAATCAGAGAGAAGCCTTTAGGCAGTGCATGCTGGGGCTGTGTTTGCTTGGAATACCTCGTTAAATAAAAGGCCTACTGAGTGGGATGGGTAATTGTTCATAAGCTGAGCCTGTGTGGCTTCAGGTTTGTCACCTGAGAAATTCAACTGGTAATTCTGTCTGCTGCAGTGCTAAGCCATGCAGGTACCTGTGCTGCTGCTGAGGCACACTCTGGAGCTTCTGCAAAATGCTTGACTCTTGCCACAACCCCAGAAAAAATGGTGTCTGAGAGGCAGGACAGCTGGCCTGTCCTGGGTAGCAGTTTTTAGTCCAAAAAGGACTTTTTTTTTTTTTACTGTGTGAGCAGCATTTGTCAGTGCATGTGGGCAAAGAATTCCAGGAGAGAATCTGCTAACGCAGCCCTCAGGGAATGGCACATCTTTTCTTCAGTCTATCAGGACTTAGTGAAATATGACAAAGGCACAGAGAATCAATATTGGAGAAAAAAAAAGCATGCTCAGGGGCCCAAAGACTGTGCATAATAATTGGTATCGCAAATGCAAATCCCCCGTACAAGCACAGAATAAGAGACCAGTGCTCATTACAATCCTAGATATAGGTTAGGAGGTGAGGCGGATTCAGGACAGCAATAAGACAAAATTAAGCAGCACCTACGGAGGTTAATGCTGAGAAAGGTGACGTGGCAAAAGCTCCCAGGCTAAACAGCCTCCCCTTGTGTCCTGCCACCAGGTAGAAAACGAGACCAACATCCTGCAGGACGGCTCCCTGATCGACCTGTGCGGGGCCACGCTGCTGTGGCGCACGGCGGACGGGCTGCTGCACACACCGACGCAGAAACACATCGAGGCGCTGCGGCAGGAGATCAACGCCGCCCGGCCCCAGTGCCCCGTGGGCTTGAACACCCTGGCCTTCCCCAGCATCCACCGCAAGGACGTGGTGGAGGAGAAGCAGCCTTGGGCCTACCTCAGCTGCGGCCACGTGCACGGCTACCACAACTGGGGCCACCGCAGCGACAGGGAAGCCAACGAGCGCGAGTGCCCCATGTGCAGAACCGTTGGCCCCTACGTGCCTCTGTGGCTGGGCTGCGAGGCCGGCTTCTACGTGGACGCCGGGCCCCCCACCCACGCTTTCACCCCCTGCGGACACGTGTGCTCCGAGAAAACTGCCAAATACTGGTCCCAGATCCCGCTGCCCCACGGGACTCACGCGTTCCACGCCGCCTGCCCGTTCTGCGCCACGCAGCTCTCCGGGGAGCACCCCTGCGTCAAGCTCATCTTTCAGGGCCCCATCGACTGAGAAATGGCTCGGCAATGGCCACAATAAAAGTTTTCTTGAACGGTTTACTGTGAAGGTTTTTGCCACTAACTCGAGGTTTTACCTTTTTTTATAACGTTATTAATAGGGGGAGGTAGGGTGGGGATGGGGGGAGCGATGAGGAAATGGAGGGACTGTGCTGGAGTTGGGATACATTGATACCTGGAACTTGACAGATATCAGTGGTGTTGCATGCTCGAAAGCAGCATATTCATGGAGTCTTCTTGGTCAAATTGTAGTATATTTGTAATCTTTTTATTAGTACCCTGGATCAGAAAAAGGTGTCTTAAATGATTTTTTTAAGCTAAGATTTTTTAATGGAAATGTTTTTTCTTCTAAACTTTGACAAGCCTTTAAAACCTATTTTTCAAATCTAGAAGGAACATACAGAATGTAACTGTCTTTAATTTGCAATATAATTTAACTTGAATAGTTTCTCAAGGAGCAAATGCAGAATGTGTGGACAACCACAGGTGAATGTTCACTAGAGATAATTGGATATGTAAGAGAAAAATTAGCTGCCTAAAGTGTAGAGGATAAAAGCTATTAAAATATCTATTATGGTATAACACAGCTGGCCAAAAGGCATCAAAGATTACTTGAAACTGAGGAAATCCTGTTTGCATTGATTTCCTTTCAGTGTAGTAGATCTCCACTGGCTATTAGGTATGGGAGATGGCTGATTATTTTCTGTCTTTCTTTTTTTTTTCCCCATTTAACCTGCATCTGGTGAAACCACTTTACTCTTTTCCATACTTAGCTCTGGGGTTTAAGCTGATGCTGTGTGTATGTGTAGTCTGGCCTTTTTATTTCTGCTTTGCTTGCCCTCAGTGCTCCTTACCCAGGGCCTTTGGGTGAGTGGAGGCCACAGATTCCCAAAATGGTTTGGGTTGGAAGGGACCTTAAAGCTCATCAGTTCCACTCCCTGCCATGGGCAGGGACACCTTCCACTATCCCAGGTTGCTCCCAAGTCTCATCCAGCCTGGTCTTGGACACTTCCAGGGATCCAGGGACAGCCACAGCTTCTCTGGGCACCCTGATGGAGCCAGAGACGTGTCCAGGCTTCCCTGCAGTGGGGAAGGGGTGCTGCCACAGCACAACAGGAGGTTTAGGTACAGCTGGTACAGAATTTATTTACATAAACCTGAATTCAGGAAAGCACTTAGTCTGTGTTTAAATATAAGCCCACGGCTGGGACTGTTTAGATTCTCAAGAGCTTCAGTGCATTGCGGTTATTTGCTGTTAAGTTTTGAAATTAAAAAAAAAAAAAGTTTAAAATAAGTTATTTTTTAAGCTCATTTTAAAGCGTTTTCACTAGAAGGGAGAGCATAATTTCCAGTTCAGCTGAGCATTTTTGTTCACTTTTCAACTTGCTGCCGTCTGTCACCTTTTCTTTTGCAGATTGAGTTGTGTTTGTATCTCTTTTTTTTCCCCCAAATGTTTGCAAATCAAACAACATTCAAATGTAATCAAATATATGCACCAGGGTGGTACATCTGAAGTGGATCACTTGAAATTCGTGACTTTTTAAGAGAGCTGATAAATGTTTACTATGGAAATAATTAAATCAGAATTTCATATGAGGTGTACCCTGCCCACTGTTAAGCTCATTTCATGCAGAATGATAACTCGTTGATTTGTGTGATTTTTTTTCGTTATGCTTTCTGTACTCTTGGTATCTGAGGTATCAATCTATCCAGGTTTTAAAAAAAAAAAATTTGGGAGAAATCTATAACGTCTCTAGGTGAAATTGATCATTCAAGCTCAGTTCTGTTTAATTAACTATAGCTTTTCGCTATATTTGTGCCCTTTGTATAAATATATAATTTATATG
>VXAX01003592.1:594629-605519 GCA_013399835.1 Leptocoma aspasia
AATTTATATGATTTTAATATATTCTGTATATATATATACTTGAATTGGCCTGTTCATATTTTGGTTGTAAAATTGTTTTATAGTTAACCTTATAAACATTTTACATGTCCCTTGCCAGTGGTGATGGGATGGACTTTGTCTGCTGCTGTTTTAATATAATTTTGCCGTATACATGTTCAGCATTTTAACAATTTGAAAATAGCTTTACTTTTCTTTCTTTTTATGCTTTCGATGTTAGAAAAAAAATATAACTGCAGCATTTTTTTCTCCAAAAACCCCAAACTGTCCAGTTTCTGTCCCACTCAGCAATTGGAAACGGGATAAACCTTGTTAACCTACAACTATATGCTTCTTCCTAGTGCCTTTTCAAAGAGATCCTCTTGTGATTCCATATTCCAAGTCCTTACTCCTGCAAAGCGACCTTGTGGCTCATCTCCGTGGAGAGTGGCAGCCCAGCCAGGTGGGGCAGAAACACCTTTGGCTGGGGACATGGAGGTGCCCCTGCAGGTCCCTCAGGTGCCAGGGGCATTCCTGCTCAGCAGATACCTCATCTGGGAGAGGTGGCCTCTCTCCTCCCCTCCCTGCTGGACTCGGGAAGGCTTCACCTGCTGCTGCCCAGAGACACTCCAGACCTGCCTGTGGGAGCTGCAGGAGCCCTGCCTGGGTTCCGCCCCGAGCTGAGCTGGGCAGGGCTGCGCGGGCTGGTGGCTCCTCTGAGCCCCAGGGATTGGAAACACCCCGGCTCCCAGGCACCACCTCCCTCCCTCCCCCAGCTGCTTTTCTCCTTCCCTTCACCAGTGCAGTTTAATTGCTGCTTCAGGGCTTCGTATCCCTTCCTGTTCCCTGTGGAAAGTGAATGTACAGTGTTGGAACAATCCTCACTGGAAACACAGCACACCATCAGGCTTGGTGTGTTTGGTTTGTGTGAAGCAGAACACTGGATAATGGTTTGTATCCAAGGGAAGTGTCTGTTTGAAACTGTTTAAACAAGATTTTTTTTTCTTTTGCTGTTGGCAGTTCTGTATAACACAAGGAATACTGCAGGAAGGAAAACTTTCAGAATCCCAGAACAGGCAAGGCTGGAAGTAACCACAGGGCTCATCTGGTCCCACCTCCCTGCTCAAGAAGGGTCATCCTGAAGCATGGGGCACAGGATTGTGTCCAGATGGCTCTGGAATATCCTCACTGAGGGAGACTCCCCACCCTCTCTGGTCTCTCTTCACAGGGACGTTCTTCCTCATGTTCACATGGAACTTGTGGGCATCAGTTCCTGCTCGTTCCTCTTGTCCCACAGAGCAGAGCCTGGTCCATCCTCTTGGCACCCCCCTTTAGATATTTATACACATTGATGAGGTTCCCCTCTATTGTCTCTTCTCAGGGCTGAACATGCCCAGCTCCTTCAGCCTTTCCTCTGAGAGAGGCTCCACTCCCTTCATCCTCGTGGGAGGATTTGCCCTCTGCTGTTCCTGCTCCAGCATCTCCATGTCCCTCCTGTCCTGAGGAGCACAGAACTGGGCACAGCACCCTGGATGTGCCTCAGCAGAACTGAGCAGAGGGACAGGATTCTTTTCTGGGAAGCAATTTTCCAAGGTTTGTGTGGAATTCAAGGACTTTTCTGTTCAAATCCAGGGTCAGTCCTGCAGAGTTGGCTTTGCTGGGGAGGCAGAAAAGTTCTAAACATGATTTTCCTCAAATTCTGCTCTGGTGTTCTGCTCTGGTGCAATGGTGGAGCATTCAGCTCTTGGCCCTCTCCTTCCCTCAGCTCCATAAACACCTCCTCTGCTCTGGTACCTCAGTAGGAAAAAGCAATTTGTGGATAAATTGGAGTCAGTAAACTTGAGAACCACCCTCAAGTTTATTCATTATTTCAGTGTTACGGTGTTCCTTGCATCCCATTTCCAATGCTGGCAGTGTATTCCATAAGGATTTTTTTATCACCTGTTACTGTTGATTCTATTTGAATGCCTCAAAAGCAGCTTTGACTGCATAACTTAGAACTAAAGTATTTTTCTAGTCTGATTTTTTTTTTTTAAAGATTTTTATCTGTCATATCCATGCATGCTGGAGCTGGAACACTTCCCTTTTTCCTGGCAGCTTTTTGGGAGAGTGTTGAAGTCTATATAAAATGAGTGGTGAATGCTGTTCTTAATGGGAATTGTTGTACAAGAGAGTTCACATGAGACTGTTTTTTACTCATTCATTTTTTTCAAATGTGGTCATTTTGGGCATCAAGGTACAGTTGTGGTACTGTACAAGCTGAGTAATTAAAGAATCTTTCCATTGTGAGGGTGGGAATGGGGATCAGAAGAGAAGAAAGCCGTGGTTGAGCTGGTTCCAGTAGGGACAGATCCACCTTGAAGCCAGGAACTGCTTGGAAATGTGTCTGGAGCTGTTCCTGCTTTCAGACCTCATCCATGCCCTGAAAAGGATTTTCCTCAGTTTGTTAGGAAGTTCTGGGATGCTGTGGAAAGCCTGTGACCTTCCCAGTGAGACACTCCTTGGTGTTTTAATGGCAGCTCCTGGAATTTGGGGGTTTGGCTTCAGAGCCTGAGCAAGGAGCTGAGTATGTCATAGTGAGAAACTGCAATGGAACTGTGAACAGAACTTAATTCTATTTTAGTGCTCACACCACTCAAAGGAAATCTGGTTTGGCTGTGGTCACTCTCCCTTTAGTGCTCTTGCAGTAGCGGGTGGATTCCTCACCATTTTTGCATTCTTCTGGAAGTGGAAGGAAACTTCTCCAAGACCATCATGTTTCTGTTCCTCCATCCCACAGTCCTGACACTTTGCTGGGGTTGGAGAACCATTGGTAGGGACCTGGCTGTGGTGAGGACTGACAGGCATTTAAATCCATTTTTAGCGTGGTAGGAAAACTGACCTGACTCTTCCTCCTCGTTTCCTCAGTTTTTCACCCTCCTGTGAGTCCTTGGCTCCTCATTTTCTATTTATCCATGCAGTTGCAGGTACACAAATAAATACAGCTTGGAAGGAAAACACAACCCGGGGTTGCAGTGTCTTTTTACAGATTTTTCTCATTATTCTGGGTTTTCTAAGAACTCTCACAAGTCTGCACACTCGGTGTTGTGAGGTAAAAGGACAAAAGTAGAAGGTAGGGCTGGTTTTGGGGGGTGGGGGTTGGAGAGGGGGTAGTTTCTAGGATGGAGTCACAGTGGCTCTGCAAACTGTGTCCCACTGAGTGCAGTGGACATTGGATCTTGGAAGAGCAGTGGAGTGGCCCTGGACAGGCAGTAAAGCTGGAGCTTTACTGTCTGTGCTGCTCAGTTCTTGTTTATTGGCAGTGGAACAAAAACAGGAGCAGCTTGGACACCCAAACACCGGAAAAAACCGATGTCTGTCCAGATTCCCTCGCTGGGGGCGTATTTGTACTTTCCTGGTGGGCAAGCCAGTCTCCAGGTCAGCTGAAGTCCCTCCTGCTGCTGTCCTGGGGATCAGGGATGGGAATGGCTCTGCCCTTGGATTAGATCCACCATGGAGAGCCCTTGGAAGGCAGCACAGCCCTAGGAAAAGCCTCTCCCACAGAGAGCCCTGTGTGATGGAGGGGTGATGTTTACCTTAAAAACAGTGTGAGCAGCTGTTCAACTTCTGGGTATATTTGTAAAATTGGTCTTTTTATACGCTGTGTGAAATGGACTGGAATAATTTCTTTTGCTGTTGTACCTGTGGAAGTACAAGCCATTTTACAGGAAAAAAAATTATAAAACAAATTAAAATATTATCTCAGTATTGTCACTGACTCCTTCAGTTTATTTTCTCTGCTGGTTGGTTGTCAGAGCTTGACTTTGATTTGCAAAAAACCGTATAAACAACTTCCAAAATAAACGGTTTCTTTTACTCTTTTATCCCCTTTATACTCGGCAAACAAAACCCGAAGCCTTTGATTGAGGATTCTTAAATATTGGAGGTAGTGGAGCATATTCAGGTGTGAGTGCCCTGGAATTTCACTTAATTCCCTTCCCTGATTTTTAAATTGAACTGTTTGTTTTCAGTGCCAGCTGCCTTCTTGCAGTGTTAACGTAATTGCTAAATAAAAGCAATTTCCAGGAATAATATGCTTTGTGACTCTTAAAATTAATTTCCATAATGGGAATTCAGTGGTTTGTTTTCCATCTGTGTATTCTCTAGCCCCTTTTTTGCAGGTGGCCCCCGTGAGTACAGCAGCTTTGTTTTTTAAAAGGAGCTAAAATGAATTGTCAGCTTTATTTGGGACTTGGAAAAAAAAAGTGTTGGCGTGAGCACAGGGAAGGGAAATAAGGATATCTGCAGATGTGGTCACCTGCCAGCTGGCTCTTGTGCTTCCATGGAAGTCAGGAGTGCAAAATCCTTTCCAGGGAAGGTGCTCCAGGGAAGCTTTGGGATGTTTGGGTGTAACTGTGCCCACCTCCCAACAGAGGAGTGAACCCTTTTTCCTGTGGGATTGCTCTGTCCAGCTTCACTCCAGGACACCATAAATGCACCCCTCATGGCATAGATGTGGTCCTGGTGGATTCCTGGGCAGGAATTCTGTGCTTGGAGAGAGGCAGAGCCAGGCAGGGCCCTGCTGGTTTAAATGGGTTGAAGGCTGTGGGGTGGGGGTTGCAGTGAGATGATCTTTGAGGTCCTTCCCAACCCAAACCAGCCCAGGATTCCAAGGCAGCCTTGGAGCAGTTCTGCTGGGAACCTGGGTGAGGGAGAAGTGTCTGCTGCTCCTCAGAGGAGGGGAAGAGCCTCGAGGCAGGAACAAGGAGAGTTGAAAGCTCAGTGCAAAGCTGCTCAGCTGCTGCTGCTGCTGTAGCCCCAGCCTGGGGAGAGAGCTTAGGGAGTCACTCATCTCATTCCACCCCCTGCCATGGCAGGGACACCTTCCACTATCCCAGGTTGCTCCAATCCCTGCCCAACCTGGCCTGGAACACTTCCAGGGATCCAGGGACAGCCACAGCTTCTGTGGGCACCCTGTGCCAGGGCCTCCCTACTCTCACAGGGAAGAATTTCTTCCCAATATCCCATCCATCCCTGCTCTCTGGCAATTTGGAGCCATTCCCTTTTGTCCTCTCACTCCATCCCTTGTCCCCAGTCCCTCTCCAGCTCTCCTGGAGCCCCTTTAGGCCCTGGAAGGGGTTCTGAGCTCTCCCTGGATCCTTCTCCTCTCCAGGTGAGCACCCCCAGCTCTCCCAGCCTGGCTCCAGAGCAGCAGAAGTGTCCCAGCTCATACCCTAAAGCAATCCTCAGGACTGACTCTGTGTGAGCTTGTTATGCAGATTGTGTGGATTTTGTATCAATTCTGTCACAGGTTTGCTTTTTAATTGAAACCTTCAGCTTTCAGCCTATTCTCCATTCATTTTATGCAAGACAACAGGACCACACATCATCCTAATGATCCCATTCCCTTGCTGCTTTCCTCCTCATCCTTCCAGCTCCCTGATTAAAGATGTTGTGGTCTTTTTTTTCACTCCTCTCTGAAGGGAGCATCAATCCCTATTTGTATTACCTGGCTGTAAAATTTCACTTCGTACTCACTGCAGCTCGTGCTGCTGGGAAATCATCTTTGTGAGAGGTTTCCAGGGTGTCTGTGACTCCTGCTTTTCTTTGCCTTTCAAGGCATGGCTGTATGGATGCATATTTTTAGGAAGAACTTAAGAAATCTCTTTCATGTAAAACTAAGGCAGACAGAAGTTTGACAGAGGAGTCTGAGCCTGATAGTTCTTTTCTTTTCCACTCGTTGAAAACTCCTGTATGAAGACAGGCTTGAGATGAGAAAAGACTTCACAGCAGAAAGGAATTCAGTAGAACCCCAGTTACATCAGGGCTTAAAATCCTAGATGTGCCTGTAAATAATTAAATAATTACATATGCAAAGAAATACTCTTTGGGGAGTATTGGCCTGAAATGCTGTATTTTTAAAGGAGACTGCAAGGTCTGGCCTTTGAACTGAGCCAAAATCTGCTAATTGTTGTAGGAATTGTCCTCTGCAAGGACAGAAGGGGAACAAGAAGGGAGCCAGGGACCAGAAATGGGTGGGTTTCCCCAGGGATGGTCTCAGTGTCCCTGCCAGGCTGCTGGGATCCAGCTGTGGCTCTGCAGAGCCAGCTGTGTTGGCAGGGACAGGAGGCATGGCCTGGCCTCAGCCCCAAGGGGGACAGGATTTGGGGCTCAAAGGCCACAAATCCAGCTCAGCTGGGCAGGGAGAGCAGGGAGCAACATCTGGCACATCTGGGGGCTGTGGAGCATCCCCTCCCCTCTTTATTTCTGCCTGATTAAATGGAAGTGAGGAGCTGGAGGAAGGGAGAATGGGCCAGAGTAATTCCCCTAATGAATGAGTCCAGATGAGGATTAAGCTGAGCTTTGTCCAAACTGTGTCTGTACACAGGGTGTCTGTTTTGGCTTTAGATGTGGTTTAGCAAAACTTCCCTGTGAGTGGGCCTGGAGGAATCATGGAATGGTTTGGGTTGGAAGGGACCTCAAGGATCCTCTCATGCCATGGCAGGGACACTTTCCACTGTCCCAGGCTGCTCCAAGCCCTGTCCAGCCTGGCCTTGGACACTTCCAGGGATCCAGGGGCAGCCACAGCTGCTCTGGGCACCCTGTGCCAGGGCCTGCCCACCCTCACAGCCCACAGTTTAATCCCAATATCCCACCTATCCCTGCCCTCTGGGAGTGGGAAGCCAGTCCCTGTGTCCTGTCCCTCCATCCCTCATCCAAAGTCCCTTTCCAGCTCTCAGTGGCAGAAAGGCACCAAGGGGTGCTGCCACAGCCACCCCATGTCATGGGAGCTGCATGGACATCTAAAGCCAAAAAGCAAGAATCATCTTTCCCAGAGGAAGGCACGAGCTATCAGGAGGGCAGCTTTGACTTCTGGCTTTTCCCTGCTCAGCCCTTGGGTTGGCTGTTCTTCATTTCCCCTTTCCTATCCAGAGATTAGGAACTACAGGGCTACCTGGCACTGAAACTATTTGAGATTTTTCTAAAAAAAATCAGCTTTTTCACTAAATGGTTCTATCCCCTCCATGCAGGCAGACAATAAACGTGTCCCTTTTTTTCAGTGGGAATATTCTCTGCAGAATCCAGTGTCTTCCTTCAGGTGCTTGTTCTTCCTTCACCCTTTGTTGCTCCCAGGAGTGTTGTCCTTTTGGCAGGATCTGTTTTCTCCCTTCCCTCCCTTCCCATCAGGATACACCACCCCAGCCCTGCAGTCCCCTCTGGTCCCCTGCTATCGAGCTCCTCCTGCCTTTCCCTTGGCTGGGAGAGCTGTGCTGGCAGGGAGAGCTGGCCCCTCCTCGGGAGCAGAGCCAGGAGGTCACTCCCAGCCAGATCAGGAGCCTTTGGGGATTGCAGTGCCTGTAACCCAGCGTGTCCAGGCAGCCAGGAGCCTCCAGTGCAGGGAGCAGCCAGTTTTCCAGGCAGTCCCTGGAGCACCAGGGGAAGTCTTTCCTCCCCAGCACACGTGTGGGGCAGATGTTGGTGCTCACCGTGGTGATCTGCAGGATCCTGAGCTCGTGGACAGTGAGTGGAGCCCTGGTCACTGAGAATTTCAGACTTTCTGTGCTGCCAGGCACTGACCCCCAGGAGAACACTGCATTTGACCTGAGGCTGTGGAGAAGGCTTCCAAAATGGAATGATAGAACTGGGATTATGGGTGTGGAGTTTGAATAGAAGTGTGTGATATCACAGGGTGCAAAACTTAGAGTTTAAGGTTTTAGAATATAGTAATATATATATATAAAGCAAGATGGAGGTTTTAGAACAGAGGCTGGTCCTTCTTCTTCACCTTCTTCCTCATGGGTTTGGGTGCTGTTGTGTGATTGGATAAAAAAGTCAGCATTGAGGGTCACGGGTGGTTGGTTATTGGGTTAAAAGTAAAAATAATTTAGGTGTCATTTCTTAATTGGACAGTTTATCCTTAAAAGGCCTTGTAGAGAGAGAGATGGGGCTCCATTTTTAGTTTGTTGGAGTGAAGTGCTGCAGAACTCAGGGCTTGTGAGACTAACATACATAAGAACTAACAAACATCTGAGTCTGAACAAGAAATACCATCTCACACATTTAATCCCGACCCTGGCAAAAAAGAAGATAACACAGAGAGAACCAAAGAGAAATATGAAGCTAAATCAGATATTAAAATTACAAAATTACAATTAAAATACCCAAAACATCCTTAAGGTAACATTTACAGAAAAACATCAGGGGTTCAATGACTCCTCAGTGGTTCTGGTTACTGGAGACATCACCAGTGCCAGCAAACACACCAGAAATTCCCTCTAAAGCCCCAAATCTTTTCAAGTGACTCAGGGTGCCAGACTGGCTGGGAGCAGAACCCAGACCCTGTTTGCAGAGCTGGAGGATTTGGCATATTTTGTATTCAAGGTCTGCAATTAATGAACAGAGCCTGGGAGCAGAGAGAGCCCCGGCCCCAGCTCAGCAGAGTGAGCCCTGCCCTGCTGCAGGGGTGGCTGGAGCTGCTGCACCTCTCTGCTCTGGGTCTGCCCTGTTTTAAGGGAAGTTTTTGGAAACTGGGGCTTTGGCAGCTCTGTGAAGCACGGCTGTGTTTGGCCTGGGGGGGAGAAGCACCATCAATGTCTCCATGAGCAAGGATCAAAGCAGCCAGGTCCTGCCCTTCTGAGCTGGTGACACGCTCACCCTGATTGATTTCTCTGAAAAAACCCCAAATATCTTGGGTTGGAAGCAAATAAATCCACAATGGGAGAGCAAAGTATCTGATGGGTGCTGCAGCCCGGGGCTCACTTTGGAGGACAGGTTTCCTTTGGGACCTGCAGAGCATCCAGCAGCACTAAATAACAGCTCCCAGCCCTGGGGCTTGTCTAAACTCTTCTTTCAGGAGGGATGGGGTGAGGGTTGAGCTCTCTTCACTGCTTGTGAAGCTGTGCTGGGGCAGCTCGTGTCTCCCCGAAGCTGAGGTGTCCGTATGGAGTTTTTTGTTTTCCCACTGTTTTCAGCAGTTTCTGCTGTGGTTTTGTTCCTGTTGACAGAGAATCCCCTAGGATTATGCACAGGTTTGAGTTGTCTCCTGCTTCTCACTGCTGAATGTGTTGCTATTGTGTCTCATTAACTACCCTGAGTAAATGAGTGTGTTAATTAGTGCTGGCAGGTGAAGGAAAATGAGGGCTCAGAAGTTCATAGAATGGTTTGGGTTGGAATGGACATTAAAGCCCATCTCATTCCCCTGCCATGGACAGGGACACCTCCCACTGTCCCAGGCTGCTCCAAGCCCTGTCCAGCCTGGCCTTGGACACTTCCAGGGATGCAGGGACAGCCACAGCTGCTCTGGGCTGAGCCCCTGTCTGCCACAAACACAGCCCAGCCACTGTCCATCTTCTTTCCCTTAAGGAGGATGAGATCCTTATGGTCCTTTCCACTCAGCTTTTTCTCTGCCCTTCAGACCATTTCTGTGCTTTTTCTCTGCCTTTTCAAGTTCCTTGGCATGTGGCTCTGCTGCTGAGAGGGACACTGGTGTAAGGTCACATCCCAGCCTTGCCACCCCCTATTCCCACCCACCAGGCAGCTGGGAAGTGCTGGGAGCTGCTGGTTTTGCTGAGCTGAGCTGAACCTGCTGGGATTGAGGCTGCCCTGGCTGCAGATCCCCACCCCATGGGGCTGGAATCCTCCCCACCTGCCAAATTCCCCCTCCTGCCACCAGTCCCGTTCCCTCATGGAATATCTAAGGTTGGAAAACACCTTTAAGATCATGGAGTGTAAAGAATTTGCAGCTCTGCTTTCCAGTGCCAGGGCTTTTCGATTCAAAATCCTCCTGGAATTCCTCTCTGGAATTCCCTGCTGTTGGTGGAGCCCCTGAGGGAGGAGAACTCTCGTGTTTGGTGCTCATTCCTGCACATCCTCCCAGTGGGGCCAGCTGATTTTGCATTTCTTTATCCTTTGAGCTGAGTCCTGCACAAATACCTGTGCTTTTCCACCTGGGACAGGCACCTGGGGGGAAAACCTGGGTCATTCCTTTTGCCTTATTCGACCCTGTATCCACACTAAACCATCTTTTGACTTTTCCAGAACTTGGCCACTATCCACAGTTAATTAGATGTCATTAACAGCACTGTGCTGGCTCTGGGAGGTTTCTCACTCTGCAACCAACATTTGCTTTTCACTTCCCTCTTTTTTCCTTCCCTCTCTTCTTTTTTTTCCTATTTTTTTTCTCCTCTTTTTTCTCCTCTTTTTGTTTTCTCTTTTTTCCTTCTTTTTTTTTTCTTTTTTCTCTTTTTTCTTTTTCCATTTTTCTTTTTTTCTCCTTTTTTCTTTTTTTTTCTCTTTTTTTTTCTCTTTTTCTTTTTTTTAAAGTTTTTTTCTTTTTTCTTTTTTTTCTCATATATTTTCTTTTTTTTCTTCTCTTTTTTCTTCTTTTTTCTCCTCTTTTTTTCTTTTTCTCCTCTTTTTTTCTTTCTTTTTCTTCTTTTTCTTTTTCTTTTTCTTTTTCTTTTTCTTTTTCTTTTTCTTTTTCTTTTTCTTTTTCTTTTTTTTCTTTCCCTTTTTCTTTTTCTTTTTCTTTTTCTTTTTCTTTTTCTTTTTCTTTTTCTTTTTCTTTTTCTTTCCCTTTTTCTTTTTCCCCCAGCAATAACACCAAACTCTCTACTCCAGGATTTACAAGGTAAAGCCTCTCTTTGGAGAATCCACCAGCAGCCGTCAAATTCCCGGAGGTTTTTATTCCCTGGTGATTAGCCGGGTGCTCCCGCCGGCCCGTGCCGTGCCGGGGAACTCATCCATTTATTTAATCGGATTATGCAAAGTGTTCTACAGCGCGGATGAGGCGGACACGGCGCTGGGATGAGCTCAGATTTGGGGATGGAGACGGGAGGGAGGCACTGCTGTGCTCCTCAGGGATGCCTGGGGATTTCCTTGAATTCCCTCGGCAAAGGGAGCAGGAACCAGAGC
>VXAX01003598.1:0-128896 GCA_013399835.1 Leptocoma aspasia
ATAAATATATATATACATATATAAATATAGAATCTTTTTGGACTAAGTGCAAATATACATCAAGAAAAATTTTACTTATCTACTAAAAAGCATGTGTTTAAATGAAAGGTATGTTAGATTGTTTCTACACCATTTCTCCTGTCAAGTATATTGGGTTTTACTTGGCCAATTCAGACACTTTCTGACTTCCATTGCTATCCAGCAGATGAGGTTCTGACATGTGTAAGTCTCTATTAATTCCTCAAAGGAATTCATCTCTTTTTAAAGTAAAATGCAATAAAACTAATGAAAAAATGTGTGAAGGCAGCCAGATTTTTCTAAAAAAAATGTGTCAGCAAAAGGACACAGCCTCATCTGTGACCAGAAACATGGCTGATGCTTTATTTGTTGTTGTGTGCTTGAACTTGAAAAATATTACAGTGGAAAATAATGGCCTATTCTGAAATCAAAAGTAATTAGGAAAATAGCAGATTTTGCCTTCACACATGGTAAAGTACTGCATTTAAGTACCTGAAACACTAGGAAGAGTAAAAAATTGACAGTTGCAGGATTTCAAGCTTAATGATATCATTTTTCTTCAGATAGAATATCAAGGTTGTCCTCTTAGTGGGCCTCAAAGTTTCTATTTGAACAGAAGTGGAATCTGATTCTCTTCTCTCTTGGTAATAGGCTCTGGCTGATAATCTCTTATAAAATGCTTGGTCTAATTTGAGTTTTCACTACAGGGCTCTTGCCAGCTTGTCTGGTCTAATTAACCCCTTCTGAAAACCTAATCAAGAAAAAGCACGTGCCTTTTAGTGTGTTGAACTGGTTGATTTAAATCCTTTTAAGGAGGGCACAGTCATCTTCAACTTTGCTACGTGGTAAATTCATACTTTTTCCTTAGTGGAAGCAAAAGTCTTCAGCAGGCAGCCAAGTTAACAGCTCTCTGTTCAGATGACCTGTGTTGGATGGAGTGTGTTTGTCATGGGGCAAGGGGTGATGTGCCACAGCCCATAAGTCTCACATAACTCACTGCCAGGTCTAAGAGAGAACAAATCGCTCTCATTTTTAAGGAGGACACAGCGGGATAAGGAGAGCCACAAGTACTCTTCACTTGATCTCTCTGTCTCCAGGTAAGTTCCACAAGGCACTCCATTGCCATTAGGATTTTATGGAGGTGGCTAAGATGCACTTGTGTTGGGAAGAGCAAGCTGCCCTCTTGCAGTGAAGCTGAAAGCATCTCTCTGCTGAGGGAGGATTGCATACAACTGAGTTTTACCCTTCAGATCTGGTCTCTCACATCCAAGAGCAGATTGCTGCTCCTGTTTTCCCAGTAAAATGGGACTGTCTCCTTGAACTACCATGACAGGACAGCACAAACCTATTGCTACACTCCCAAAGGGGAGGAGAAGGAGGAGAACAATGCTCACACTGCTGCCCCAGTTCTGCTATGAGGGAACAAAGTCAAAGTGTCAATTTTGTATCTTGCTTATTCCAGGGTAGTGACCCCAACACAGTGAGTAGTGCAAGTCTCTTTGCATGAAGGGACTTGCCAGACCTGGAGGAAGGAGAGCTGTGAGAGTCTGACCTCCCCTTGCATGTCTGGGCTCCCTCTCCCAGTGTTACCCAGTGTTAGTCCCCCAGTTGACAAGTTCCCCACCTCAGGAGGATTTCTGTGTCTATCTCTGCCTACTGACATCAAATTGAAACTCATAGGGACAAACACCCAGGAAAGGCATGTCTGATAGCTTGGTTGCAACTTAGAAAACTGCCAAGTTTGCCTACCCATAGGAGCAGGACAGAGTCATTTAAATGGTTAAAGACCTCAATCTCAAAGTGTTCTTTCCCTTCAAGGGCATCTGAATCTTTCTGAGAACAGGCTGAATTTCACCAGGAGCAGAGAAAAGAGTTGCCACAGATGTGAGTTGGCTCTTGTTTCTTCTGTTTCTCAGCTTCTTCACTGACCTTCATTGAAGTGATACCACAATACTTGTGTTCCTTGGCTTTCAGTTCCCCACCCCAACTTTTCCTGATGTTCCTTCAGCTCCTTCCAGTGCTGGCATGTTTGGAAAGATCTTCCAGCCCTGACTGTGCACTGGCTGATTCAGCCACCACATCTAGCAAGCTTCCTACTTGTAGCTGCTCCCACTTACTAGAGCCTCCTGTGAGCTAGAGTTGTCCTGGAGATTAGCAAAGTGACAGGATTTGTCTTCTCTTGGCCAGGAACCTTTTCTCTCTGTGTTTGCTCAATGTCAGTGCTGGTGATGCCCAGCACGCAAGGGTGGGTTTGTACCCTGAGTGTACTGACATGAGCTGTGACTTTTGTGCCCCTGGGAATTTGGGAGACAATTCCTACCAGTGCTGCAGTGTTTAATTCACATGGGGGTAAAAGCCAGCCACATGCTGTCCACAAAAGTTCTTCCCCAGCTAGTGCTGATCCCAAATGCAAATCTGATGCTTCAAAGCAAAGACTGGGAAAAGGATGGATCTTTTTTTGCCCGGTTTTGTGACTGAATTGTATATATATACCGAGTGAACTGAATTTTGCTCTACCAGCACACATCACACTCTTCTCTGGAGAGAGGTACATGTCTTTAATCAGCCCAAGTGTTGATTCAGGGCTGTGAATGTCAAGGTACTCTGATTCTAGGGCCAAAGGTTTCTGCCCAGTAATACTATGAGCCATTGGGTTTTTTCAGTGTTTCTGGCTTTTCCTCCTGAGGTCTCTGTCAAATGGTACAGGAAGGGTTATGAGTTGTTTCAGGTGCTGATGCCAAGTAAAGCACTGAATAAATGTCAAAATATTTGCATCTCAAATAAGCTGCCCATTCTTATTTTTCCTGTAGAGCATAATCATCTTTATTCCAGATGGGTTCTCTCACTCCATCAAGATCAACCTGGCCTACTTTATATGTAAACTTAAGTTTGCCTAGCTAGATGCTAATATATTTTTATTTTAAAACCAAATTGGAAAATCTGTGAACATCCAGGAGGAATGAATCTTGCAGAATCTGATTCTCCTCTTCTCCTATGCACACCTCCTTGGTCCTGTACAAAGTAGGCTTGAGTTTTGCCAATCTGGTCTTCTCTGAGAGAATTTACAGCTACACAGGGAAACAATCACACAAGACACAGGCAAAACAAGCTTTCATCTTTAGCAAGAAATTGCCAGTGTGCTTTAATCCCCAAAGAATGTTGCCTTCCTCCCCAGATATGATCAATTCACTCTCTTGTAATTGTTAAATGCAACATGGCTGTTATTGTGCTCTGAATGATTTCTGTATTTTCATTATTTTGCTGCTATTACTAATGCAGATTCACTTGTTCCTGTGGAATTGCTCTTGGCTTCAATGCAAATACCTGTCATTTTTATGTCTCAATCAATCTCATTAGAAAGAGAAGGTAAAAAAATAAAATAAAAATATGCTTTTTTTTCTTCTTCTTCCCTTTCTTTTTTTTGACAAGCAGATGCTACATTTCAGCTACTGTTCTTTGGTAACTGCATGTTATAAAAATGATCAAAGAGATGGTGAAATATTAAGTAGTTACTTTCATTGCCTCAAGGACAAACCCAATGGAGCTTTAGTGAGCCGCTGGAGTGAGTTATGCTACTTGATATGCAGTTTAGTGTTTACCAGTTACTATTCAATCAGATATCTTTATGAGAGGTAGCCTGCAAGCCCTAAAAATATTGCTGGGTCGAAATGAATTCCTGCATGACATCATGCGATAATTTTGATTGGACTCATTGCCAAATGAGGAGAAAAATGAAATGAGACCAACTGATGAAATAAGCTAAGAGTGAGAATTTAGATTAATGGCAAAAAAATCAGGCGCAGGTGGGATATGATGAATCGCACAATTTTTCAGCATTAAGACAAGGAATCAGAAGAATCCTTCGAGAGGATGTACATGATGTTTATTTGTGCAAAGTGACCTTGTGAGCCAAAAGCCATTAATTTGATAGCGCAGAACACGATCGCCACCCTGTGGTTGCTGGGAGAATTAGGCAGATGTAGTGCATTGCCTAATTAAAAAGC
The DNA here is from genome assembly GCA_013399835.1 of Leptocoma aspasia. Lineage (NCBI taxonomy): Eukaryota > Metazoa > Chordata > Aves > Passeriformes > Nectariniidae > Leptocoma > Leptocoma aspasia. The sequence goes on from VXAX01003598.1 coordinate 4,023, forward strand.
AATTAATCCTGCCCGCTGTCTAAAGCGAAGGGGTTTGCATGCGCTTTTTGGGAGCTTGGAGGGGATGGAACAATGCTGCCTGCTCCCTTGGGAATGGAGGTTGCGAGGTAAGTTTCTAACGTGGCTGGGAAGAGAGGATTTATTTTGAAGGTGGAAGAGTCTTACCTCTGTGTGTGAGCTATATATTTTACAAGTTCCTGAGTTGACAGAATTTGACTTGATTTTCACAGGATGATGAAAGACATGTCCCAGACAAAAGCCATATGGGAAAACTTTATTTTTTCTGTAATTCTACATTAAAAATTGCCCAAACATTTTTCTTAAAATTTCCCCTGAAAATATAAGCGTTTTATAAATGCCTAGAAGGACTATTCACAACATTGGTCATAGCTTAATAAGAAAGTAGCCTTACACTGCCTTAATTTTCTGAGAGAAAGCCCTGCCTACCAAAGGCAATTTTATTCAGGAGGCTCTCTGTATTGGAAGCTACTTTACTGAAGGCTTTCTTTTCTGTAGAGGAAGACTGAGGAGATTGTGCTCCCACCCTGGGAGTGCTCCTGGCCGGACTGGATGAGTCTCTGAGCAACCTGGTCTAGTGGAAGGTGTCCCTGCCTGTGGCAGAGGGCTGGAACTAGGTGATCTTTAGGGTTTCTTCCAAACCATCCTATGATGCACATCTAAACATTCAATCGGTAGATGTCCTATCTTTAAGATTCAGATCAGTTTAACAAAATTATAAACAACATGAAAGAAAATTCTCCAGTGGGAAGTGTCAGGTGATGTTTTTAATGGACCTGGCTTCCAATACTATCTACATTTTTGTGAATGCTTGGTGTTCTATGTGAGGTACCCACTATTATAGGCCAATAAAGCCAGGAGCAGTGCAGACAGGTGGGAAATTAATTTTTCACAGAGCAGCAGCACATGGGCAGTTTGAGCTGCGTGGGGGACAACTGGACTTTCTGAAGCTGTGGACGATCTCCACGTCTTGTGGTCCTGATCTGCAGGAAATTTCTGCAGTGTGGACTGCAGCTTCAGTGAAGGAGAAGGTTTTGTGAAGCATAAAGCAACATCTGCTTGATGCTGCTGGATTGGCTTTCTCCATCTTTGTGCTGGATGATAAACGTCTCATCTCTCATAGGAGCTAGAGTTGATCTCTTCTCAGAACACTCCTAAGCTATTCAGAGAGGCAACTCAAGGGTGACCAGCACAAACTTTACTCACTTGTAATTTAATTTAATTTAATTTAGAACTGAAAGACTTTAAAAGTTAAGTGAATGCATTTAACCCACTGCACACTTGACCTTCAGCACAAATTAGCCACTGTGGACTCCCCACCTTACAGTGGAAGCTTATGCTAACATTTTTCTTCTACCAAATGCTTTTCCATCACACTGAGATCCTGTAAAGGACAGGAATAAATATAGCCACTCACCTCAAAATCAAGATTGGAGGTGAAGAAATATAACAGCAGTGCAGTGTTACCATAGTAACAAAAGCTCTAAAGTGATCTAATCTACTGTTAAATTCCAGCTCAGAGATGAACAAAAATCAACATAACAGAATAAATGTTATATTAAAAAGGGAATGAGGATATTTTGAGGCTGATATTATATTTGTGTCCCAAAATATATCATGAAAAACATATTTGAAAAGAGGAAATTTTTAGCCATTAAAGTTGCACATTTACTGTATTTGTTTCTAATTTGGAGTGTAATTAATCTCTGGTGAGACTGGCTGTCAGATTACTTTTTGCCCAAGTTTACTCACACAGATATATTGCTTTTCAGAATATTCCCCTCCTGTCACTCTGGTAATGCAGATGGTGAACGGTGGCCCATACACTTTATGTCCCAGATTTTTCCAGCCATTAAAGCCTCACACCTATCAGTGCTGCAGGATCTAAATGAGTTCAAACACTGAATCTCTTCAAAAATTGGTTTAGAGCACGAGGAGCCTCTGAAGGGTCTTGCATTGCAAGGCAGAGCTGTTTTTCAATGTGTGTTTCTCTTTCTGTCAATAGGTGTTTTCATTCTGTTTCAAAAAAAAAATTAAAAGGAACATTCTTAAAATTTCCCTTGAGGTTCATTACCTTCCTCCCCCAAATAAAAAGTTAGTTTTGAAAAAACAAAGTAGAAGTTCTAAAATATGGATATTTCCTGAACCATTTCATGGCATTCCACTCTGAGCATGGACACCATGAACAAGGTGAAAGTAACAATTTTCTTTCAAGTTTTGTTTTAATATTCTTAAGGACATTGTAGCTTTAGCTGTTGGTGAAGATTCAGTCATTTTGGTCTGGGGAAATGAAGGTAGAGGTTTTTTTATGTTAAGCTGTCTCTATTTCTGCTGTATGTTTGAGATTTTAAATGCCTGCTATTTAAGCATTTCCAGAGTAGATAAGATAAGAAATTCATATTAGTAGTCTAGCTGAGTTTGATGTAATTTTGACATATGCATAATAATGGGAAAGTTAAAAGAAAAATATCTGAACCAGCACCAATATATTTGAAATAATTTCTAAAGGAATTTGATAACTGATGTTTTTAAATGTTCAAGATAAAGAAAATATATTCTAGTGACAGAGTTTGGCCAAAAAACTCAGTCCCTCTGAATCTAAGCATCTGGCATATATTTCATAACACGGTATGTCTTCATGATCAAAGACACCCAAGAATCTCTCTCGGCTTCATACTGAAGAATAAATTAACTCTGTGTATGTTTTAAATGTAGGTCTTCAAGTGTATTCCATCAGCAAGAAACTGATGAAAATAGAGTTTGCAGAGCATCACTTTCAGTCTACCTTAATAGCTTACAAACAGCATGTAAACAGCATACTTTTCAGTTAAGTTTTTCTTTTCTAATGGGAGGAGATGTGCTCTTAGAAAATGACAACTCATTTGCATGCAATTTGCACACTGCTTTTTTGCAGGAATACATTTGACTTTTTGCACTTTTCTCTGGTGGTTGCATTTCATTTTCTCAGTGCAGAATAGAAGTGTTAAGATCAGATTTTAACTTAAGAGCATTATTTGCAAAGACAAGAGGCTGTTCTTTCCAGCTATCTCTTTCAAGCTGTGTAAAATCCAATAGTTTTTTTTTCCTGGTATCAAATCATGTATGTGTTTCTTTCTCCTTTATACCATGCACCAGGCACTGTCAAATCTTCCATAAAGTTCTTGCCTTATTATTGAGAGATAGGAAAGTAGAGCTATTTCTGAGGCAATAATCTTTGCTTTTATGGTCTATTCTCCCTCACATTGATTGCTTGAATTTGAAACTCTCGTGGCATTTTGCAGGCAATAAAAACCAGAGGAAGAATGTGTTTCTTTTTGCCAGTGTATTATTATTAAGCCAGGCAGAGCTGCTTACAAACTTGGTGCAGTCACTGCTACCAAATTCAGGAAAATGAGGAAAAAGAGCAATTTCCATGGAGGATGGAGCTGAAGCTTCCTTCAGCAGATTCACAGGTACCCTTTGCTTTTTATTTTTTTTCCCCAGCTCAATTTGCCCTCATTTTGTTTGAGTGAACTTGAAAGCATGAAATTCACTGGGAAGTAAAAATAAGATCATTCTCTTCTGTCAAGCTGGCCACTGAACCAATATTCTGAAGCCCAGTGCAGTTTCCAAAGGGACTGGGAAGACTAGAGAGTCTCTGCCCCTCTATGTGCATCAGGATATGTTACACTCTGTGGACATTTTTGAGGTTTTGCTGTATGCTTCACACTAATGCGGTCAAGTAAAGAGTGCAAGATGATCTATATTGATCAGAGGGGCGGAGTCAAATTTATGGTTCAATTTTCACACATATTTCCTCAACAGGGTTAAGACCATTATTGCATGTGGGAGTCACAATAGGATGCAAAAAAACCCAAATTTATCCTGCTTCCTTATATGTATATATATGTGTATATAGTGTAGATTCAGGTAAATACAGCAACATGGAGAGAATTTTCTGCGTCAGCACCACTTTGACATCTTCTTCTCATTAAACCTGAATCATTATTTTAGTTACATTTAAGGGTTCCGGCTACCATTTCAACCCCTATGCTTCCTTTTGAAATAATATTTTAAATAGAATAGTCGACATTTGTCAACTGGGAAAGGGAAGATCTCAGTGAAAGCAAAGAGATCTTGGTTCACTACAGAAGAAGCAAATGAGTTTATGATGCCACAACAGGCTACAGAACAAGCCTGTTCTTTTAGTCACACCTTTCAGGCTCTCACAGGTCATTATTTTCATTAATTTATCTATTGTTTATGTGGTGGTGGGTTGTTTGGGGTTTTTTTTCTAGACCTGTTTAGATGCTGGTTCCCAGTGTCCTTGGCAACAAATTTTGACGTTTTAGTTATAGATTGTGGTCACAAAGATAAATCTGCTCTCTTTTCCTAGATTTGATCTGCTGTCTGATCATGTTTAAATTAAGAAGCATCAAATCAAATTGGGGCATAATGAATAATTATTTTTGCATAAATCCCTCCTACCCCTCCTACCTTTCCTTGAGTGTTGTTTTCTAAGTTTAAAAAGCCTTAATCTGTGTGATCCTTCTTTGTATGGATATTGTATTTTTTTCTGGGATTGTTTGATTGTCTTTACCTGTTTTTTTCTGCTGCTCTATCCTTCTAGAGGTGGGGTGCCTAGAAAGATATGCAGAATTCAAGCTGTGGGAGCACCATAGGTTTATAAAATGGCATCACGATGGTTTTGCTCTTGTTTTTCATCGTTCATTAATGATTCTCGCTGTTCTGTTTTCCTTCCTCACTGTTCCTGATCCATGAACTAACATTTTCAAAGAACTATTAGTAATGACTCTAAGATCTTTCCTGAAAGCTGGGGGGTAATTTAGAGTACATTTATATATATATATTTAGACTATTTTTCCCTCAAATGTTATGCTTTAAATTTTACCTGACACTGATTGATTGTTCCATCATTCAGCATTGTGAGATCATTCTGCTGCTTCTCATAATCAGTCTTCATTTTTAGTGCCCTGAATAATTTTGAGTCATAAAGAAATTCTGTCACCTCACTATTTATTCCTTTCCTGAGCTTTAAATGCATTGGGGCAATTCATATGGGCTCACAGTTTAACTTCCCTACATTATGAAAACTACTATTTCTTTTCATTCTTTACATTCTGCCTTTTAATAAGTAATTTATCCTGGAAAGGACCTTCCTTGTAGTTTCATGCAGTTCCACTTTTTTGAAATCCTCTTGTGAGAAAACTTGTCAAAAACCTCATTGGAAATCCAAGTATAGAAGATCAATCGAAGTGGCCTCATCCCCATTTATCATCTCTTTCAGAGAGCCTGAATACCCTTGTAAGAATTGGCTTTGTGTCCTGGCTTTGCTATGTTGTATTTATTTGTCTGTGTGCTGCTTATTTCTTTAGTACAATTTTTATTAGTTCACTTGGTATAAAAAGTGAGATTTGCTGGTCTGGTTTTCCACTGATCTGTTAGAGGAATGCTCAGGATTCTGTATGTATGAAGCCTGTTTAAGCTAGGAGTACTTCCATGTGTGATTTATTTCAGGACTCTTACTGAAATACTACTAACTTACTCTTTCCTGATCTAAAACCTTGCTTGTTTGCATTTTGGTTTAAGGCATTTGCTCTGGCTTTTCTCATGTAGAGAAGCTATATATCATCTCTCAATTATTTCCTAACAGCCTCTGACTGTATTGATTTCACTCCTCTAATAAAGCACAAGCCTTTTGACTAATTGTTGCTTCTAGAAACTCTTTGACAGAAACACTTATATTGATACATAATTTTGGAAGAAAATCTTTGCTTTCTGTAAATTGATCCTTGACATCTCTTTAGTCTGTCCATACTATGATTTTCAGATTTGACTCCCTAACATGCCCTTTACCATTTTCTTCAGCTGAGTATAACTTCCAGTTCTTGATTTGTTGAGTTTGCTGGACGCTCGAAACTAGATTCCAATGTGATTTGTTATCATCCTTCCTTCCCTTCATAAGAAAAAATGAAATGGTTAACGGTATTGACGTGTGAATTATCTCTGCAAGACACTCAAATCAATCCTGTGCTGAGGGATTTCACATCCCCCACCACTCTCTGGAGACTTGATGAAACACAAGGATAAATGAAGACACAGCAGCGTGAGCTTCAGTCTGTTGCTAATGTGCTGCTGGCTGAAGTCAGTGCTGCTGTGTCTTTGGTGCTGGCACTGCTGGAGATGTGTAGATTAAAGCTCAGCAGCTCTGCTGCCTCGTCTCCTGCCTGCAGTGCAGGCATTACTCAAGCATTTCCTACAACAGCATCTCTTGCCACCCTGGTTGTCAGAGACATGTCACCTTAGAGGGACACTAACTCCAAATCCAGACACTGTATTCAAAGTTCACATTGTGCGTGGTTTCTGCCAAGTATCTGAGTACGTTCTGAAATCAGTGTCATGAAAGCAGTTCCATGAAGGCACTTGTTATTAATGTGCCTCATTTCTTTTGCTATTAGTATGCCCAGTGCTGCTACTGGCATCAGTAAAATTCCTTGCAAAGAAAATGCCCCTTTAAAAGGAGGCTCTGCGTGCTGGCTCACCACCTCAGAAATACTGAGGGAGAAAGCTGTAGGTGCTCTCTGACTCTCTCTGACTGTACAGATCTCTTGTTCCTCAGTTTTGAGAAGGAGAGACTTTATTAATATTTTAGTCAGAGCATGCAAAGGCAATGACAGGTTGTGGAAATAAGGGAGTGTTTCTATAGAAAAAGGTTTTCCTGACAGCAATCAGATTTGAGTTTTCACCTTCAGCCAGTTAATGAAAAAAACCAACCCCAAACCAAAGAGAAACTCAAAAAAACTCCTTCCCAAACCAAGAAAATATTTATGGATAGACCAAATATCGAGACTCTCTGAGATACTCTTTGCACGTATTTAAGGTTTGCTTCATCTCCTGAAAGATCTAGCAACAGCTTTTTAGATAGAATATTCTGCTCAATGTCATAACACCTTTGTGATGAGGTACCCTGCTGCCTGCCACATCAGTAACCCTGGACCTTAGAGCATTTAAGCTTCAGTTTCATATCCTAAATGCAAGGACTATATCCACATAGCTAAATTTGCCTCAGATTTAGAAGACACGGGAGTTGCTAAGTTCATGAAGAAACATCCAGCATGTTATTCATGCAAACTGAACTCTGTGAAAAAACCTTTCCAAGAAGACATCTAGTTCAAGATTCTTGCAATGTTGAATGAGGTATTTAGGTAATAATGCTGCAAAATGCAATTTCTGACTGAATTAGGAATTTCTGCTAAAAAAATTATATATAACTTCCTGGATGCTAATAAATGCAGTATTTCAGTTTTCAAGATTATGTTCTGTTAAAATATTCAATATTTAGGGACTGTAAATTTGGAGTTTTGCAAAGCTTTTTAGGAGTTTGTCTTGTAGTTTCTGTTTGACACTAATATCAGTTGCTTTTAAGATAATTAAACAGTCCTTACTAACTGAGTATGGTTGCTGTAGCCTTGGGCTTGCACCAGCATTGGTGTCTTTCCATTTTATAGTAATGACATTTGTTGGCTACATGTCATTCTTTATCAGTCCTTCCTCTTCACCTCCACTTCTGCGTGTGAAAGACTATTAAGGTTGGAAGAAATCTCCAACGGCTTATTTAATCTCCTTTTAACTCTAATAAAAGTAACTTCCCCACTGCAGACCATCTCTAATCCATGGATATCCCAGTGTAGGATACTGCCAGGATATTACTAATTTGTGTGATAACTTATTGCTAATGCTATGTGTTATTGTCTGTATTTCACTGTATCTCTTCACAATTTTGATGACAAAGAGGGTATGGGTGCTTATACATCTGGTTGTACATTTTCTCATGAACAAGCAGGATGTAATTTAATAATTTCCATAGTGTTTCAGGCATCTTTTTTTTTTTTTTTTGGCACATCAGACAGCTCTAGTCTAGTCTTTGGACTAGAACACTGGTTTCCATTTGCTGTTGGCCTTGAAAGTAACTTTTATTCCTTATCCTACTTGCACCCTCAAAATCTGCTTCACCTATTCAGAAAATGCATTAATTTCTCATAGTTTTAAGATCTGTAGGGAAAACCTTGAGTTTGGAATAAGAATAAGAGGATTATTTTTACTTTAAACATTCTTTTCAAATATCTTCTCTTTGAACTCCATTTCTGCTGGTCTCTTACATATTTATACACAATAATCAAATATGTTTTCAAAATGTAAAATATTTTCACATAACTTTGAAATTATTTCCTTTTCCATTAAGGTATCTGGAACAGCTGCCACTTGTCTTTTACTCAGCCATGGTCTTTCTCAAGTCTGAAAGACAGGACTTTGATACTCTTCTTTTGCTACATCTAAAGTAGCTCCCTGTCCATGCACCGGTAGATAAGTAGGATGTAAGTCTTGAGGTCTGTGATGCAAATGTCAGAGAAAATTTTGCACTAAAAGCTAGTAGGGAAGCTACTGGAGCTCTATAAGGTTTCCAGTAATTTGTATGAATAATCTCACTTCGTGGATAATTAAGTTTTTACCCTGTCAGCTCAGTATGAAACTTTTTTAGCAATTTGTATGTTGACCCTTACCCATAAAAGACATAACACATAACAATCTAAAGGCCTGTCTTAAGATGATAATATTTTGACTACTGCACCCTTTTCCACAAGGTTAACAGGAATTTTTATGAATCTGGAGTTCTCCACAAGTAACTCAATCATAGTACAAATAAGCATATGATCCAATCCCATTCAGGAAGAGAAAAACCAACAGCTTATGCTTGCACTTTTTTCTCTATTGGGATTACAGAGCAGGTTGGTTGCACTTCTCTTTTACTAAAATAAGCCCAAATTTATGTGTAATGCAGGATTAAATTCAGAGCATTTGCATACAACAGAACAAGCACTGTGTGCTTCAGAAAGCTGTAAATCCTAGTGCTGGGCTGAAACACTGCCCAGGGGAATGCAGCCTCGGCTGGCAGTGCCTCTTCAGGCTGACAGCTCCTCTTCTTAGAGAGGAGCAAACACCTTCCCATGTTTCTCCTCTGGTTGTAAACTGGTGTTAGTTAGTATGCTGCAGCTGTGCAGATTTTCATTTCTGATAAAACTTAGCCTGAGAGGTATTTGTTGATGATTGTCAACAATCAGATGAATTATAGATGATGTTGGTAAACAAAATGCTGCTTTGATGAATGATGACTTGGCTATACTATGACATGACTGCTAAGTCATTCAAAGCACTGATTAAACCCATTACAGTAAAATAATCACCATCCATTACCTTTAATGTCATGAACTGACAACCTAGTTAAGGCAGCTGATGGTGTCAGCAAAATTATTTGTTGGTCCTCATGTCCAATGACAATAAATCACTTCGATAAATCAATGAACAGTAGCAATAAAACAATATATTTTCATTTTTCTTGACATTCAATTACAGAGTGTGTATACAGACTTATTCTTAAACATTCAGTGATATGGCAGGATTCAGCATCCACCAGTAACTAATACATACAGTTGTTGAGATCTTGTTTTGTCCAACTGTGTTTTACCCTTGGTTTTGTTTTCTGCTGCATCTGCTGCTGCGATACATCACTTGTCTTACAGAGCCAGATTCATTCTCAGGTATAAAGGCACAATTTTTTGATTCCTTTTCACTTTGTCTGAAGAAGTTTCTTCTTCTAAATTGGTTTCTGTAAGTATTGCATTTTTTGCAAGACTTCAAGGATAATGATCACATTCCTCTTTTTTCACCTTTCTGGTATCACCTCTAGGCTAATAAAGTCTGTAATTTGGCTTGCAGGTTAAACAAAACGTGAACTTAATCATTTGATCACCCAGACCTTTGCTGAGGCTCCTGTGCTGCTCATGAATAAGCTGAAGTGGATGAACACTGCTAAAACCCAATTCAGCCAACAGGCACTGTCTCCTCCCTGTTCTGCTGTCATTGGGGCTGGGCTAAATGCCAGTCCTGGCACACAGACAAACAGATTTGGGAGCACTGGATTTTATTCTAGAAGTATACATCTGTACCTACCTATTTCTCTCTCTTCTCATAGATATGTTCATGAGGGGATGTATTAGCAAATTTTGGGCATGCAGAGAAGTACCAAACCCTAAAAATCAATCCTATACTCACCAGAAATTGTGAAAGGAAGACAATTCCCAGATACTTGAGATTATAATACATTTTTATTAGGTAATGCTTATCAATCTTGAGATAAGCATCTTACATGCTTATCTCAAGATTGACAACCTCAAAATCTTTATTTATTCTTTTTGGCTAAAGAAAATGAAAAAGAAATTTTTCTATAGATTCCTTCCTTTTCCCCACCTATGTGTACACACTCCCCCAGACTCTAGAAATACCCTGAGAAATTCACAGGGCATAATTTTTTAACATAATTCAGGTTACCTAATACCAGGAGGGTAATAAGAAGGCAGAGATGGAAAACAAGATGGCTTTGGATTCTGTGTATTGTCTTTTCTGTGCTGTCCTACCATTCATGTGCCCTGAGTCTCCACTTGCTTGGACTTAGCTTGTTTGTGTCATACTTGCATTGTAAGAAGTTTGCTGTTCATCAAGAGCAGGTATTTTCCACGTTTGTACAAAGAGAAGATTCAGTTTTGGTTTCTGGTAGTGACTTAACGTGGGATCCATCTCCTTGAGCATTTGCCTGCTGCAGACAGAAAGAGCATCGAGATGAAACTTTTCCATGTGGCTACGTTGCAAGGCATATGAAAGATTTTTCTCATTTCTTTCTAAAAATGGATCTGTCAGTAGAGAATGATTGGTCTCGGTGGACATATGGGCAGTTAGAACTAGGAAAGCCAAATGTCACTATGGGAAGGTAAAAATGAAATGTTTGACTGTAAGTTATCTTTTATGTCATATTTAGATTACAATATAAAAATTGCAAGTAGTCAATATGAGTTATGTAGCAGACATGAGAACGTGTCAAGAAATGCTCCATTTTTGATGAAAGTGAACTATAACAGAGACTTGCAGTGACTTTGCAGGAGACATAAGTTGATCCTTATTCCAAAAGTAATATGTGCAGCAAACACTTCTGAAATGGCAACTTTCGGAACTTTATGGGTTATGTGCTGTGTAAGAGTTATTAAGAGGTCATTTGAGATAACAATCATCAATTTGGCACTGCAAAACCTCAGCAGTTGCTCAGAAGAGAGTCAGTAAAACAGACTGCTGTCCTGTATTGAACTGTCTGCCTGTGAGGTCTGTACAAGCAGTTAAAGTTTGTAAAAGGAGGGATGCAAGGAGCTTTTGTGGAAAAGTTGAGTATTTTCAAGGCTTCTGTTAAATGCAAGTGTGCTACCAAGGGTGAGAAGTGCATTTTTTCCTATAAGAGTGATTCATTTAGCTGATGATATCCCACCCTCCAAACTCAGCACATATCTGTATGTTCAACCTCATGGTCTTTTCCAGGCACTTCTTGACACTGGTGCCTTGCCTTGCAAAGCAGAGCCAACGCCTTTAATCACTAGGTGTGCTTTCATCTAGAAATTTGTACTTCTGGGGCCTGTTCTGGCTGGTTCATACTTTCATACTTCATCTTAGTTTATCAGCTCAGCTTCAGAATGGTCAGAACAGGTCTGGAAACATGGCCTGGAGTCTGAGATTCCTTCCTAGCTGTCAGAGGACTGCTTGGGCATCATGGATCAGTCAGTGCTCCCTCTCCGTGTCACTCCTGCTGTTGAAAGGAGAGGAAGGGAACAGGCCCTCCACAGACCTTCTCTCCTCTTGACTAAAGCCTGAACCAAAACCTGCAGGACAGCAGTCTCAGGTGCTCCCTCATGCCAGCTTTACCTGAAACATGGTGCCAATGTCTTCTGGCAAGGTAGCTCATGTTCAAGTCAGGGCTGAAATCAAATGACCCCACAAACACTGAGATGAGCACAGTGCTTTAGAGTCCTCACTAGAGACTGACAGCACCAGTCTCCTCAGCTCTGGAGGAAAGTTAAGATGGAATTTCATTTTAACCTGGGTCAGCCTGGCCAGATCTTAAGTTTGGCTAGGCTAGGTGGTATTTCTGTTGGTGTAGACTATTTATTAGACAGTCTGCCCGTGGGGAACGAGAGGATCTAGTGAGCAATTTTCAGGATGTGCTGTTCTGTACGTTGTTAAAACTGCAAAGGACAAGAAAAAGTGTGATGCACAGTAGATGAACTTTGAAAATAACATGCATCTGATGATTCTTTATAGGTTTCTAACTCTGTCTAAGGAGTTGTGTAATGTTGTTTTTTTAAAAGTGAAGTCATCGTGTTTTGTACCATCAACAGCTAAATCATGAGATTCTTGTAAAATGGTGGTACTTACTGTACCTTTGGAAAACATTCAGCACTGTGTACTGGCTCTGTCTGAGAACATATACCCCAAAGTGTTGTTTCAACGAGGCAAAGAGGCAAGTTGTTATGAAATTTGCTTTCCTACATTTGTTTTAAACTTTCGAGAGATTGCACTTCAATATTCCTGTTATCATCACCTTGAGATTAACTGGACTATAACAAAAAAATATTGATTTAAAATGTGTATTTTTACTTAGGTATTAACATTTCATATAGCTTTAAAGTTTTTTATAAAAGTACTTTTATTCAGTATATATATGATGACAGCCCATTATATAATAGTCTGTGTTCCCCCTTAGCTCAAAATAAGATAAATGCATTAACCTTTTTCAAATGTCACCTATAAAATCCATGCAATGAAATAGTTAAGCACATAAGCCCCAACACAATCAATATTTCTTGGTGAAACTGGCTCTGCAGCATATCTTTGCCATCTCTATAAACATTTGTATAGCAACTTTAACATTTGTGTCTGTTTCCTTTCAAAGCTGATGTGGAATTTCTGAAGGTGTCCTAGCTTGTTAATAGCATCAAATATTGAAAGCTGACCTCGAAGTTTCCTTCCCAAAGTCCTTCTTCTCTTGCTCATGGCTGCAAGAAATGAAAAATTAAACACTGAGAACATACAGATCCTGTTATTCAGCTTGAAATCTCTAACAGACCCTGTGATCCCTGCAGTGCATCATTCAGTATGGCTGCATGTGGCACAGAAGAGACTGGCCAGATTTGGCTCATTAGGGCGAGTACAATTTAAAGTCTTGTCCTAAAATGGGAGGAGAAAGAAAAATCGTGCAACCACCATCAGCATATGGACAGGGGACTAAAAAAAAAAAGGCAGTGAATAGCATTCTGAAATGTAGCTGGTATTAGCTTTTTGGTCACATTTTATCTCTCCATGGGCTGCTGTCACCATCAGAGCAGCAGTGTGTGGAGTGACTTGTGCAACAGCTGGCAGCCAGCAGTGCCTCAGGGCTCAGGCCAGGAGGGACCCTGGCCACTGAAGCATCCTCAGAGAATGAGCTTCTCCACAGACTGGGACAAACATCAGGATAAGGGCAGAGAGGGGAGAGGAGGAGAGCAAGTACATTCAATTTTTACAGCTCTCCCAGTGCTTTTCCTTTGTCTTTGACACCTGCCCTGGCATACACACAGCACACTGCTGATTCACATCTTGTCACCAAGACCAAAGCAATGATTGCATTCTGATAATAAGGCAATTTTATTTCACTCTTGTCTAATAACTGACAGCAAGTAACTGCATGGTAACGATGATTTTCTGGGGAGAGAATGAGAGGTTCTTTAAATTGTCCAAGTTTTTTTAATACCTTGCCATTGAAGCCTCCAGAGTGCCATACTATACTCCTATAATAATATATAACCTTTCTCTTTTCTACTTTGTCAGGTCAGCAAAGGATGTTCAAAACCTGATTATTTTTATTTGTTAATTCTGGTAGGGGCTGTGGTAGAAAGATGTAAACAACTTTTAAAAGCATTCTTCCCATGACTTGCTGGGAAAAAGAAGTGAAACTTACATTTCATCATTAAGTTTGCTGTTTTGACTAAAATGTAAAAGCTGTTCACTTTATTACCTTGTAAGGCTCCCCCATTTGCCAATAATCTCAATTTATTAATTTCTCCCATCAGAAGAATATATTCAGGACTGGAAATCTGGTATAAAATGAGGCTATATTTGTATTTGAATTTTGAATTGGTAAATTGCAAATATTTCCCAAAATATTGGCATATTCAAAGCAATTTAATGATCAAGTGGAAATACAGGGTTAAGCAAATATCTGTTTATATACAACCTACCTTGCAGAATGTCTTGCAGAATAGCTTTTCTATTAGATCAGTATTGGAATATCTCTGGTAATGGAGTTTAAGAGCACATTTACCTTTCTCACAGCTGTAGCCAATTGGTGACCCATAGTCCCCATGAAGTAAATTATGTTCTCATTATGTGCGCTGCTTCTGGCAGTGAGACATCATTTACTTTAAAGGCAGGAGGGGGAAGGAGGAGAGTTTCAGAGTAAATGGTGAGTGAGCTCTCTGAAAAACATCCTCCAGCAGATCCAGCTGTACCTGGGTAAGATGCTCCTGGCTGTTTCTGGGTACATGGGGTGCTTGGGCAGTGTGACTTGGAAATCTCACTTTCATTTCTTGAGCCTCTTGGCTTTTGTGGATGCTGGGAATTTAAACTCATCAGTAAGTTAGTGTTGCTGTGACACTGACACGTGTCCCAGTGAGCCATCCTTGGTTCTGGCTGGTCATTTTGTGTGACATCTTTGTAGCAGAGCCTGGAGCCTATCTTTCCTCTGGCTCAGTCCTCAGGAATGTGGTATCTGTGAACAGCTGTTACCAGTGTGGCTGCACACAAGGCTCCCCTTACAGCCTGTGGGTACAGAAAACTTTTTGCTGGCATTAAACAAATTGATGAAATTAACAGATTGACAATGATTTTGTTGGCTTCAGGAAGGGATCTGGTTCCCCGTGTCTGAAAAAGGTGGTGATTGGTAGAAAGTTTTATCAATATAAAGAATTCCATCAGTAAATCCTCTATTTTTACACTATCCAGAAAACAAAAATATTTGTTATTTGTTAGGATTCTTTTCCTGCTATCTGATTTTCCAGTGGTGCCTAAATAATCAGCACAGGTCACACTATTTGTGTCATTACATCGTTCCCTGCACAGCCTTGTCCAGTAGAAATACTTAAAAATGCTATAAAACACAGGGGCTCTCAAGCCAAATGCTTATTTATACAAAGAGTCACATTATCTGTCTCAATTCACACAGGTTATGTTTTCCTTTTCCTGGTGGCCATTCTGCCATCCCACTCTCACAGTAGGAAGGAGCCAACAGTCAAAGCAAACAGCTCACAGATCAAGCGTGGGTCCTTTAATAATATATTTTCTTCCAGGTTACCTGAAAAATATTTGCAAACACACTCAGGGATAGCCAGGCTTGATTAGGAAAACTATTTGTGTCCAGACTCTGACATGCCATGATTGAGGGCTGGCAAATGCAATACAGATGTGGCCCAGGTATCCAGCAGGTGTGTTTAAAGATCCAAACCTTAAGATTTTTGTTTCTTTTCTTGTTTTTCTTTAATGATTATGAACTGCATTAGCACAAAGAGATGTTAGTTGTAATCCCTTTACTTCACCTGACCTGTTTTTGTAATAATTGAAATTTCAGATAAGCAATTAAGTGCATTCATGGAAGAAAAGAAGCATAGTAGTTGAGGAAAGTCAAGGAGTTTGATTTTCTTTGTTTGTTTTTTTTTGTTTGTTTTTTTTTTTTTAATGAATAATGTGGATTATTCATTACACCCTGTGCTTTGATAGTTAACAAGACACATTGAGCTCCAAGGAACAGCATGGGATTAAATGTCTTTGTCAGAGGCATCCTTAGTTCTCATGAACCAGAAGTCCATAGGTCTCCATGCAGAACACCTCCTCAGGCACTAGAATTTAATTATTTTTCATATGTATTTGTTTCATTTTGTTGTGCCATAGATATTTGAATTCCTCATTGTCCTAAAGCTCCGTTATAGAGGGTTGCTGTGTTGAGCAAGGGTGGAGAGTCTTGGGAACTGAATTTTAAAGATGTTTCTGCTGCAACTACCAAGAACAAGTTACTGTGTGGTAATGAGAATGGAAGGCTACACCATGAGGAGGAGTCCAAAGTCAGTGCAGAGTGAAGCAGATTTTGGCAAGCCTGCCAGCTTCACATTGTCCTCTGATGTCACTCTTGCCACACAAAAGGAAGGCAGCACTGCTTCATTGTGTTGATGTTGTGGTTTGAGATTTGGTAAACTGGTTAAAACCAATCTGTAGTGTGCAAATATAAAATGCAATTTAAAGCCAAAGTAAAATGGTTTTTAATTCAAACACATACCTCAAATCAAGCTCATGAATATTCAGATTGAAGGTACTTATCCAGCTGTCTTGAAAGGCCCCTGAGTATTTATGAACTATTCCAGCAGTGACACCAGAATGGGGCTGAATTCTACAAATCCTATTTCAGAAATTGCAAAGACACTGTAGCAAACTGGTAGCATGATTTATGCTTGGTCTTATGAGATTATGGTTACACATCCTGTCTTTATCATTGCTTTTAAGTTTAGTAGTCTCTTTAATCTATCATTGAAGTACTTTCACCATCCTCCTTCTATGCCTCCATACTAGGTCTCATATGCATTTGAAATTTAATGAATGGTTCCCTTAGTTAATCATTCTGTGAAAGGCCTGTGGTTTGTTTGTTTCTTAAGTATGCAGTTCCTGTGGTTCTTAATCAACAAAGAGATAAATCTGGAAAAAAAAGGAAAAAAAATCCTGCAATTATAAGGTATAAGTGAGGCAGTCAAAAAGCCAATGGATGCTGGAAAAAACTTTATTATGTATTGTCAATAAATATAACAAAAACCTTTTTAAAGCTCTGGAATCCTACTAAGATTATACCCTCTTCCACAATAAAAGGGATTTAGTAGCAGTCTAAGATACACTGCAAAATGATGCTGCCTTCATCCAAGATGGATGTCAGCAGTGAGCACTCCTGCACTATTTAGGTGTCACATGGTCCCTAGGCACGTGAAACTGAACAGGCTGTTTGTGAGGAAATCTGTTTGTAAAGGTGCCACAACTCTAGTAAATCAGCCTAGGAATGGCTCTGATGCCTCTCCTGGTGCCTCCAAGAAACTTCTGCAGTGAGCTGTTGTACTGACCTCCTTACTGTGCTACATCTTTTTTTTACCATGATAATGGTGAATCTTTGTAAATTTGGGGCCAGTTTTTGCCTGCCATTTCTTAATTGCTGATATGAACATTACTAGCTCCTGCACTGTGGACACAGGCTTTTTGGCACACCTTCACATCCTGGTGTCTCTTAATCCTGTGATGGCAGCAGGTACTTCTGCACAGCAAGTGGGTAGGAACACTGCCTTGTCCTCTGGCAGAGTCTTGTTGGTCCTCTGGATTGTTCACATCCTTTCATAGCAATTCCTCTATCCAAGTTTAAGCTCTTCCATGTTTTCTTGCCACTGGTGACATTCACTCAAATTTTTAGCTAAGGAGCACTAGGATTCTCCTAGTGCACTAGTACTAGGAGCACTCCACTGCTGCCTGAATTCCATACCTGCCTCATGTAGACCAATCACTTTGTAGTTTTCCTTTTGCCTTTGTTTTGAGGAGCTATTTGGCCCAGACCCATGCTCTGCCCCGTGTCCCCAGTCATTGACACCTCTGCAGAAAGCTGCTTGCTTATACAATACTTCTGTATACAAGTGTAAACCCTAAACAAGATCAGAGTTCATTTTGTGCAGCTTTCAACCACAGCCTGCTGCTGCCAGCTGGCCTCAGAAGACTTATTTTCCATCACCTGCAGTTGGTCACACTTGCCCAGCTTAAGATTGCTGCTTATCACTGTTGTTTTAACAACATTGCATCTGGCACCACAGCCCAGCTGGAATCAAAACATTCATTTAATAGTACAGCTGCAAATATGGCAGCTGAGTGACAGGTTTTGTGTGTGCATACACTCCTTGTTTTTCCTGGAATTGCACTGCAGACATCATCCTCTGAACTAAAGCCCTCTGCATCCTTGGGCTGTGCACGCACTGCTCACTCCTTTCTTCCTGAAATAGCTGCAGCACTGGGGATTACAGATGGCTCTATTTCACATTCTCCTTGCACCTCTCCCTTTCTCACGCCTCACGGCTTTCTTTAACTTAAACCTCTTTCTGTGTGAAGGGTTTTTGGTGGGGTTTTTTTCAGTGTGCATTTTTGGGGTTTTTTTGTGCCCCCAAACTGCGATTTTGCTGTTTATTCTAATCACTTGAGTTGTCCAAGTAGGATGGTAATATTTTGAGGTGCCTCTCTGGAGAGAAAGCACTGCTCCCTCAGCAAACTCTCCTGTGACTGGGATCGTAGGTTGGTAGGGAGTCACCTTGAAAACTACAGGTAAATAAGAAAGTTAAAAATGTTTCAACTTAGTTTTGTGTAAGTACATGATAGGTCTCTTCTGGCTTATTTTTTGAGGTGGAACATTCATGCTTATGCAGCATTTCTATCAGATGTCTGGTGTTTCTGTTACTGTTCTTAGCAATGTTTTTTTATCTTTTCTTTTTTCTTCCCAATGTGATGGCTAATACACATCTCCCTTCTGGCTTTCAGCTCTTTATCTTTTAGCATCTATCACTAGATCTGTATACAGACTTTCCTTTCCCTGCATTTCTGTTTGTGCCAGATTCTCTTTGTTAAAAATTCAGCATGGCTAGTGATCTGTGTCACTCTATGCTAATCACCTTCCCTGCCTTCCTGTGCATCTCCCTGGCCTGCCTTCACCACATTTCACACCCCACACATTGGTTCATAAAGCAAGAGGGCTTCATGCTGGCAAATTTAAGTGGCTCTTTTTTAGCAGCTTACTTCAGACGTGGTGCAAATGCAGCGCAGGCTCCTCCTACAATAAATAGGTGGATGTCATGGTTCTTCCTTCAGAGTATTTCTTCTTTTTTGTACTTCAGGTCTGAACAGGGAGTATATCTCTAGGGCACAGACAGTCATTTAAGCTCTGATTTCCATGAGTGTTTAATACTTTTGCAAGCAGCATGCTTACTCTTTCTAGAAAAGGCAGCTCGCTGTGCATCCAGACAACAGTCTATGCCAGGCAGGCAGTCATCTGGAGTTGTGTGTGTATAATTTTCCTGTTCTGGGAAAAAAATTCCCCCTTTTTTCCACTCACTGGAAAAAATCCACCTTTTTAACAGGAAAAACTCCACCTTTGTAATGGATTTTAAAGTCTGATTGGTTTGTTGGGTTTCTTTAAGTAAATGGTGGATTTAGTTACACTGCATGCGCATTTTTTTAATTGTAGTTGTAGAGTTTATGTATACCTTAAAAAGAGAAGCTTAAAAGAGGATCAAGAAAAATAGCAGAGTTGTTGACCTTCTAACAATTCTTATATATGTTTTGTGTTCAGTGAGGTTGTTTGTGTTTAGCTATTTGCATATTTTCTTTGATTTCCTGGAGAAGTCTCATATCTTATTCAACCATTTATGCTAGGTTGTTTTTCTTTTTTATTTTGACTATTGAAAAAACTTTTGATACTGCTATCACAGAAATGGATGTAATATAGCAATCCATAAAATTATAAATTTTTGTGCCAAAGTAGCACAAACTGTCAGACCTGGTAACAGGTCGACAAAGATGGGGGTGGGTGTAGCCATACAAAGAGAGCTGCCTGGGATTCATCACCTTCAACAATTCCAATCATTATTCTTCACTGTGGATAATCAAGGGTGGGGGGAATTAAGTATGCAGTTTTATTTAACAGAAATGTTCTGAAGATGTATGGAATTCTTTGTGAATAACTCATGTTCTTTAAGATCAGAAGCACTGAAACAAGAAAAAAAAAAGGTGGGCAATTCTGCTGGGATGTGCCAGTTTAGAAACAAAGCAGCATTCTTGCCACATGTAAATGCAGCTGAAACAGGATGGCTGTAACATCAGGGAAAAAGTTCTTTCCTAAAAAGTCTGTATCAATATAGATGATATCTTCTTCCGAAAGTAAATTATTTGTTTTGTCCTTGATCAGTTGCAGTTAACATGTATTTGTGGCTCACAACTGTTTCTCCATAACATAAAAGTGACTCACAGGGGAAAAGACAAGTCATGCTTGGGGAAAAGAGCATCAAGAAAACCCTGCCACACTGAAGCCTTCTCCATCTCATGCCCCTACCAGGCATCTCTGATTAATCAACCCTTTCAATGACTTTGGTACTAACAAGTTATTTAAATTTTCCTTGCCTCTCCCAGTACATTGCTCTACTTATTTTTCTGTAATGTTAGATACAGAATAGAAATCAAAAAGGAAAAGAAATATTGGAATGTGCTTTTGATTTAGGACAGCTGGAGAGCAGCAGATGTAGTGTGGGCTGTTAGGGTGAATCCTGTGAGGGACAGGTGACAGCTCTGCCACTTCATGTGAACTTTCATGTGCTCCCTTCTGTGAGCCTTCACCAGCAGAGTAATATAGCTATTAATTTTTTTTTTTTTAATATCTCCACATCAAGTCCCTGGCTTTACAGTCCAAACTGAAGTCAGTAGGTATTTGCTGGTGCCTAAAAATCATTGCTTCTTGTTTTGAAGAACTGGGACTTTGTGGCACAGGCAAATTATCCCCCAGTTGGTCACTGCAGGGTCTGCTGTGCAGCTGGGCACTCTTGGGGAGCCCCTGTCAGAGGACAGCCTCGGAGCTTTCTTCCATTTGTGACATTCCAGCATCACATTCTGTCCTTCCCATTGCAGGGAATGCATGAAGCAAAGCATTCTCCAGGACTGAGATTTCTGTCTGATTTTCCCAGTACTTTGAGGACTTCTGTAGATCCATTTTATCTAGCATTTTAAACCTCTTGGGAAACTGGATGTAAACTGTTTGTGTTCAGCATTCAAAAGCTGAAGTACTTCCATAAGTGTTCCTATATACAAGCAGAATCCTTCTTTCCACGTGTATGCTGGCTGTCAGCATATCTCCTCTTCTTCTCAGGGGTGAGAAGAAGACACTCAGGAGAGGAAACCTTTGGCTACACGGACATGGGGTTAGGTAGAAGCACAATGTGTCCAGTTACACCCTAATGTCAGGACATTTTCACTGCCTTGGGTACAAAATGATATTTGTCTGGAGAAGCCAGACAGAACAGAATGCACCAATCTTTTAAAATGTTCCTTTTCCACCTCTTTGCTACTTTTTTCTGAGCACAGACAAATAAAACTATAGTTTGGTGGTAAGGTTCAGCCAAATCAAACTGTCTGAACACTGAGCCGTTTTTGGAACTGCCGCAGTGTGCCCTGCACCACTTCTTTTCCATTTTACATGCATGCAGAGAAGGTCAAGCAGTGAATTAGCAGACACCTTTGATGGTGCCAAAGACAACAGCCTGCTTCAATACATTATCAAATAATAGACTATAAATTATGTAAGCACTGAAATGCCAAGCAGCAAACAGCATTTTCAGTGCTAAATAGAATCACCAAAATCGCTAGAAACTGCTAACCCCGATGATGCAATTTTTTTTGAGGAGTCTGAACTTTAACTCTTTGTCACCATCATTCCTTTTCTTCTGCCTCTCTGTCAAATGTGATCTTTTTTTGATCGCACTCCCTTGTTATGTGGTTCTGTGACACTGTGTTTCAATTCATGTTCAGATCAACTGCACAAGCTGACAGAATTCTAAGGAAGCTCAGGAGGGGCACCACGTAAGAATAAAAATGTTGAGTATGCAAAGCTAGGGAGTAAAATGCCTGAAAATGGAGCTGACAACATGGAGCTCTGACCCTTCGTGTGCTGCTTAGCTCCACACTTTCCATAAGCAGAAGATGGAGAGGTGAAAAATCCTATGCATGCATCAGTGTGGTACCTCCTGAGATAGATCCTGCAGCCTCTGGGAGATGGGAATTGTAGCTGGCAAGAGCTTTCAGCATCCATGGTAGTGAGAAATCAGAAAAAAAATTGGAAATGTAAAAGACAGATTTTATTAGAAATTCAGTTATGGTTTGGGGTTTGATGAGTTTTTTGGTGTTTGGTTTGGAGATTTGTTGTTTTGGTTTTTTTTTAATAGAGAAACATCAAAGTAAATAGGATAGATAGAAAAGTATTGAGCATCTTGGTTTCAGGGAACACAAAAACTTTGTTATTAAGAGTTTGATTATCCAAGTCAAGGGAGTCTTCTAGAGGTTGAAGCATCCTTGGGAAGGGTTTTATCTGCAAACTTTTTTTCACAGTTTCACAGGGGCTGTGGACAGATAGTGTTCTGCTAATGCAGTTTGTTAGACACACAAGGGCAAGGAGTGCCACGTGTGCAAAATACCATCATTTATTGACAAAATGTTTCATAGACTCAAAGGACTAACTAAAAATTAGGCTAAACCAAATCCAAAACCCAGGGTAAATATTAATGTACAAAAGTCCAGTCTAGCATGGTGCTTGGTCCCTATTTAAGCACAGCAAATGTCATGATCATTGGGTACATAGCAGGACTGGGGCAAGTGCTGAAGTGTGTAGGGAAATGTAGTAGTTCACAAATTCTTTCTATACAGGCTGCTATCAAGGCATCATTTTGGAAATCCACTAAAATTCATGGAATCATTATCAAAGGATAAAGAACATTAAGTTAAAATACATCAGAAGTTCCAAATCAAAGCATTTGCCACTGAACATTTTATTTGCTAAGGCTTTTTCTTTCAGAGAACGCTGCAATTCCTAAAAACAACTCTTTCTTTTTCATGATCACATATAGCTTTTAGGACCAAAAAAAGAAAAAGCATCTTTCTATGTGTTTTATCTCCATACTTCACTGAACAGTGAAAATTTTTTAAGCCTCCAAAGCAAAGACAATTTGCAAAATAATTTCTCTACCACTTTGAAAAAAAGAAACCATCAAAAGATCATGCCATGTCCTGTGTTTCTGTGAGAGAACCTAGGGTAGGGAACACATATAATTAGGTGTTTCTCAGCTGAATTTTGCTTTGATTTCTGTACTTATGATAATTTGCTAGTAATGCTGCTTAAGCAGGGCTGCAGTTGTTCTACCTCTTAGTTCAAGTGCTCTTGCTTCCTTCTTCTGCAAGCAAACGTGAAGTCAATGGTTAGAGAAATATCTTTTCTCCTTTATTTACTCCATGCAACAAAAGACAAAGGTCTGTTGGCTATAGGTATCCAGAATTAGATTAGTTTAACAGAGAAGCAAAAAAGGAGTACTTTGCTGCATCCCTTCAGAACAGGGCAAACTGTCCCTTGCCAGTACGGGTCCCTAACCCAGGAATATTCTCCAAGTTTGAGTTGTGATTTTGGACATGTATGTATAAAACAATTCAAATTCATAAAATCAGACATGTACTTGGCCAGAAATGATTTCAACTCTTAGTAAAGTACCACTGTCCTCACATGAATCTGGAGGCAGTAGAGATATATGACTCAAGAGCTCACTACTAGAAAATGTCTCCCATTTACAGAATTGTCAGTTCCAGTATATTTCACTGTTATAACTTCTATACAAAACAGTGAGAATTTTGAAGAGAAATCTTTGAAGATTAACATAAATTAAGCATTTCTATTATCATAGTAGAAGGTCTTCAGCTACTTCAGCTACTGTAGGAAGCTAATTCTCTTTAAGCCAGGACTAGCTGTTGTGGAGTCTTAATACTGGTGACAATATTCAAACCAAGGATTTGCTACTCTGTCTCCAGAAGTGATCATAAATGGACACCTAAAGCAGGCAAGCTTATGTAATACCTCCCCCTAAAATTCTCTCAGCCTCCAGCTTCGTACCTTTCTGGTGATTTCCTAAGTCTCTTGTGGCTTGTCCATTTAGAACCCTAAATCATCTCTTTTTCAGGTAATCATATAATTTTTTTTGAGTCAGTGTCCACTCTTGCACCCTCAATAACAAGGAATTACACAGATCTGCTATCCGCTGTGTTCAAAACCAGCTCTCCTGGCTTCATTTGACAGCCCACAGCTCTTGGAATGAAAGAGATAGTAAAAAAGTTGATTCCAGTCCTTTCATTCCATGCCAGCCCTTATTTTGCAGACTTGTACCAAATTCTTTCAGATCAGCTCTATTTTTTCAGCCTCTTCCTTTTGACTCTAGATATTTTATTTTTTTAAACCCAGTCAGAACTCTTCCTTTTTTCCCTTAGCTGTTTGACTTTGGTGAAGAATTTTGTCAAATGCTTTTTGGAAATACAAATAGATCTCCCTTGTCTGCAAGGATCTGCAAGGCAGGATTTCCCTTAGCAGTTTCTTACAGTTTCTTACAGCTCTGGCAGTTTTCCATGCTCTGTAGATGCATTCTTTATTACAGTTTCTGTTGATTTGCCCAGTGTTGTCATGATTACAGGCCTGTGATTCCTCAGATCTCCCTGGAACCTTATCTTAAGGATTGATATTGCACCTATTCTTTAGATTGGAGGATATTTTAAGCGGTTGATCTGCTTGCAAATTGCCATTAATAACTCAACTCCTTTATCTGAGCTCTCTTATACCCCCTGGGTGACTGCCATTGGTTTTTGCAAAGGTTACTGGCGGTGTGGAGCTGAAGTTAACCAGTGTAATTGTATTATCTGCCCTCACTGGCTCTCTGATTTCTCTCAGCACAGAGCAGTCACTGCCAGCAACTTCCCAAGGGACATCCCTACCACTACCTGGATGTGGTTCAGTGTGGTCATGTGCCCCTCTTCCTGTTCTAATGATGTTTCTGGAGCTAATCCTCCACTACAATCCTCTCCCCATTCTCTTCCTGGGAAGATACACTTAAAAATAAATGGAAGAAAAGTTGAATACTGGACCTTTCTCTGCTTCCAGCCTGTTCCTGCCGCATGCTGTCCCATAGTCAGTTCCCTTTGTAGGTGACATCTGGCTTCAGCATTAGGGTTGAGCTGAAGAATCAAGTACAGCTGAGACTGTGGCATCTATTGTTTCTAGCATTTTGCAGAATGGGGTGGATTCAGAGTTTAGTATCTAAGAAATGTTTGATTTTTCTGTAATGAATCTGGAGCTCTAATCTCATCATGGGATCAGAAAACTAAGTAGGATCAAATAGTATTTACTCTTCTGCCTTGACCTCCTGTCAGAAATGTGCCACATGACACTGACAGATCAGTTGAAGACAAAGAAAGAAAGAGATGAAATAGGAGCTATTTACAGATGCTTAACTTTGGTGCTATCACCTTCACACATGGCAGAAATGTCACCTTCTCCTACACACATCAGAGAATGCTCCCTACAACAGCTGTGGTCTGTCAGTGACGAAAGCCAGGGTTTGTGGTAGGATGTGAAAGTGTGAATATTGGCCATGATCAGCCTTGGGAACTTTTTCCTGCTGCTCCTGTTGGCAAGCTTTCTGCCCAGAAGCTGGATGACTTTCTGGTGTTCTGTCACCGATGTAGCTTTAGATTTGGACAAATATCCTATCTGAAGGGCACATTTGGTCTGGCTTTCTGTTTCCCCAAAAGCTTTGGGGACCTTTAATAATAAGGTATTTATAAGACCTTTGAAGTGGCTTGAGTTGTGTACCTTGCCTTGTGTGCTTTGACTATTACTCATTCTTTTTTCCTTTATGCATAAGTGTGCATACTGTTAATGCCAGGATGGCAAGGTTGTGTAACAAGATGCAGTGGCTAAGTATTTTAACTTCTTTTTTTTTTTTTTTTTTCTCCAAACAGAGTCTTTGTAAGTCATTTTATTCCTCATTCAAAATTCAATCCTCTTCCCACAGTTCAGTGTCACTGCTAGCATTTGGTAAAATCACTCCTATAATGAATTTGAATTGAGATGTATGAGGGTGACCAGTGGCTTAATGGCACAACTCTAAGTACTCCTTGAATCAGCTCCTGGGTAATAAGTGAGGTAAGAATAGCTCCTCATCTTGTGTGCTGCACTACCTGAGGTTCCTGCAGGCAATCATTATTACCTGCTACTTCATACTCTGCTTGGCCAGACAATGTCTTGCAATTAGGCCTTAAGAGCAAGCGATGGAAAGCTCTCCATAAAAGCTGATTATATTTGGGCCCAGCAGCACATCCCTACCACCATTCTCCGAGATTTATGACCTTTTCAATATCTCTCTGCTGCTGCTCTGATACAGAGGCAAGCTGTTTATCCAGGCTGCTGCAGTCCAAACCTTCAGCAGTGGTGCTCTGGCATAGCTGCACTGAAGTCAAGGACAGTATGGCCTGGCTCCTTCTCACTTATATCACTTCATATTCTGTAATGTGAACTGTATCCTGTTGGCACTTTTTCATTTCTTTTATTGTCACACTCATTTTCAGCAGGTATAAATACCACGTCAACATCTACTCAATAGATCCACCGCTGGAATCAGCCTTGCTTCATGGTTTTTCCATGATGATGCTGAAATGTTCTGGGGGGCTGTGGGAGATAGCAAAAATGTGGAATACCTTGAAAGTTTGGTGAATGTCAATAGATTTTGGAAATTATTCTTCCCTGACATTTACGCTTACACTGCCATGCATGGAAGGGATGGACACTTAAACTGACCCCAGCAGTAGCCCCACATCCTGAGGGCATACAAACTCCTCTGCTCCTGCACAGCAGCAAGCAAGCACAGCTGGCTCCCAAAGATGGGCAGCACTGCAAGCCCAGGCTAAGCAGATAATTCAGCTGGGAACCTGTAAGGGAACTTTCAGCCTTCCTGCACTCCAAAGAGGGCATGCATATGTGGCCAAGAGGTGCCCTTCCCAGAGCTGCTCTGGTTTGGGAGGTTGTACAACAATATTCTCTTGCTTTGTATGTGCACAAACAACATTGATGTCCCCAAGGCTGACAATGCAGCCTACAAGGGCACACCACATGTTACTCTGTGAGCAAAGGCCACATCACCTTACCCACAGGCCAGGCCAGTCAGGAGTTATATCAGGAGAAACATTGGTTAGCACTGAGCATGAGCTAATGAGCCCTAATGAGATTTCTGTTCAGCTTGGAGCACATGCAGAACAGACTTGTAAAATATAATCATATCACTTTCTAAGAGACAGTACAAAAACGTCACCTCTGAGAGCTTTTGGGTCTCCAAGCACTTTGAACTTCATCTGGGCAAGCAAAAAT
The DNA here is from genome assembly GCA_013399835.1 of Leptocoma aspasia. Taxonomy (NCBI): domain Eukaryota; kingdom Metazoa; phylum Chordata; class Aves; order Passeriformes; family Nectariniidae; genus Leptocoma; species Leptocoma aspasia. The sequence goes on from VXAX01003598.1 coordinate 31,003, forward strand.
TAGTCAAGGTCTGGTCTTCATTACTTCATTTGGCAGTGTTTAACAGATTGTGTTTCACCTTTGCGGTCCATCTTAAAAACACCAAAGGAAAGTGGCCATGAAAGGTAAACAGTCTTGCAGCTTAGTTTGGGTTGTTATGCCTAAACTGTGGTCAGCTTAGTCCCAAAAGTATTTGGTTTTTTCATCTCATACAACAGGATGTATCAATTGTTGATAAATTATATCATGCTATGATATATGATACATGCTACATCATGTGAGTGAAAGGGTAAGGAAAATTGTAGTAGAGATAAGAAAAAATAAATATACTGAGGTAAGAAAAGTGAAATATGTGGTGGAGTATGTCTTTTATTTCTGCTTTTAGCTTACAGCATTCAACAGATTTAAATGTCTTTTCAATATCTAAAACTTTTCTTCTCTAACCCATCAGTGGACTACATCCCAGCATTGTCACAAGGGTGGTAGCAGCCACAGGAGACCTTTGAGTGAAAGACATGCAATCTGTCAGGGTGAGCAGACTAACACAAATCTGTTAGCACGTGCTTTTCCTACGGGTCAGAGTCTTCGGAACACTGGCCAGATTTCAATTTGGGTAGCTGTACATCTGTTAGGACTTCAACTGTGGTTTGTAAAGTTTGTTTGAATCCTTTGAAGAGCAAGTAAATCCTATGGAAGTGTCAGGTGGGATGGGGTTTCAGAGACAAGGGAGATTTGAGATCTTGGCTGGGATGTGAGGAGGGGCCACAGTGCATCTCTCTCCTTCCTCAGCTTCCTATGGTGGATGCCAGTGAATCCCTGCAGGCAGCAGGGATGCTTCAGCATTGCCAGGTCAGAGCTGGATGTGCAGAGAAGCACAGTGCAGATGCCAAAAGTGGCTGCAGGTGGGCCAGGGGGAGGTCAGAAGTCCCATATGTGTGCTTGCAGCTCGGGACCCCAAAGCCCAGCTTCCTGGCTTGGGCACATCTCTGTGGGGTTATACTTGTGCACAAATCTGCACCTCTCTGGGGTCTCTGGGTGCACCCCAGGGGATCTACCCACCACCAGGCAGTAGATGTGACATTAGTTTCCCTGACACCATCTGTAAAATGATGCTGGATTCTTCCTTTGCTACACAAGTGGGGACAAAAATGGGCAATAGAGCTGTGGAGCACTTTGATAACATGGTAATGAGGACTATAAAGCACCTCAGAGAGATGGACAAGCTTCTTTTTCATCATCTGCAGAATCTCATTAGCCTACCTGCCATTCCATTCTGTGCCTTAAGAGCAATGTCAGGACCTTATTCTTCTTCTCTTGTAGAGAGCTGTGCCTGACCTGCTCCCTCTGCATTGAGAGCAATGGCAGGCAGATCAAGGATTGGAGGCTCCTCTTTGTCACCTTCTGTGCAATAATCTGCTTCCTGACAGAAAAAGTGTCAAAGGACAGCTATCCCAAGGATACATATATCACTGGACATAGTGATATGTCTTACAGCACTATTTTGAGCTTTCTGAAGCATCTTGGAGCTGTTCTTTTTCATTTTTTCCAGGGCTACAGCTGTGTAAAGACTTAGACATGCCCAGCTTTCCTTTCAATGCTTATTTGCTTTCTTTTAAGTGCATGTGTCATTTTTCATTATTTTATATGCTAAGGGGCAGATCCTGAATTTTTTAGCCATGTTTGGCAGAACCTTGTTCCATAAGTAATCCTGTTAACTCCAGTGGATCTTTTTGTGGAAAACAGTACTGTTCAGCAACAGCTGAGGAGTCCCAGCAGGAAGCTCAGGGAAGAGTGGAAGAGGAAAATGGCTGCCAGAAATCGGAACAACATTTAGGTTTTAATGTCGTTCCACATCAGCCACTGAATGAAGTAAAATAACTTTTTTCTTTGCTGTAAAAGCTCCAGGAAAAGTAGGAAAAAACCTTGGATGACCTTCAAGGATGCTTTAAAACAAACGTGCAATATTCATTCTCACTGTATAGTGCTAAAAAAAGACTCAGTGACTCCTTGGCTCCTAATTGTCACCTCAGGCAGTTTATTTAGCCTACCTGTCATGAAGGTAAAAGTATACAAAACACTACTCCTGCGAAGTAATTGAGCCACTTTTTTAACCTCCTTCTATCAATATTAATAGTCTACTCTAATTGCACAATGCCTCTTTTTTTCTTTTCTCCTTCTTCGTCAATCTGCTATAGGGATTAGTTAGTCATCTGCATCTTCTTTAGAGGCTTTAGCAAATGCTAATTTTTCACTCTTGCCGCTTTTTTATTTTTTTTAAGTGTCAGAATGAAATTAATTTCCTGGAAGGATATTTAGTGTCTTTCATGTATCAATCACAGCTGACTTATTCCTTTTCTTAAGAAAAGATGATTTCTCTTAGGCTGTATGAGGTCAAAAAAATAGAAGATTGGTATATTGTAAAGATATTTCCATTTCAGAGTTCTTTAATGTATTTTAATGCTGGAAATGCTTACCCAGCCTGAGTGAATTTAAGGAAATTTGTTTTCCAAATGGCCAAACAACAGGTTGTTAGCACTGTCTATGGGCCAATTTTAAGTATGAGAGGAATTAAACAAATTTTCTCTTAACAGGTATCTCCATATTTCAATCTCTGAAACTTCTTATGTATGCTCTGCCAGGCAGCTCTCTTTCTTTAATACGAGATGATAATTATGGCATGTGGTGGAGCCATCATTAAAGCTTCTTTAATTCATTTAATGTCATAATAAATTGTACTTGAAAGAATTAATAGCCTCTTGAATTCTAATGAGTAAGAACTTCAGGTTTGTCGCTAAACTGTCCTGAATGGCAGGTTCCTGAATTTTGAAATGGTGGACAGAAAGCATTGCCAGCCTATCTTGTTCATGCTGACAAATATTTCCCATTTTTTTAGAGATTAAAGACTAATAGCTGAGTAGTATATCGTAACCATGGTCAAAAGCATGTGGCAGTGTAGGTTTGAGGAAAAGCATGTATATATAGTCAGTCTCTATTTTAAACATCCTAGGGAGACATTTTTCTCCCTGAGCCATAAGCAGAATCACAAAAGAATTCAGGGAAAGAGGGATCTGGGGATGTCCCACGTGTTGCTCAATGTGAAGTCAAACTGGGTTGCTCAGGGACTTATTCAGTCTGGTCTTTTAACCTTCTATGGAAGGAAAGAGTACAACCACTCTAGCAGCCTGTGCCGCTGCTTCACTGTCCTCAAGGTGAAAATCTCCTTGTAGACACTCTGAATGCCACTTATTTCAACCCAAGTCTGTTAACTTTTTGCTCTCCCACCCTTTACCTCTGCAATGAGACTGGGTCCACTTGTTGATCACCATCCTGTAGGCACTGGGGACTGCTTTTACATGTCTGCAGGCCGTCCCTTTATAGCCACTGGGGGCTACTTTTAGGTGCCTATTCCTTCCCTAGGCTGAAGAAACCCTGTTCTCACAGCTTCAGCTCACAGGGCAAGAGCTCCTGCCCTTATCATCTTGGTTCTTCCCTGCCCTCCCTCAGTGAAATGACGTCTGCCTTCTACTGGGCATCCCAGAATGGATGCAGTGCTGTCCATGTGGTCCAAAGGTCCTGAGCAAAGGGAAATAATCACATCTCTCAATTTACCAGCAGATCTGCTCCCTGAACAGGCAGTGCCCAGCCTGCATCGCTGCAGGGAGTTTATCCTCCACAGGTCTGGGGCTTTGTGTTTGTCCCTGTTGGATTCCATGGGCTTCCCCTGGTGCTGACGTGAGCAGTGCATGGTTATTGGTGTCCGTGGGCAGGGCTCCTTGACTCCACAGTCAGGCAAGGTTTCTCTTGCCTCATGTCTCTGACCTTCAGGTACCTTTTGCTGGCTGGGAAAGGCATCAGAGAAGAATATATGATGCAAAGTGTGATTCTAGGCAGGCTTTTGTGTCTCTTGTGCATTATTTTGGTCTAGTCAAACCCACTTATGGACAGTGCAAAGAAAAAGTACTTCTATAACTGTGCTTCTACAGACATGTGATAGAAACCTAGCAGATGGGCTGCGTCTTTTATTATCAACTGGGGATGAACAGACCTGAACCCGAGGAGCAGCGCTAGATCGAGTGACAAAGATTATCCTCTAACTTCACTCTTGTCTCTTGCATATGTCTCCTGTGGTATGAAAATACATGAGGTGCTTATATCCTCAGATTGCCTCAGAAAAATCACACAGATAAAGGGCTGAGTGGGAGCTTGTTAGCCATCAAAGCCATAAAAGTATTGGGGCAGAGTGAAATAAAGAAAGTCAAAACTGCCTTGCTCCCCCAGTCCATACCATAAGCACAAGCTCACTGCTGAGAAGCATCAGCAGAAATATTAGAAGCGTCTGAGACCTTTCCATGTCTGGCAATGTTCTTCCTGAGCTAAACGGATAGGTAGGACTGTTTACACAAGATCCTAATTCATCTTCAATCAGGAGGGAAGTAAGACCCACAGTGCAGCTGATTATTGCTACATTGGACACAGCTTCATGTGATGTGCAGCTCTGGTTTCTGCAGGGGTGCAGTTTAATAAGGGAGCAACTCGTCACAGCCAAGTTGTGAAGTCAAGAGTCAGACAGTCACAGGAAATCATCATGAGCATAATTCCATGCAATTTCTAATCCTTTCCCTTACACGTGTGTGTTCTATTCCCGAGTCAATGCACTCCCTCTGGTGGTTGATTTACTGTCTCAGCTTCACTCTGTTTTGGAGTTGAGGTTTCATGCGAGCAGATGGCTAAAGGAACTGAGAGCAATAATAATGCTTTTATTAGGCTACTTTATCGTTTTATGTTCTTGACATGGAGGGCACAGATAAAGTCTGTCCATTCAAATGTATTTAAAAATAATCCCCATTCACAGAAAAAGGTGAAGCTAAAAATATTCTGTTCAGAACAGCTATTTCTGGAAAGCATCTAAAACATTATATTTTTATCAGGTCAATGATCTGCTTGCCTCAATGATCTGCTGTTTTAAGACCGATGTTGGTCATTCACAAAAGGTAAATCAGTGATGTGTCAAAGTCCCTTTTAGTAATTTCCTCTAATTTCCTTTTAGGATCTGCTCCAGCTCACGTTGCCAGCTCTTCTGGATAGAAAACACCTTTTTCTTCTCATAGCATGGCAGTCAGGACAATAGAGGCTATTGCTGCTTGTAAAGCCACAGGGAGAAACTATGTGCTGGAAATCCTCAAAAAGAGAAAGAAATATCCACTCTGAAAGGATAAACCTCTTTTGGATGTGTTTTTTATGTCATCTGTTCATGCAGGTGACTGATTTGCCTACACATTTTTAGAGAATGCTTATTGTTAAGCAAAGCCACTGATAAAGAGGCATTCAGTAATTAAACACAGTTCTGAGGCTGGGAAACATCAGTAGAAACAGTATTTACTTAATTAGCTGTCATGCTGTGTTTCAGAGGAGAGAAACTCAAGCAGATGCTGCTGTGAACTTGCTTGTCTGTAGGTTGAGGCACTCCAGCACCTGGTGACCTTCCTGCCTTAAGGAAAAGAGCTGCTCCCACACATTCATAGCTGGATTTAGGTGCTGCCCTGGCCACATCTACACTGTGGTGAAAGGGCTCAGAGCTGTCTTTGAAGCAAGTTTATTGAGGGCAAGAGAGAGAGAGCTGGGGTGGCTCATTATATTTCCCACTATAACCTCATTGATCCAGGTGACAGCATGGCCCAGGACAGGCACTGCTGCTTGGTCAGAGGATGGAGTCTGTATATCCCCTTGGTTCCTCTGGCTCAGTGTTTGTAAAATTCAACCAGAGCTAATTTTAGAGACCAGTGCTGACTTTAGAGGCCAGTCCTATCAACCAGACTCCCTAACTACCATCTTAAAAAAGATTGCCTGTTGACTATATAACCTTGAATTAACTGTTTGTCTCAGACACCATCTAATTTCATAATCTGTAACATCATCATTGAATATCTGTCATAATTCACTTAATTGCATCTCTGTTGCTACAGTGCTTCAATTTGGGGAAATTTCTGTTTTCTTACTCAAGAAAACAGTTTACACTCTCAAGACCAATTTGCCAGCTGGAGCATAGTTCTTCTGCAAATGGATGCAAAGATAAGGCTCTCATAAATATCTGAAAGCACCATCATCTCTGCATTTACACATTCAACAGCATGAATCTCAATGACAGTGCATCCTTGCTCCTAGCACACGATGCTCTGATGGTGGTCCTCTGCAACAGGTCCTGTGGGTTTTCAGGCATGGTCATAGCTTCAATCTGGCACTCAGGAATGACTTGGGAGTGCAAATTCCACAGAAAGATACCAGGAAGTTTTTTCCCCCTCTTTTACAAGAATTTTCTTCCCAAGAGGAGATAACTGTGCTCCTGAACTGGGACGGAGAGGATCACCAGCTGATTAACCATGCAGGGGACTCTGCTGATGTGGCTGTGTGCCATTTGACAGCCATGTGCAGAAATAGGACAGAGTTTCCCAGTTCAAAACATTAATAGGCACCAGAATCTATTCTTTTAGAGCTTGGATCATAGGTTTAAAACAACTCAGAGATCCTTCTGAATCTTCATGTATCCTCAGGGAATTCTAGTTTGGTCCTGATTTAGTGCTTGTTCCAGTATGAATGAAATGTCAATTCTGTTTAGCATACTAGCCTGATTTTATTGGATGTAATGATACTTGCGTATTTCCATCAAAATCTTATCTCTGCGGTATAACAAGAGAAGCTTGCAGTCTGGATAAGGGGTTTCTATTATTTAATAATTGTCATCTCATTCTTAACTGATGTAAGTGAAAGTGGAGCAGTGTGTACTGTACTGATAAAATGGCCTCAGCAGACAAAAATGAAAAAGAGACAACCTCCCTCCGATTTTTGCTTATTATGTTCATTATTTGCTACTGAGCCTGACCTGATGTTTTAAAATATCTCTGTTTTACTAGTTATATTAAAGTAAAACATACTGATTGTAGTTTTGGTTTCCACTAATAATTGGAAAAATGCCTTGTAATCCTTGTGATAGTTTTTGATCTCCTGACTTTTGCATATAGAAAAATTATTGTTATAATCTGAAACAACTTTTGTGGTTTGATATATGAAACCCAAAGTTAATCAATTTATGATGTCTTCATATCAGTGAAAATTGTTTTGACATTCAGAGAATGTTACCACTTTTTCAACCATGCCATAAATATTACTATCCATTTCATCAGTATAACATGATCATTTATGCTGATGTATTCCAGTATGAAGAGATACAGCTTAAATTCCTCTGTATCCAAATATTCTGGTGCCCTTTATATTCCTCAAACGTCACATTTCGTATATTGGGCATTTTTTCAGCATGCTTTTAGTCTACAACTGCAGGAGTTAAGGACTTTGTATTGAAAAGACAAAACCCCAAAGGACACAAATGATTTGTCTTCCTGGCATTTGTTTAAATCCTGAAGTGTGTCATTATTCCAACTTTCAGTGGGCTACAGCAAAAATTTAACTAAATAGGAATTTGTTTGATCACAGGATGCAATTCTGCAGTTTTCATCCCATGGAGGATGAAGGTGACTGAAGGTTTTACTCATTTCAGAAGACCTTGAAGGTTTAAGATCTTTCAAAGGAAAGGGAAGAGAAAGAGATAAGGAAAAAGTCACTAAGGTTTTAAAAATTCTTTTTTTTCTGGCAGTCACTTCATTCTCATGCAACTTAGAAAAATGAACTCTGTTTTACACATACAATGAAAACAATACTTTTACAACTCATTATAAGCCTACCATTGTTATAAAAAAATTGTCATGATTTTTTCCTTTTTTTTTTTTCTATAGGAATACAAGTTCTCATCTTGAGTAGGCTTAAATGACTGGGGGGAAATAATAAATATTTGGTACAATTGAGGTAAGTCTTAAGTTTAAGAATTATTGTAATTATTGTAAAAATCTTAATTAGTTTCCTTAAGAAACATCTGTATTATGAGTCTTGTTTTAAAAGTGAGAATCATGGAAACTTTTGGTCAACACAATTCAGAGAAATGATGCTGTCTTTTGTCTCATTACATTTGTTAATGCTTTTTGATTATGAAAGAAAAGAAAAAAAACAACAATTAAAAAAAAAAAAACATGACAAACAAGCTAACAGCTGCTTTTAACAAGATTAAGAAATCCTTCCAAGCAATGGGAAGGACTAAATGTGAGTCAGGTTCAGCAGAATCACCCATGGCTCCCTCACTTAGTTAAAATACACATGATTTATAAGCTCTGTTTGTCTGAAACAGCTATTTACAGTTTAAAAGAAAAACAAATGAACAAAATGCTCAAAAAAAAAAACCAAACCAAAACACCTTTATGTCAAAATGTTCATTTCAGGTGTCTTATAGAGAAGCTCTAGTTCCAGGAGATGGCCAGGTGCAGCTTTACTCAGTGACAGCAAAGAGTTCATAGGCCCCCTTCCTCAAGGATTAGTATTTGTAGTCAGACATTTTAGCTCAGTCAAAAAAGTAAACAAAACAAATAGGGACTCAAGATTCAAAACCAAGGCTGCCAAGAAGGCTGCCAAGCCTTCTGATGATATTCTTGAAGCCATTTTCCTCCTGTTGTGTCACAAATAGTAATTTGGCAATATTTCTGGGATTTCTGTTCTAGATGATGAAATTAGTTTACCAGTTCACAGGGATAATTTAGATTGTGGAGTTTTCTTCTGTTTGGGTTCCAATAAAGGTGCCAAAGAAAAAAAAGGACATGAATCAGTAACTGGATGAAAAATAATCACAGTTGTGGAAAAAAAAGGCATTATTTAGCTCTGGCTTCAGGTCTATACAGCTTTTACCCCATGAAGTAGAAGTATTATATAAAGTAGTAGTAGTAGTAGTAGTAGTAGAAGTATTATATAAAACAATAACAGCTTACTTTTGCCTAGTAGCAATACAAAAGCAGGGGCACTTGGATCCATGAATGGGAGCATAAGTAGTGCCATAAATAGAGTGCTTCTCCTTTAGGAACAAAAAGGGTCTGGGCTGTAGAAAGTAAAAATGCTTCGTTGCCCCTTGGTCTCACCAAGGAAGAGGTGAAAAATTGTGTAGCTGAGAAGAGAGAACCCTTCCCAGCATATTAAAAGAGCCCTGGTTAGTGCAGCTGGGCCCCCTGATTTCAACACCGCTTGAAATACAAAATACTTGTGTCATGAACAATCAGCATAGTTCATCTCTATCCCCACTCCAACGCCACATGGAATCTGGGGTCATGAAGTGAAACTTGCTGAGAAGTCATCCCCTAAGAGCCACATGGTTTGTCCCAGCTTTTGGGGCGGATCTTCCATCCAGGGAGTTGGCCTGGGAGGTCTCTGTGTTCTTCCCTTTCAGATAAAGGAGACGGGCACAGATGTGAAGGCAGAAATGTTTCCAGCCCTCGCCTGCTTGCTGCTGTTCCTGGCGGGCTGCCGGGGATGCCAGCACCACGCCTGTCGCTGCCTGGGCAGGGTCTTCATCTGTCAGGAAAGCCAGGTGGCCCAGGTTCCCCGGGACATCCCTGCCAACACCACCGAGCTGTAAGTAGGGAAAGGGAGCGGTTGGGAGCAGCAGCCTTGTGGCTGGCTGCTGCTTGGCAAGCCAAAGGTCAGGTTTGCAGGGAGTCACTTGGGAGACTCCATGCCAGCTGTTTGCAGAGCACAGCCCTTCCTCTGATGCTCGCCTTATTACACCTTGAAACTCCTCTCCATCTCTCTGATTGTGCTCATTGTAAGGTCTCTGTTAAGGAAGGATTTTGCACGTTACAATGCAAAGTGCAGGCTAAATTTGAAACAAGCATCCTTGGTGCTGTGACAGTAATTTGAAGCATAAAGTCTAAGCTTTCTTTACAGCTTTGCTTTAGCGTTGTCGGAACATGCAGAGCAACTTGTCTGCCCCAAACAACTGGTGAGTGTTTGTTTGTACTGCAGGAGCTTTCCAAAGGTTTGCGCTTGTTTGCCAAGAAGCAACTTCGTGTTTTCCCTTTGAAATCTCAAAGGCATTGCAGAAAGGACTCTGATAAACATTCAGAGAGGGATCCTCCTCCACCAGAGGAGCAGCATGGCTGTGGTTGGCGAGAGTGAGCAATGTGGAGATAGAGGAGGGGTTTTGTCTATCTTAAAGCTTCTCATTATTTTTCATGAAAGTAACGTGAGCAATAGAGTGTGGCAGCTGTTTTCTGTGTCAGTAGCACAGGCGAGCAAACGAGCTTGTGCAGTGGCAAGTATGTAACTGCAAGTGATTGTTTTCATTTTAATAGTTTTCAGGCAAATTAAATCACCCTTTGCCAACACCCCCACAGACACCTGGCATTGTTACAACCTAAAGCAAAACCAAAAGGAGTAGTCCTGGATAAAGCCTTTGGTTAATAAGTGGAGTGGCAAGTTTGAAGGGAGGATACAATGAAGAATGATGTGTCCCTAGTTAGAAAAATATACCCCCATCCCAGTTTTACACACCACAGTATAGCCGTGGTTATTATGCCACAGTTTTCCTAGGGCAGAAGTTTTGTTTTCTTCAGAAGGAGGAGTTCTTATACTCACTGACCAAGCAGACTGCAGTGAAAACTTGAGAGAAATGTCTGAATTAACCACAAAAGGTCAGTAAAAGTTTAAATCATTCTCACAACTAGAGGAAAAACTAATCCATCTGTGATTTAGGTCATCTAAATCCTGAGTGAACTGTGCTCTAGGCATATACAGCTAATTTTGTTTAATTTTACTTTGATTGTTTCTTTAGATTACACAGTTAAGGTCTGCCTTCTAGGGATTAAGAAAAAGCATTTTTTAATTATTTCAGCAAAGAAGTAGAGTATCGCTGAAAAGCACCTGTTAGTAAAATGGGATTTGTTCTCTCCTTGTTAACTTCTTGAGAGTTTGTTGAGGATGTTAATTTGTGGTTCTTAGCATGAGTGTTATTCTCTGAAACAGGCAGAATACAACATTAATGTGACTGAAAACAGCAAACAAATCCTTTCTTCTGTCAGTGCTGTGCAAATACTGGAGTTAGAATCTCTCAACTCGACTCTCTTCTCATTTTCTCAAAATAAACCAGCTTTTGGTTTCTCAGGACGTAATTCAGGTCCCATTCCAACAGTATAGCCCTGGGACTGATTTCAGCATGGCTTAAAAATTTGAAAACTGCCTAGAGTAGCTTTGATTATACCAAACCTTAGCTTTACCAAAGCCAGATACATTAGCTGAAGAGCTATCAAGTGACAAATAAATCTTAGATTTTTCCTTCAGGATCAAAGGGGAACTATAGAAAAGTGCTTTCCTCTGCATATCTCCACTGAGTGCCCAGTGGGGTGATTCAGGTGACTAAAATAGATTTTACTGCTCGAGATGACACTGCAGGTACACTCCTGGTAGCAGGAAAATCTTGCTTTATGTTTTCTCAAAAAGTCTTAATGGGTGAAAAGAGTTTTTAAATCAGTATACCAACTTAAGCACAGAGGGCCGTGGTGTCTAAGAACCCTGTACAGGACACAAGCAGAGACTTCTTGCTATGTACAGCTCCTGCAAGGTACTTTTTTCACTTAAGAGCTAATTCTGAGAGTCTGGATGCAGTCTATTTTTATTTAATATAAAGAAGAGGGGTTTCCTCAGTGCATTTACAGCTCTTCAACCTCCCTTACGTGATCTTGATAAGTTATCTTAGAGTCCTTCCTGCCTTTAAAATGTTGAATAGCATGCTGGTGAATGCTTTAGAGTGAGAACAGGAGCCTGATCAGCCTCAAGCACTTCTCCCTTTGCTGTGTTTCTGTTTCACCACAGCTGTGTCTGAAGTTGGGACACTGGCATGTGGCAGCCAGCTCTGATACTTGGTAGGAAAACTCATGATAAAGGTAAAAATAGGGCTCTCACTAACAATTATGTCTTTGCCATTGCTGAACTTTTTAATTGTTATTATTTTTTAGTGTTTGAGGGTTGATCCCAAACACTTGCTGCCATGAGGGATTTCTTTGTGATTGGCTTCCCAACAGAGAGAGCTTAGGCTCCAAATGAAACTTGAGCTCTGCAGTGTGGTGCATGAGACAGGGGTTTAATCCTGGCTGGATTAGCATCTGCTTTAACAAGGGTGTTGCAGAGGGAAGGCTGGCAGCCTCTCACAGTGAGTGATTTCATTTTGTACTTACCTTGTGGAAACAGAGCGGGGATCAGGATCCACGGGCTTTCATCACTCTAATTTCTGCCACATTTACTTTTTCACTTACAGGCCAAAACTCATGAGAGGGTAATTACAGCTTGGTTTGTACATTGCTTTTTGCAGATTTCCAAGCACTCTGCAGCTGGCATGTTCTGTGTTTACAGGGGAGGTTGTGGTTATTAGCTGTTTTGCTTTATAATCTTTGCCTGGATAGAAGAATTTTTAGTATTTTTTTATAGATGCCAAAATGCCTGAGAGATGCCTCTGACTTACAACTTTGGAGTCAATCCCTTAGAAATCAGAGGCTGGCAGTTCAGATGGGAAATGTAGGCTTACCTGTGTCAAGCATTAACAATTAGTTGTCTCAGGGGAAGAGGAGAGGGAGTGACTCAGTAGCAACTGCAGGCAGTTTGCTCCTTGAAGATCTATTCCAGCCTTAAAATCCAGTGTCAAATTTTGTAATCCATCATCAGTATTCAGTAGGATTTAATTTATTCATTAGAGGTCTTGCTCTGTAATGCAGACAAAAATAACGTTCTTAGAAAGGAATCCTTCTTGAGATTTAACAAACTACTTTAAGCAGAAACATTTGAATAGCACCAAGTAACAGGATAACAGGAAATGGCCTCAAATTGTGCCAGGGGCAGTTTAGGTTCAATATCGGGAAAAATTTCTTCCCTGAAAGGGTCATCAGGCATTGGAATAGGCTGCCCAGGGAAGAGGTGGAATCACCATCCCTATAAGTTATGTGGATGTGGCACTTGGGGATCTGGTTTAGTGGTGAACAAGGTGGTGCTGGCTTCACGGTTGAACTCAATTATCTAGAAGTTCTTTTCCAGCCATAATGATTCCATGATTCTAGGAAGCAGTTTAGCCATTGTCAGAGCAGTTTAGAGGTATGTTATATAGAGTGTTTTCTCCCAAGCATCTGCAAACTATAAACAGCAGGGTTTTTTACTTGCTCCTGCATAGGTGTTTTTTTACAATTGCTCAAGGATATTTACTTTAGACTATCAAGTCAAGGCTAAGTAGATGTCTGAGCACTAAAACATCAGCTGCCTAGAAATAGCAGTCCTGTGTTATGTACTGAGTGAGTCAGATGTGCTTCCTAGTGACAGAAGCTGCAAATTATGTGAATTGTAGCTGCAACACTGTTATTGACAGCTGCAATTAGGTTGGGTTTTTTTATTCTTTCACACTTAGAGTTGAAATTACACTGAAACCGGCAAACAGCTACACTTCTTGCTTGGGTGTTTATATTGATGGACTGACCTTAACATAAGAAAGGCAAGGTGTGAGATGATAAAGTAAACTAACAAAATGAAGACCCATGAAGCTTTGAACTCTGTGTTGTGGTGGTTAATCATACAGTTAATCAATAAACCCACATTTTTTTTCCAGAATGAGATGAGGATGTTTTCACAGCAGAGCATATTGAGAACATATTACATGCTGACTAAAGCCTTTTCAATTATTTTAGTTTTTAATTCAAACCAGCTTTGCGTCTGTTAGGGTTACATTCTTCTCTTCCTAAATTTATGATCAGTTCCTACTTTGAAAGAGAAAGCAACAGAGTTGCTGTAAGATTGCAGTCTGTATATCAGTGCAGTGGTCCAGTGCTTAGGCTGGATTCTGTATTTGACATTTTAATTGGGAGGATAAAAAGAAAAAGGCAGATCATAAGAAAGGAAGAGAAAGAAACAGAAGAAAATTACACAAAAGGATAATAAACTCAGCAGGACAGATCCTTGGCTGGTATAAATGACCAAATATCTATATTTACAGAAACATTCCATTTCTAAACCTTTTGAACACAAGGAGTTATACTGCACACAATGGAAGCTGCTTTGCAGTGCAGTACTCTGCTGGCTTACTCCTGATTCTATAAATAAATACTTGCACATGGCTCTCACCTTACTTATAGGGTCTGCAGCTTGATGCATGTATGAGAGAGGTATGGCCAAGTCTGAAGAATGTATAATTGTCTATATATATCTATATATATGTATGTATATATACAAATATATCTTTGTATATATCAAATATATCTTTGAAATGAAAGCATTCACTTAAAATTTAATGACCTGCTAAATCACTCAGCTTTTTGCAGGGAAACAGTGAAAGCCAAGACTTAATTTTGTTTGCATGCAGCATTGGGAGGGTACCAAACTGATGCCCTTCACTGGGGTCAGCTGCAAAGAGATTCTGTCAATTTAAAAATTCTGTTTTTTCCAGCTGTCTCTGTTACACACACACACACAAACCAGCCTGTGTTCACATCCCCCCACATCTGAAACCAGGCAAAATGGGCTCCTGGGCTGATGAGCTCCACATCCTGAAATTAAGCCTCTCTGTTAGACATTTTAAATATGTTCTGGTTCAGTTCCTACAAAGAATCAAAACTGAATGAGATAAATGTTTCTATAAAGCGTTTGGAAGATTAAAGTAGTCATTTGTAGGAGTTACATTTTCTTGTCTCAAATGTGGTATCTTCATCTTGTGTGTCTCCATTCAAGTCATGAATATAGTTAAAAACCCAGGAGAGTTTGACAGCAATGCTATTCATGAGATGGGATCTGGTAAATACCAAAGTTAGTGTTGAGGAAGAGCAGGAAAGAAAAGCCCTACTAAGATCTGAAATTAGTAGTTTTAAACTAAAACGTGGTAAAAATGGAGAAGCTGGTAGCCTAAGGGACATTGCAAAGTAGGATGGAGGTCTGTCTTTTACTTCTCCAACAACAACATGAATCACTAAGCAGGTTTGAGGAGTCATGAATTCACTGGTGCCACGCAGTAGTTAATTTCCTTTTCTCTGAATGGTATGTTAGGCTAAACACTTCAACAGTATGGATGATTTCCTAGCTTCATTTACTCCCCTTACGACAGCTTCTCACAACTCATCAGTTTTCACTCTGCAGAAGTAAAACACTGTATTCCAGACTTCGTTGCTTTCTTGTGTCTAATACTAAAATGTATTAACTCCATCTCTCATTCCATGCAAGGACACTTTGGCACAGGGAATCCTACTGAGTATCACTCAAAGATAACTACTGCTAGCTGGGAGAGCAGAGCATAGTCAGAGCTCTAGGGAAAGGCTTTCATGAGTTTGAGTGACATTAAAGTGCTTATATGGTTCAGTCTCAGCTAAAATGACGTGCCTTCCCATCCCTTACACAGGGAGCTCAGGGTATTTATGAAGAGAGGGATGCAGAAAGGGGTATGTGTGCAGGTGCCACTCATGCTCTGACCCAGCAGGGTACAAGCTGCTGTACTGTACCAAGCCAGGACAGTTCATTTGTTATCCCTGTATTTGTCCATGCAGTTGTGCTTTCAGCTCCTCAGTCAGGTTTATAAATGGCATCTTGGGAATTTGAGTTAATAATTTTCTAGATCAGACACTTAGCAGAATCATGTTAGCATTGCAGTCTTGAGGAGTAAAGCTTATTATCTCTCTCAATATCCCAGGCCATGCCAGTTAAATAAAAAATAAAATTTAAAAAAAACTTCTCAAATACTTGATAATCCCAGATACATTTCTGAGATGATTTCTGGAGAAGAGATCCCCAGTGGGATGTGTCTTTAAAAGCTGCAAATCACATTTCTCTTGAAGAGTACCACACATAAAATGTGCCACCTGATAAGCCAGCAGGAGCAAGTCTACTCTGCATCTTCAAGTTTTCTTTGCAGATGCTGAGGGTGTTTCATCAGGCTGACATGTCACTGAAAACACTGCTTGTGTGAGAGCTTAACAAGGGTGACAGAAGAGAGTGGATGAAGAATGCCACAAAATCAGGAAAGGAGTTGCCCAGTGGAGCGATGCTAAGAATATACATCCCAAAGGGAGAGCTGCTCTGACTGCCAGCCGTTCGTGTGCAGGAGGGGGTCCTGCAGAGCCAAGCAGAGTTATCTGCCAAAGAAAAATAAGCAAACCTGGGAGACACCTAACTGAGAAGCCAAATGCAGAGTTCAACATGCCTCACTCTCTCCTCTCTTGTTGGCAGTTTAGTTAGTTCTGCTTAACTTTCCCGAGTCCTTGTGCAGGCAAGTTAACAGATAATTGGGGTAGGCTCACAGTTAATTTAAATTGTCATAGCTTCATTAACTTCAGTGGAAAGAACTCTGTTCATTTTCACCATCTGGCAATGAGGAGCTCTCAGCCATGTGTTGTTCATTTTGGCAGCAGCTGATTGGGAATGAGTGTGTGTCTGTGTGTGTGTGTTCAGTAAACAAGATAGTTTGGGCACAAAAGATAGGTATTATTTTTCATAGCAGTCTATTAGTTTTAAACAGTGAGGAGCAAGCACTCTGGTAGGAAAAGCCACTTTTCTTTGTTTAAGACCTCGACCTTTTCAGACAAAATCTGTAAATTATTTCACACCCTTTGCCTGTAGTTTGATTGGGCTGTTCTTATTAGCAGTGAAATTTAAGTCATTAAAATGAAGCTTATTTCAAATTATAGGTCAGACCAAGCACAGATTTCATATATAGAAAATGATTTCTTCTAATTGTCTCGCATACACTATAATAAGGACCCTGATTTTTGCCTTTTTCTCAGGTGTGATTTCTTTGATCTTGAGGGTCTAGGGTCAGAAAAGCTTGTGGTTTGTTTACTTTTGCTTGATGTTTTCCTCCAACTCTCCTTAAGTCCTTCAGGAGCTCAGCCTGGAAGACAGGGATGCTTTTTATCTCCCATTACCTTATCAAGCCACCTACAATCATTTGCTCCTGGGTAGCTAGAGGAGAATTGCATATAACTTACTTAGTGTTATATGCACAGGGAGATATGTGTCTGAGTGAAGCAAAAACAGCCTCCAACCCAACTTGGCTGAATGAATCCTTGCTTTTCATAAGTATATGGAGCTTGCTGAGCCTCCCTCTTTGCCTGGACTAACTAAATAATGCTGTATCCTTACACGTGACATACTCTGGATCTTCCTATAGACAGGAGAGCCTCAATTTTAAGCATATACCCACTGGGTAAACTGCAGGCTGAAGCTTCCAGCTCTGCTCACTCTCTTATCTATTCAAGAATGCTATTACTAGTCAGCATTTTAACATATTTGCCAAAATTCTGTTTTGTGAGTGCCTATGGAGCATCATTCTGAGAATGGTCCTATTGACATAAAGTTTCCCCATATCCACACACATGAGTAAGTACTTTCTGATATGAATCCTTGTCCAAATACAGCCAGTTAATTGGAATTAATTTGTAAATATTTATTAGTCAGGAATTTGTGAATCTTCAATGATCTTCCAAAAACACTGTGTGCATAAACATGCAATGGAGAAAACTTCCAAGTTTTCAGTGTTTGATTAATCTTTTGTTTGATGGTATAGCAAGGGGGGAATATACTTTCAAATGAAGATCATAAGATTTTATTTTTAAATTGAAATAGTAGCATGCAATGAAGAACTGGATAGACTGTGTGAAGGTGGGAAAAGGAAGTGGTGCTTGTTTTCTCATGAGAGTTTCTGGTGTCTTCTATTTATGTTCTAAACGTAAAACTTTGGGATACCATGGGATACTTATAAAGACATCTTCTCTCCCTCTTACTCCAAAACCAGATCCTACCCCAAGAAGTGTGTCCACACACCTGTGTATGTGCGCAGGGTGTCAGTGTTTAACTTCTTCCTACACCAGTTTGGCCCTGGGCAAAGAGGATGAGATTGGAAAACAGTAGCATGGATCTATATCTGCAACTCCTAAAACGGCCCAGGCTGAGGTGAGAGAATAATAATAGAAGGAGGGAACCACTGCCTGTCCCTTTTTCCCAAAATCAGGAGCATGGGATGGGAAGAAGTGATATGTGGTTATTTGAAGTTGGTTTTCTTCACTGAAAAGGATTGTCACCTAGGCAGGCTAAGAATTATAATGGGTTTTTTCTTTTGAACACACCTTTGAAAGCCTTTTAATGGTTTCATATTCTCTGCTATGTCTTGTGCCTAGAAATAATCTCTGGTGTAACAGTCCTGCCTACACTTGGCTTTGAGAGGTTTGGATTTCAGTGCTTACCTTCAGGGGAAGCTTTGATTTCTGTTTTTCACTTGTACCATCACATGGTATAAACACATTAGGCTATTGCCTTTAGTAGCCCAATAGGCATTTTTGAGGGCCAGACCCTTTGTAAAAAGGGTATCCTATTCCATGGAAAACATTCATGCCTGTGAGAGCCACAGACATTCACTGAGGTAAGAAAGCACATCTGTCTCCAGCAGTGGAAGCACCAACTGTGCTGCTTTCTCTGACATCTCCAGTCTCTCCACAGCTTTAAAAAATGGAATACAGATCAGCCAATTCCATTTTTTCCTTCATGATAACTACTGGGAAGCAATCAATTCTGAAGAGTCTTTCCTGAGAGTCCAGTCTCCCAGCAAGAGAAATAATAAATTGAGAATTCAGAAAGAATAAATTTCTGAACAAGGAAGGTATAAGTAGAGGGGCTATAAACCCATGGAAAGACAATGGGTTGATGCCAAACAACTTCTCTTGTCCCCAAAGTGTTCTTCGGCCAACAGCGCTACTATGGAAATTTTTGCTTTTCATTTTTTGGCAAGTGAAGAGTCATAAAAGAAGCACAGGCTGTGCTAGAAAATGACAGCAGACCAAGAAATGCCTTGGCAGAACAACTCTCTCTAGGTGGAATTACTGGTTTGGGGAAATACTCTCTGCATCCAAATCCCACAAGCTGTAATTTCCTATCTGCAGTATATTGTTGCCATGGCAAATGAAGCCCAGACCTCATTCTCCAGTCCTTTGAAATCAGCATTAGTAGCTCCTGTGAGGGAATACCCTACAAGAAAATCCAAGGTCTGATTCCACAAGCATTCATACACATCCTTATTGCTTGCCCAGGCACCTCTGCTGCTTCCCAGGGGGACAAATCACAGGTGCAAAAGTACCTGTCTGTATGTATTTGCAGATTCAGAGCTTTGTGCTATTGCAGTAGACAGGAAACCACTGTGGGGAAAAATAAAATGGGTGTTGAAAGTGCAAATGAAAAAGGCAAAAAAAAGCTTGCATTTATTTTAAATTATTAGCGGAGATTTTAATTGTTTTAATGGGCCAGATGGAATTGATAAGTCTGTCTTAGGGCTCACAAGTTTTCTATCTTAACAGATTTCACAACATTCCTGGTAAGTATGTAAAGGTAATTTTATCCATTACAATAGCAGCAAAGCTATGGCTTGCAAGAGACAAGCAATTTCCCAAGAGTACAGGATTTAACCCAGTGGCTTAGCCCCACCTTATTCATCAGACTGTTCTTCTATAGCAAAATGTTTCCCTTTTCCAAATAGCAAACAAACAAAAAAATTACCTCTTGCATATTTGTATTTCTTTCTAATAACTATTTGTTAGCAGAGAAAGTTATAACTACTATTTTTTAATGACAAGTGAGGCATAAAGTTTCAGGGCTTTTTCCCTCAAATGCATTTTTATTGACTTGGTACATCTGCATCATCATCTTTTCCACTTTCATCATTTCTGTACCCTTCTTATATCAGTTTCTGTCATTGTATTAGAAGAGCAGCATTTCACAGTAGTGTTACAGCCAGTAATTTAAAGACAGCTGAGGTGGAGATTTTTGTGAGTGTTTCAATTATGGCTAACGGTTGGCTCCGTTATGGTCAGTAGGGCTGCCTATGGAGCACTAATTGGAAGGCTTTCACCCTTTTATGAGTTTAATTGCTCTCTGTATATTTCTCCTTAGCTAAAGATCTTCATAAATGCATGAATGTTGCATCTACAGGATTTTTTAATGTATATTTACAGTATTCATATAACAAAAAATATTTATTTGACTTCCTTCGTTTCTCTACATGTTATTGCCGTGTTATGTCAGTGTGGCTGAGCACACTGCCTGGGCCCACACCCCAGAAATCATGTTGGTTTTTGAACACTTTTCCTAGAAATCAGACCATGTCCATCAAGGAACCAGCAGTCTCCATGAAGTTCCCACTGAGGAGTGCCTTGCCTTTGGATGTACTGTTGCCCTGGTCTGGTGGGGACAGCTTGTAGCCTCTGGGCTGTGGACCAGCACCAGCTCAGGCTTTGCCATTTTGTTTGTCTGTTAAGAGGTGTGGACGCTGTCTGGAAGAGACGCTCTGGCGACACTGGAAATCAGGGAGACTGGGTCTTTGTTCAAGGCTTTGAAAGACTTTGCCTTTTTTTCTCCCTCTGTGTCAGCTGCCAGGAGCCGGCCTTGGTCCTAGGTGTGGATTCATCTCTTTAGTGTCCTCCAGGCTGAGCATACGCGGTGGTTATCAGCTGAAATAGGCAATGAGGCAAGGGGTGCCTCACAAGTTCCTGCTTGCGTCTCCTTGAAGATTTTCTGCATTCCACAGAAAGCTTGTTAACCTCTGATCTGGTGGGGTGGCAGACTGCTATTTTTATTAGCCTGACTTGTCTGACTAGCTAGAGTACATCTTTACAATGTCCATTCTATAAAGGAGTTTACAGATTTCTGTAAAACACCACATGCTGGTATCCTACTTTTATGAACAGCTTTGGGCTTCAGCCTATGTTGCATAGCAACACTCAGGGTTTTGTTAGTCTGAACACAAGTGATTCAGGATAGCTCTCAGTCCTAGGAGCCTAAAAGTCCCAGAAGCCCTGAGCTTCAATAAGATGCAAACTGCTTTTCTAAAAATGGCCCAAAGAAGGAAAAAGGTGCACCCAGACTATGTGGAGGTCTAAATTTCACCTTCAATATCAAGTATAGCATCACTGTAGGTAGTTTCTGTGGCTTTGAGTTCCTCTTAGTGGAAGGTCTTTTTCCAACCTCAGTATCTGTATTTCTGCAGCTGTCCAATAGAAGCTACTGCCCATGTTTCCTTTGCCAGCCTGCCTAGGAGCATGCTTTCCAAGCTATGCTTAGCTTGCATGGTCATCTGAATGGTCTTTGCCCTTGCTGATCTTATTGAAGAAGTGGTGATGGAAAATACTGTCCAGAAAGAAAATGGTGTCAAACCAATCACTCACGAATCATTCCCTGCTGTCTCCATGCTGAAATAGCAGTACTCACTGAGAGGCTACTTCTGCAAGATAAAGGATAATCACCTAAAACATCTGTGTGCCTTGGAAGATTACCCTTGAGTAGAGGAGATAGGAAAATCAAAAAGCATACACAAAGGCAGAAAATATTTTGGTGGTGGCTTTCTATATTTTCAGTGCTTGCTATATAGGGTGAAGAGGCTCTGATGCTTAATTTCTTTTTTGCCTCTTTGACGGTAAGACCAGTTTTCCTCAGGGTAACCAGCCCCCTGAGCTGGTAGACTGGGTTGGAGAGAAAATAGACCCCCTGTAATCCAGGAGGAAGTAATTAGTGATATTCTGGGCCACCTATAAACTCACAAGTCTGTGGCGCCAGATGTGATTCACCCAAAGGCACCAAGGGAGCTGGTGGAAGGGCTCACCAAGCCACTCTCCATTTACCATCAGTCCTGCTTAACCAGGGAAGTCCCAGACAACTGGAGGTTGGACAATGTCACATCCATCCACAAGAAGGGCTGGAAGGAACATGCAGGAAGCTAAAGGCCTGTCAGCCTGATCTTGGGAAAGTTATGGAACAGATCACCTTGAGTGTGATCACGAGTGTGGGCACATACAAGATAACTAAGGAATCAGGCCCAGTCAGCAGGGCTTTAGGATAGGCATGTCCTGTCTGACCAGCCTGATCCTTTATGACCAGGTGACCCACCTAGTGGATGAGGGAAAGCCTGTGGATATAGTCTGCCTGGACTCCAGAACAGTCTTCAATGCTGTTTCCTACAGCATTNATTCTGGGCCACCTATAAACTCACAAGTCTGTGGCGCCAGATGTGATTCACCCAAAGGCACCAAGGGAGCTGGTGGAAGGGCTCACCAAGCCACTCTCCATTTACCATCAGTCCTGCTTAACCAGGGAAGTCCCAGACAACTGGAGGTTGGACAATGTCACATCCATCCACAAGAAGGGCTGGAAGGAACATGCAGGAAGCTAAAGGCCTGTCAGCCTGATCTTGGGAAAGTTATGGAACAGATCACCTTGAGTGTGATCACGAGTGTGGGCACATACAAGATAACTAAGGAATCAAGCCCAGTCAGCAGGGCTTTAGGATAGGCATGTCCTGTCTGACCAGCCTGATCCTTTATGACCAGGTGACCCACCTAGTGGATGAGGGAAAGCCTGTGGATATAGTCTGCCTGGACTCCAGAACAGTCTTCAATGCTGTTTCCTACAGCATTCTTCTGGAATGGACTTGGACAGGTGCACTCTTGGCTGGATTAAGAACTGGCTGGATGGCTGGACCCAGGGAATGGTGGTGAACAGTGCCACATCCAGTAGGTGCCTAGTGATGTCCCCCCAGGGCTCAGTATTGGGGCCATGGATGAGAGTACCAAGGGCACCTTCGATCACAGATGACACCAAGCTGGGTGGGAGTGTTGATCTGCTGGAGGGCAGGAAGCTCTGCAGAGGGATCTGTACAGGCAGGATAGATGGGCTGAGACCAAAGGTATGAGGTTCAGCAAGAGCAAGTGCTGGTCCTGCTTTTAGAGCACAACAAGCCCATTCAGTGCTACAGACTGGGGGCAGAGTGGCTGGAAAACTGCCCGGCAGAAAAGGACCTCGGGGTGCTGGTTGACAGCACTGAGCATGAGCCAGCGTGTACGTAGGTGGCCAAGAAGGCCAGTGGCATCCTGTCTCAAGAATAGTGTGGGCAGCAAGACTAGGGCAGTGATTGTCCCTCTGTACTTGGCACTGGTGAGGCCACCCCTGTAGTGCTGTGTTCAGTTCTGGGCCCCTCACTGTGAGAAGACATTGAAGGGGTGGAGAGGCTCCAGAGAAGGGCAATGCAGCTGGGGAAGGGGCTGGACACGGAGTCCAAAAGCAGCAGAGAATATTCTTTTAAACACTGCAGCCTTATAAACAAAGCCCTGGGGAATAAAAATCCTTTACAACTGTCAAACTCAGAGCAAATGTTCATTTTCTCATTGCCAGAAGCATTCCTTAATTTGAGAAACTGAGAGAGAATGACTGCGGTCATACCTACTCCTTGAACAATCTATTTGCAAGAATATATATGAATGTCACGCTAAAAAAAAAAAAAAAAAGGGGTTGGCTATTGAGGTGAAAAAATCAAAAGGGCTGAAATAACAAGCACTGAATCTAACCCAACAGGTCAAGGGGTATAAATTAGCAGCACATTTTCTTGACAAAGTAATCAGCTACAAAATCTATGCATTTTCACATTTTTTTGCAAGGCCAACTTGTCTTTGAAACTTAAAAAGACTTTTTGCCATGTAAAACAGAGGAAAAAGATAGGAGATTCTGCAAGGAAGCTGCAATTAGAGTAGAGTAATGTTGCAGACCTGTGAAAGAAATCGGAGGTAACCCGTAATGATTCTCGAAGGGTAAGCGTGAAACTTCACAGGGACATTTCAGGTTCAGTGGTTGATGCTGACTGTCATTTTTTCTTGCCCTTAAGCTAAACCAAACATGGTTAACCAAGCCTCTTGCAGCAAATTCTATCAGCTAGATAAGATGTGCAGCACTTAATGTACGGAACGCTGGCTGATTGTGGATGTCGCCAGAGAAGAATGTGAGGCCAACTCATTTTTTTGTTAGAAACTCTGATTGGGACGATTCCATCTCAGCATGAAGAGATTATCACTGCACCACTGATGGTGGTTAACCTCTGTTCCCATTATTCAGGTTTCTGCATGCAATAAATTACCTGTCCAATACATATTGAAAAATCAGTGGAAGGATTCCTGTAGATTTCCGTTAGATTGTGTCATAATATTGGGCCCAGTCTTTTACTGCATTGCTTTAGCACTTAGTCATCAGCTCTGAAGTGTCAGCTGACAGAAGCCAAGGAGTCATGGCAACATTTTTCTCATGTGACTTATGAATGGATGTTTAGAATAAAATGAGAGCATTGGAAATAGCCAAGTTCTAATACAACTTATACCCTTTAATTACCTTATGTCACAGTGAGTTATCATTGTTTTTAATTTAGCAGACACCCTCAGACTGGCAAGATGTGCTGTTTCATCCGTGCTGGAAATGTTGGTTTGTTTTTTTTTTTTTTAATTTTAATATGAGACATCAAGGAGGTGGAAGGACAACAGGGGTTTCAAGCACCCTGACATCCAATACTGTATCTTATGTTTCCCTAACTCTCTCTTAAAGGTGAGCAGTCAAGATAAGCCAATGATCTGCAGCCCATCTAATTTGTTTTTCCATCATTTTCTTAAGTTGTCTTATGTGCAATAATCATTACAGTGTAAGTGACACTGCTGGGAAAATCAATTCTTTCTCACTGAATAGAAAATAAATTACACTACACTTGAATCATAATTGGTATTTTGTTTATTTTGTTGGACTTGAAGTTAACCACTGGGTACTTTGCTCAGGAAAGTTTTGTGTCTTCTGGCAAAGGCACTGCTTGCTATAATCATTAAGGAATCTACTTCCAATCGAAATGTAATAAAAAATGTTCATGGATCTACACTGAATTTTTTTGTCAGATGTTCAATATTACATCCTTGAAGACTATAAAGTCTCTGAATATTTATTAGCAAGATAGAAGTCTATTCCAGATAGGCTTTGAACCATGCTCACCACTGGAGCATGTGAATGACTTTCAGTATACATCTGTCATATATTCTATTATTACAAGATTATTATTCCTCTTCTGCTGTTTATCTATAATTTAACCACAGCGATGAAAAAGACTCTTACATGCTCTACATGAGCACAAAGCCCGCATAACTGATGCCAGCTTTGCAACCTGAGGATGAATAGGAGTTAGCAGAGGTTATCAGCACCTTGCATTGTTCTCACACATCTAGGTTGTTATCCTATAGTGTGCCAAAAACCTCTTCAGTTTTACTGTATTTGATAAAATAAATTCAGGACTGGTAGTTTATACTTGGCTTAAATTTAACCAAATGTTTTATTGGGGGTGGGGGGGCGGTGCGGGGTGGAAAGAGGGCTGAGGGGTGTTTAAGTGCTTTAATTTTCTGTGTGGGACTTATTGCTCAGAGCTGATGCTTGGGGTGCTCAGGATAAAACTCCTGTGATGAAAGGGGAGCTCCTCAGAGACCAGGTCCTCCCATTAGTAAGACACTGCAGCTTCCTGGGAGCAAAGTCCCTTTGGAAAAAAGAATCCAACAAAACAAACAAAAAGCATAAAGGGGAAAACAATGTGCCTGTGTGCACCTATCCCTTCCCATTGCCCAAAGCGTGATTGAAGTTAATGACACCTCCCTTGTTCCCCTCCAGTGGATAACCCTTGGCTGAGCACTGGGGTTAGGGAGAACTTCTGAGTGTTATCCAGCACCCTTTCCTAACCTACTCTGTGGAAAGACACTTATCCAGTTATCTGACCAAGACTCTCTTCACCTGAGCATTAAATCCCATATATAATGCAGGATACTTGGTGCTTGCTTATCTATTTAGTTCTGTCCTCCCTGTAAATTCCTGCATTTATCTTCAGAAGAAAAAAAAAATTATTTTGGGGTTTTATTTATTATTTTGGGTTGTGGTTTTTTTCCTTCTGGGGGAAAGGAACGGGAGTCTGTGTTTATGTTTGGATAACCTGGAGTATTTTCAGTATCCAGCTCTGTGTACAGCTGTTCTAGGAGAGATACTGAAAAGCTGCAAGTGGATTCTTTTGCCATCTTATCACATTCAGACAAGAGAAGACACCCCTTGGCTTATAATGATAAGCTACAGCCTTGATCGATTTGATCTGTGCTTTTGTTCTTCTTCATAATCTGAGCTATTGATTCTGTTTATTAAAACTAATTTAAAAAACACAAGCCCTGAGTGCTCTGCTGTTCCAGATCAGGCTGCTCCAGGCAGTCTGATCTGAAGCTAATCCATTCACTGCTGATTTATTTTCACTTTGTTTTCAAGCAGAGTTCTGTTCTGTGTTTCTTTTTTTTTTTTTTTTTTTTGGTCCTCTGTTTCTCTCTGAGAAAAAAGGCATTTTGTTTCACACCTCCAGTGCAAGCAGGGGGGTTTAGATTCCTTTTTCAGATATATTAAGTGAACTCAGGAAAGTTTACCTGACTCTTTTTCATGCAGGTTTTGTTCAGAAGGTGGCCCATTGTGTATTGTTCTCTGTTGTCTTAAATCAAAGCACTACCTTTATGCTAGAAAAAAAGGGATTTGCTTAAATGCACTCAGTCGTGCCATCTTGGAGTTCATGGGAGTCACCATGTTCCTAAACTAAGAGCCAGC
The DNA here is from genome assembly GCA_013399835.1 of Leptocoma aspasia. NCBI lineage: Eukaryota > Metazoa > Chordata > Aves > Passeriformes > Nectariniidae > Leptocoma > Leptocoma aspasia. Next base: position 57,319 of record VXAX01003598.1, read on the forward strand.
AGAGGAAATCTTTTCCCTGTACTTCCTGGGAAGCACAGGTTTGTCTAAGAGCTGGTTGATAATTCTTTAAAAATAAAAACCTTTATTCAGGCTTAGATAAATAGAATGAAGCCCTTATTATTCCAAACAGATTAAAAGAGGAACCTTAAGGAGATAGACACTTTTCAGCACCAAGCTGGCTTTGAGTTTCTGAGCAAAGATCAGCATTTAGTGACTTAGCGGTATTTTATTTACTGTTGGTGCATATTGTTAGTGATTCTATTGGGCCTTCTTTCCCACAGTTTAACACAATTATTTAAATCTTTAATCTCCAAATTATTTGACTCGTTCAAAGCTCTCTGAGTGTCCTGCTCGTGCAGGGACTGCATATTGTGCCTACTGCATCTTTCAGTGTTTGCTGCTGTAATGTATTCTTTCCACAGTAAAAAAACCTCATAGTCAGTTCCTAATTTACGCTGAGGTCTGTTTGGTCATCCTCACAGTCTAAAACCTGCAATTTCTTTTGCAGGATGTCAGAACTATCAGCTGGAATCAATCAGACAAAACATAAGCCTTGATATTGTCATGAAGGAAACAGGCACAAGGTAATATAGAGTAATATCCTCTGAAGCCTTGATCTAGCTTTGAAAACACTGTGCTTTACTTCAGAATCAATATGGGCACAGCAAGATGGAGTCAGTGTTGCTGAATATTTCTTTGTAGGTTAGAAATGCCTTATGTAGTGCATTAGGAAGATATCTTTGTTTTGACTTGAGAGCCACAGGTAGATTATTGATGGGATACTTGCTACAACCAATATTTAAGCAAAACCACAGTTGTTCAGATGCAGTTAGAAAGAAGCTCCCCACAGCTTGTTTACAATGTGATCTTACCCCAAACCTTCACAGAAATGTTGTATAACCCTGAGAGCTTCTTCTACAAGGGGTCAGCAACTCAAAATTGACCCATCAGCTCCAGCTAAGGCCATGCTGTTCCCCATTTCCACTTTCTTGCCCCTGGGTCTCTAGGCAGGGTTACAGCCCAGCAAAGGCAGATCATGGTAAGTTTTTCCTTTTGTAGGAAGGGACCCCCTCCTTTTCCTGCTCTCTCCCTGCCATATCAGCTGTGGCTGTAAGTGAATCAAGTATCCTATGCACAACAGGGAGTCTTAGGAGCTGCTAAGGATAGCTTAAGAATTGGACAAGTGTTCAAGATATGTTAACACAATACTCCTCCAGCCTCCAAATAATTCCAGCCCAGAGGGTTGCCTGGAATTGTTGAAGCATCAGTCCTTGCCCACCCTCTCCAGGACTTTTGTGGACCTCTAGCATGCCTTTAAGTTTTCCATGCCAAAAAATCAAATTGGTTATTCCTCTTACAGAAGTCGTATCATGTCTTTGAGCACCATTATGCCCTCCTCTTTACCTTTCCCAATACTTGCATACCCTTGTTGAGATGGAAGGGATCAGAACTGCACCCTCTCTTTTTACAGTAGAGAAGGGAGAGGAAAGTTTTAGAAAAAGAGTGCAGCAAACAAGTGACACAAAACCCTTAAGCATTTAGAGTATTATGAGTCTCAATTTGCCTTCTGCTCCACCTCCCAAAGAGGGCCTGGGAGAAGAGTAAGGGACAGCTTAAGACTTTGCACTGGCAGTTCAATTTGCCTGATTTTACAATTATCAAAATGACCTATGAAAAGAATTTGTGGCAAGCTGAAACATTCTTTTAATATTTTCATTATTGAGGTATGCTGAACTGTTCTTGTCACATTTATTTTTGGTAGTGTCTTGTGGAGCCAATTCTGTGCAATGAAATAGGAGTCTGAATGAGGTGCTGAAAGCATTAAATCATATCAGCAAGTGCCACATCCACATGTCTTTTTTTATCCAGTTTTATGCAAGAAGATGTCTATCACAGTCATTTAGAGAGCTGATGTCACAGTCAAATCAAGAAATATGATGGAAGGGTGTGTAGGAAGGGAGCAGAAGTCTTATCCACTGAGGTTAGATGTTGCAAAGAATATATTTTCTCAGGCATGACTGCTAAACTCTTTCTTAGAGGTCTTCCATAATCTGCAGCTGTGCCATGAGCAGGTCAAGTTTCTCCCATCTCTGTTTCACTCTTCTATCACCTTTTTTAGGAGGACCATGTATGTTTGTTATTTTTAAGTGCTCCATGGAGGGTTCATGTTTGAGAAGCACTCTGAAGGTGAAAGCATGAAGCACACCTTTATTCTGAACACAACCTAGCATTTCAGTTGCCAGTGTGGTCAAGGTGGCCTCTTTCTGAAACAATACTACTCACTTTCAAATGCAATAAAGATCCATGCTTGACAACAGTGCAGGCTTTGTCCTGTGCATTACTGAGAAGAGACCTGTCACTCTTAAAGGAAATAGTACAGTTAGTTTTTTTAAGGATAGTGGCACACTAGCTGCCATGATATATTTAGTCAGGAGCATCATTTTAATACATGAAAATAAATCCATGGCTAATGGAAGGTAGATAGATAAATTCAGCTTTTTGCAGTGGCAAGGTAATTCCTGCTAAAATAATAGGAAAATGTAATTATTTATTTCATTTTGTACAAAGAGAAGTAAGGAGAATTCTTTGCTTTTTTATTCCCTATCAAATTGGTGGTGTCTATGGGGAACGGACTTCAATAACAGAGAAAGACTGTGAGGGAGAAGAGATACTCTCAGGAGAGTGCAGCACAATATTGGAAGAGTCCAGGCACCTGCAGCTGATATCCCTGTGATTGTTTCCCTCAGCAATTTCCATGAGATGAGGTGAGAAAAGTCCTTGACATGGGAGATGTGTTACTGGGAAGAGGACCAGTGATATGGGAGTGTGTGGTGAGCAATGACAGTGAACAGGAATGTTTACAGGACTTGAATAAAATGTGCAAAGTGCATTGAAGTGTGAGGACTGTGAGCTCTTCTACAATTGCAGGAACCTATTTCTCACTTTAATCTCATGGGTATTCCCATTCTCAGTGTGCTTTGTGGGTCACCCCCTTTCACATGCAGCAGCAATTCCAGGAGCCAGCCCCTGAAAGATTCAGCAAAGACACTCAGATTAGAGGAAGGCATGACCAGAGGAGATTTCCTTTTTTGCATGGTGCTGGAGTGACCAAAGTTGGGTATTTTTTCCTCTTTGTCACTTTAGTGTTATTTCAAAACTTAAGGATTTAAAAATTAAATGTGTGCTTCAGTAGCTAAAAAGAAGTAAATTCTCCCCTTGCCATGGTGCCAGAGAAGTGGGAGCATGTGGCACAGGCCCAGTATTTCAGGATAGCTGTGTTAGAACAAGTCTGACTGGTGCCCTGGGAAGAGCAGAGTAGGTGCTGTTTGCCTCTGGGACCCCTCCTTCCAGAGAGGCTCTTTTCCCAAGAATTCCAATGGAGTTAGTTGTGTTTGAGACTCACGCTGCTCTTTGGAAAATACAGCACGTAGCAGATAGCAGAGAGAATATTTACTTTTGCAAAGCTTATATTCAGATAGGAAAGAGGAGTACAGTCGAGTCTCTCAGCGCTGTTTCTTAAATGTTTCTGACTGCTCTGGCATCAGGAGTATCTGATATCTCATTACAACTTCAAACAAGCCTTTGCATGTATCCAAATTAATCCAAATATTTGGTGGGGACCTTTACTTATTAGACTCTGTGCTAAGTAGGGAATGTAACAGTGAGTGTCTTTTTTTTATTTCATTAATATTCTGGGATATTTCAACTGTGTCCCATTAAGCAGCATAGGTATAGTGCTTATGAAGATATGGATAAGAAAGGAGATTAAAAGCACTCTAGCTGTTTCTAATGAATTTATCAAGATAAAGTGACACAGTTACAAATAATTAATTTGGTGTTTTGCTATCCAGTGATGGTTTAGCAAGAAGTTTTGCAGAAAAGCTTCCTTTTCTCTTTTAACTTTCCTAAGGCACACAACTCAGAACTGAAGGGATTTTGTCCCTGTAGGATTTGTCTCAGTCTATAAAAATATCATCATGTATGGTGGGCCTGCCAACATAGAAAGTGCCAAAGTCACAGAGGCAGAAACACTACACACAAAGAACACTTGTCACCTTTCGGGTACAACCTCAGGCGATGAACAAACCCCAGTTCTCTCCCTGCTGTGAAGTAAGACCTTTTTTGACTCATTCTTGGGACAGGAAGAGTCTAAGTGGCTGTGTGTGAGCAGGATGGCTATTCTTGCACTGAATCAAAAGAGGGGAAGAAAGTTGTGAAGACAATACCTAAAAAAACTTCCATCTGATTGGACTGTGGACATTTTCCAGAATTGTATTTGCCTTGAAAAGTTGCCCATGGGAAAGAACACAAAAGTAAAACATTCTTTTTGCAAGAACAAAATACCCAGTACTTGTACAATGCTCCTTTTGTTAGGAAAATATGCAGAGATACTAATGTAAATAGATGTAACGCCAAGAATGTGTTCAGAGTGAATGAATTTTTAATGGCTCCTCCTCACCATAAAGATGGTTGCAGATATCAAGGTCAGGTTTTAAGGAAGCTGTACTTTCGTCACATGCTGTACATTTCTCAAAGGCCACTGTGAGTAAGCTGTGAGGAAGAAGGATGTTGTTCCTCTTCTAAAAGAGGACAACAAGGACTAACAAAAGTAGCATAGTCTCTTACAGGATAATCAATACCAATAAAAGTATAGCTATTTGTAAAAATAAAGCAATCACTATTTCCTGGCTCTCTGTAACCAAGATGGGATAACTTCATTCACTTGTGTTATTTATCTTGCACAGAACACTTTTCACAGCATGCCTTTGACATTAATAGAAGCAATTTTAACTGTGCTTTCAAGCCTACTGCTGGCCTTTTTTTGTGGTAACTCATTCCAAGCAGTTAAACTCTTCCCAGATGCGAACATGATAACCGTAATTCTGCTCAGAGGCCTAAAGAGGACTTGTTTGTTGCCATTTGTGCTCTGCAGCAAATGCTTTTTCGCTGTGTGTGTATGTACTGTAGAGGAATCCAGAGCTCCAGTTTTGCTTTGCTACAGCTCTGGGTAAGCTTAAAGCCGGGAGGAAATCCTTCCTGCCAAGACAGCATTGCTTTGCCTGCCTTACCTGATGTCATTGTGTAGCTACTGCTACTTGCACCTAAACCTTCAACAAAATTGATTGTCAGGGACTTTACAAAATCAGTTAACACACATTGGCAGCTGGTCTGAATAATCACAACTCTTGCATCTCTCCAGCTTTGCCTCAGTGTAAATCAACCCAACCTAAATACACTGAAATAACTACAATAAGTGTAGACCATTAAATATCTCAGAACAAGTAAAAGTCTTGGTGTTGCATTCCTTTTTCTGATTGGGAATTTTGCCATCTTCTCTTTTTTTTTTTTTCCTCCCACCCTATTCAAGCAGAGCTATTTAAAAGCATCCTGGAGCTTTATTTTTAACTGGCTGCACGTGTGCCCTCAAAAGGAAGCTATCTGCTGTGCTGTGGGGGATGAAGCAGTGCTACTGAGGACAGTGTGTGCTTTGTCCAGAAATGAAAAGGCTATCAGTGCTGAGACTAAACATGCCATAGCTTTGGAAAACTAACTCAGGGAGGAGAGAGAGTAAGCATTACAAGCCCATTGCGTGACCAGTTTTACAGTCTTTTAGGTGCCTGGTTGTTTTGTTGGTTTTGGGGGGTTTTTCTCAACAGTTTTCTGTTTCCTTATCTCTCCTTATCAGCTGTTAGCTGCCTATGGGCACTGTGGGTAATTAATTAGCTGACCTAAGCAAGGTCCTCGGAGGAAAAACAAATCCCACAGCAAATTTGCTGAGTGCCTGTGGGAGCAGCATCACAGCTCTGCTGGGAAAACAGGCATGTTGTTGTCCATGCTATAGTGCTGTGGGCACTCTGCAAGTGAAAAGCCTACAGGACATTGGGGGTGTCATCTTGAAAGGCTTCCCTGCAGCTTTTTGTGGGTGGGGGGCATTATTACACTGGGTAGGTGTAAATTAAATTTAGAATAGAAATGCAATCAGTACTATTAATTATCCTTTTAATCTAATTCCAAAAAGAAAAGGAAATTAATTTTTATGGGAGGTCACTGATAAAGATTAAGGAGTGACTTTTCATCAGCTGCTGCCCTTATTGCCTTTTAGATTCAGACCTGCAAAGCAGACAGACATCACTAATAACTTTATCATCACAGTTCTAATTGTGTTTACTTTGTCTGTACAATAGTTTGTTTAATAGCTCACAAAATAAAATATTTTCTTTCTTATAGATGCCCTTTACATCACTCCCAGACCTGAAGAGATTCCCAAGTAGCTTTCCTGAAAGGACGCATTGCTTCCCAGATTAACCCTACGTTTTCTGTCTTCTTCATAAAATGTGCATTGCCTAGATTTTCCTTGGAATACTCACCTTTACCAGCTTCTATCATTCCACAAGAGGAATAAACCAGCTGCACTGTCTAGATAACTTCTTTCTCAAGCATTTAAAAGGGATGAGCAGCAGACTTAAGCACATTAGGTGGATGCAGTGATCAGATGCTTCAATCCAGATTGTGCATGTTAGCAAGGGATTATGCTTTTTCTCTCATAAATCCATTTACATGTGTGTGAAGTAGGGCCTCTCAGACACCCAGATCTGTGGATCATGTCTCAGTTGAACAAATGAATTGCAAAGCTCTTCTTCCATTTGAGGGTGCCTGCGTTATCAGGGTCCGCTCTTTGAAATGAATCTGTAGTTGCATGAATAGTCATTATTAGAGAAATATTCTGCTTGGCTTTGGTTTTCTCTTAAGATAATGCCATATCTCTCTGAAAAGACGAGCCAGCAGGATGGTGGGAGATGTTTTTTGTCACTGCCTGTGCCATTCCTCATGATCCTGCTTTACTCAGCTTTACAAAGTCCCTACTTCAGGATCCCATGCAATTGAAGTGACTAATACAAATCTTTCCCCATTTTTAAAGTAAAGCCTCATGAGTGCTGAAAATAGCTTAGCAGCATGATATGAATGCACTCTAAAGACTTTAAAGCCAAAAAGCAAATAAACCCAAGCTTTTTGCATTTAGCTTGATGGTTATTGAAGTCTGATGTTTTAGCATCCAATTTATGACTTTTGTACTCCTCTCTGCCTGCTGTTAGGAAAGGGAAAACATAGCTTTGTCTGAAAGCACCTACAACCTACTTAATAGATTCCAGAGATTTTCCACCTAGGCAACGGAGTAGGAGAAATACTTTAATGTTCATATATATCTGCATGTGCCCCTTCCCAGTGGGATGTTCACTAGAACCAGACCCTGGTCACAGTGAAGTCATATGGCAGTGTGCACCCGTTTCAGTCAGCTGGAGGCTTACAAATGTTCTTCATAAATTTAAATTAAATCGCATTTAGCTCTAAGGAATCTCATGATTCATTCTAGTGAGAATTAGGACAGAAATTTCGGGCCAAAATGACACAGATCAATTGATTTACACCGTCCTGGATGTGGTCTGCAGTATCTATTTGTCTCCTATTACAGAATGAAAAGCAAAATAGTCCTTCACTGTTGTATTGACTAATCAAGCAAAAATAGAAAAAAACTCCACCAGGATGTACAGTCTTGTTGATTTGTGCATTTAATCAAGAGCACATTAAATAGGTCATTTTGTCTTCCCCTGATGTAAAGCAAAAATTCATATGTTGCTTGTGCAGGAGCCTTCAAAGCAAGAAGCAAAAACAAAGAAACAACCAAAAAGAATTACAGAGTGTAAATTAAATTTCACTGTAAATGTTTGTTTGACAAAATGCACATTGCTGCAGAGGATTAGAAGGTGATAGCATCAGTTTATTAGCTCAGAGATTAAAGTAAAAATGTTCTTTAAAATCCTATCACATTTATTTCTTTGGAACCAAAGTTGGTGATTTAGCATTATAGTCACTGAATCTTTTTGGCTTTTTATTTTATTTTCCTTTGGTGTTTAAGTTATAAAGTTTATAGTATCTGCTTGATATAGTTCATTTTAACATCAAGAATTTGCAATTTACATGAGGCAGGGAAGATAATTCTACAATGCACACACTTTTCTGATTAATTGTGTGTGACTTAAGTAGATCTAAGAAATGAGTTTTAACGAGTGTTTTGAAAGACCTAAATTCAGCCACGCTTTATGATGCAGAAGTTATTTTATTTTTTTTAACCAGTCTAATTTCTGATAATCAGTGTAGTTCTTTGTTGTGCAAGGTTATTGCCAGTGGCAGGGGGAGGCCTTTACCAAGGAAGGGGGCTGAGAGGAGGGGACACAAAAGCAGTGTGGGAGCAAGTTCTGGTGGAAAATTTATGCCGAAGAGCACCTCATTAATTGTTCAAGAAAAACTTGTGGGACCAGGGTCTGAGAATTCTTTTGATGAATATGTAAAATACACCATTCTGAATACAAATGGCTAACTTCACAAACACAACAAACAGTGTAGCTACATTGGCTTCACTTCACAGGTTTCCTTTGCACTTTTTTTTTCAGAGTCGATTAGCAGAAATGACCTGTATAGGTCCACATTTTTTATCTTCTAATTTAACAAGTCTTTTTAATAACCCATACCCTGAGCATCAGATATTTGAATAATGACATCCAGTCCTCCATCCTTTTGTGATGACTTCAATCTCTTTTCTATCAATGGAATCATATGGGGCTGGATGAGAGAACATTACTTTTTCTGAAGATTTTTTTTCCTTCATGTCTTATGCTCTGCCTGTCTGAGCTACTTCAGCCGAAGACTCTATTTTAAGAAAAGATCAATAAATCTCTTCATAACTGGAAATGTTAGTGGGTTATTCAGGAACATGTTAGCAGTACCTGCTGATTTTTGTTCTTTGCATCATGTCCTCTACAGGCTTTGAGATTAATTTGTCACTATGTTATTTCTGTGATACTGGACACAGCCATACAGAAACAAGATGCATTTCTGTTGTTTATTCTTCATAGTGGTATAAAGTGCAAGTCATCTGTGTCAGAGGCTTCATATTAACCAAGATGCCACTGTTTTAAACATCAGGTTTCAATGTCCTATATAAATCAACAAATCTATAGGAGATATCCTGATCCTGACAGGTCTAGCTTTAAGTAGCAACATTTTTAATGTCTTCATAATAGAGGAGTTTACTCACCCCCATTCATGGGACAAATGCAAATGATATAATAAAGAGATATGTAAAACAATTTAAAAATGAGAAATAGAAAAAAAACTGTGGGAATTTTGCATGTTTGGTCCAGAGAAATATAGAAAGTACGAGTGTGATTGTAAAACTGGAGCAGACAGATTCAGTCCCTACCAATAAACTCCTCAAGAATCACTTTCAACAGATATTTAAGTCAAGATTTAGAAACCTCTCCTGGATATCAGGGCATGTATTGAAGCAATGGGCCAGACTTAAATCTATCCTTTTACATGGTGAATAACAGTAGTTAATATTGCCATTTTTCTATTTCCAGCTGTGTGTATTGCCTTCAGACAATGCAGGATAACCCTGTGACCATCTGGGGCTTGTTTCCTTTTTCCATGCTTCCTGCTGTGTCATTTGTTAAGTTTTTGGTGGCTCCAAGACTGAAGTCCTTTCTAGGACTTTCTCATGCCTTGTGTTGGGCACCTGGCTCTGGGTTTTCAATTCCACACCACTTGATGAATGTTTAGGCCTTTCAGTGCTTTCCTTGCTGATACCTAAGTGCCAGCATAAATTTTTAGGACCAAACACTGCATCTCTTTCTTAAGTACACATTTTTTAAAGGAAGCTTTTCTTTACTTGCTTCTCTTGACATGAAACATGCTTGAGCAAAGGTGGGCTGTATTCATTTATTTGACCCTAAAATAGTGCCAGAAACAAAACCTAGGAAATGCTTTCCATTTATTTTCTCCATGTACCTCGGAAAGAATTGGTACTGGACAGCCAGTATCTCATGTTAAGTACAGATTGATTCTTGGAGACTAATTGGTGAGATTTATTGACAGTAGAGGATTTGTCTAGTTATAATAGATTCTATTCATTATGCAGTTGATAATTCAATGATTAGCTGATTCTAATTTTCACTGTTAGTTATGCCTTTAAGTCTGACTTTCTATAGCTCACTCAGAGATGTTTAAAAACAATTAACCTTAATTTTTTTTAAGTGGAATATGAGATTTCAGCTATTAAACTTCAATTCTGTTTTAACTGCTTCAGGGCATTAGACATATGGGTCCTGAATTCTGGCACTTTATTAACACACGATATCAGGATCTTCAACAAAGAAACTCAAGGTCTGATTTTTAATTCTATGCAGATGTGGCTTTTTTCTTATCAGTAACACCATCTATGAATGAAGTTCCCTTCTTTTCATTAGTTTCTGTATGAGACTGTAATTTTCTTGTTGTGGTGGAGCACAGCATAGGCTGGTGTTTAATTAAAAATTGCAAATGTCCCAATGACCTGTGCCTGCAGAGAAAGGATTCATTTTAGCACATTGCCATAAAAAATGATAGGTGGCTTTTCAGACAAAACCCTTTTTCTAGGGCTCAGAAATCAGGCGTGCATTTCTACAAAGCAGAGTTTGAGAGAGATTTCAAAGCAGATCAAAGTTAAAGGGTTTCCTGATGGTTCAGCTTTGTAGCACTAAGCCTGCTGGGTGTTCTGCAAGGATCCATTGTACCCATCCACTCTGAAAGCACAGGCACAGCTTTGCATGCATTACACCAGCCCTGTTTTCAGTCAGGTTTTACAAATTGCCTAATCCAGGTTAGGCCTTTTCTGGAAGCTCTTTTATCCTTCTAACATTTGCATAATGATCTCAATACTGTAATTCTTGTGTGACAGTGTGTTGAAGCCCTTTCTGTTTTACATTAACGATAGTACAAGAATAATGAAATACCAAATTGACTTCATCATCTTTCACAACTGAGAATACCATAAATTTAAATGTTTAAAAAAACTGTGGGACCAAGTTCACTCATGACACTCACTATGACATCTCTGGAACTAGGTGAGGTGTGCATTGACTTTTTCCTGCTTAAGTAAATATTAACTCATGTGGGGGTATATTCTATTGAAGACCTACAATTAAAAAATGTGAACTTGTCACATTGGTACTCTGACAGAATAATAGTTTTTTCCCCTAAAATTTTGATTAAAACATTATAATCTCCCATGAAAATTCTCAGCTAATCATCTGAAATAAAGCATAGATGAGGATTGCATGAATACTTTATGTGAATGGTAAGGAAGTAAGTCTCTAGTTTTGAGGCATTATGTTAAAATTTGCAGGACTGCACAGCAGGTAATAGCAGGCTGAGTTCCCATTTCTGTCCTCCTGCAGACCTTACAATGAGACAGCATATGCAAACAGCCATGCAAAACCAGTTCTGAGATGATGAAACTTAGGGGTGGTCTGGCAGATATGTTCACTGGAAAAAAGACTTCCAAGGTAATGCAGAAAAAATTCATCTCCACTTCCACAGAAAAATAGACGAAGAAACTGAATCACAGGGTGTGATGTATGCATGTAACATGTTCATGTGTGTAACTTGGATGAGTGTTTTTTTAAAATAAGAAAAAAATACTTTTTAACAACTGTCTCTCAGTGCAACCAATATTATCTGATGTCTTGTGATGAGCAGGTCATGTAATATATGCATTTGTTTGTGCTATCTTCTTATCAATGATTAAATGTGTGAAGGAAAACAATCCTGTAGATAACATCTTATTTCTCTGAGGAGTAGTAGAAATGGTATATATCATTTGCTGAGTGCCATCAGAAGTTTTCTAGTTCTTTTTGTTTATTGTGATTAAAGGATATTACTCCAGGTTAACAAAAAGACTTACATTTCAAATATTTCAAATGGGTTTTCTTCATAAAGCATATTTTCTTCATAAAGCATATTTTAAAGTGACCTTTAAAAATTATAAAAATGTTGTCCTGGTGCATTGTGTGATCGAGTATTCCACAGTCCCAATTTTGCAGCACATTATGAATTAATTAGAAGAGAGACTGTGAGAAGCCATAAAGTTATTAAAGTTGCAATGATGGGAGACAGTAGCTGACTCCTCAAGTTGTAGGTGCAGCAGATTAAGGAATTTTCCTGCATAAGCATGGATGGACCACTTCACAGCCTTGAGTAAACACCTCATCCCAGTCTGACTCCACAGGGGTGCTTCATCAAGTGCTTGAGCATCACTCAAAAGAGCAGGTGAGATGAGAAAGATGCTGTTCCCTCTCAGCAAACAGAGAAGCTGCAAGTCTGGATATCTTCCTGAAGCAAACAGAAATGGCAACTACTGATGGATGCTTTTTCCCCTGAGGAGCCCCAGTGCTGTGCTGTAATTTTCAACGTTACAGCTGTGTTTAGATGCCAGAGCCTTCAGCCAGGAGACCATTCTTGTGCCTGTCACAGGAGAGAAAGGCCTCTCCTGGGCTGGCAAGGCTACTCTGCAGTCCTGTGTTTTGAATAGTAAGTAATCACCCCATTTTCTCTGTTTTCAGGAGATTTGTCCTCACCAAGATGAGAGTCATTCCCAAAGGAGCTTTCACAGGACTTGTTGACCTAGAGAAAATGTACGTATTGTATCAATATTTACTGGGAAACAACTATTTTACTCCAGGCAGCACTTTCTGATTGCAGCTCCTTTTACAACCTGTGAGCAGGTCCCTGTCACTGAGCTTCATATAGTTTTATTTTTCTGTTTAAAGAAAAAATTGAATGCTTTTTTTATTGACACCTTCCAGAAGAATGTTGTCATAAATACATTTTCATATCAGCAGTCAGGCAGTCTTCAGTCAAAGGGATGGTTGAGCATGGAGTGTCATGTATGTCAATAAATACAGTGCCATAGCAGAAGATCACAGGAAACTGAGTATTTTGTGAGTTTTGGAATGAAGCAGTTGGAAAGATTAGGGAGGAAAGAGCTCCTGTTAATAATAGGTCAGCTAATTCTCTTTTCAATAATGAATTTACTAAACAGGATTGTTTTGTGCATGTTCAGAGGCAGCTGGCAGGATGTGCGAGAGAAGTTTCTTAACGGGTGAGAGATCCAAAAATCTTGGTACACAAAGAGTGTAAGCAGCTAATTTCTGTGAATTGTAGTGATCAGCCTGAAGGTACAATTATGAGCACCTTTGATGAACAGATGTATCTTACATTCATTAGTATGCTCTTGTGGAGGTATTGCAGCTCCAGCACTAGAAGGGAAAACCCTTAGTAACATGTTTCCTACTTCTCTTCAACAACAGAAAATCTATGTTTTAGCTGGTGCTAGCACCAGAAATTTTAACCCTCACTGTCCAATCTGAACTATTCTGCCTCATGTATGATTTTTCTGACATATTTCCTATATGAGCAAATCACATTTTGCTTAGAAACAGAACAGCACTTGCACCCTGACAGAAGAGGATCACAAACAGGCTGTTCACCCAAGAGCAGTCTGAGTGGGAGTGGGGAAATGTACTTAAAATGCAGTACCTTTCTCAGTGCTGTGTGTGTAATGGCAGAACTCCAAAGGACATTTCTCTGTGTCACTTCTACCCTTCTCCCTCGTGCTCTGGCATGAATAAGGGATTTAGCAGGAAGGTGGTGAGGGTTCGTTTTAGACTTGTCCTTATGGAAAATCATCGAGCACTTTGGACTGTGAAGTGGGCTACAAAGTGCATTGTGAACTGCTTCTGTTATCTTTAATTACTCAGAAACCATATGTCAGATGTTTATGAAGGCATTGAATGGAATGTTTCTAAGTGGTGATTTAGTGTTAACCAAAAAAATTATATATGGAAATGGGCTCAATTTGAAAATACATCCATCAACTAGTAGTACTATTTGTAAATTATCTACACGGAGAAGAAATGGGGACAGTCAGTTTATAGCAAAACATCCTTGAAAAGGAAAGTGTGATAAATATGTAAATGAGACCAATCAACATCAACAAAACTGTGGTATTTGCAGATGATATAGCAAACAGATAAAATTTGAAATAGCTCACAAATCCTAAACCTAACCTATAAAACATTCATCAGAAATATTCATGATAATGTAGGGACAAAAGAGTGGGTAATCAAATAATAGATTTGCATATAAAAACACAGCCTTTGTATGAAAGCCTTTTTACTCTTGCAAGATCATGCACAGAACGAAAGATTAAGCAAACTGTAGCCTATTTAAGGAAAACAGCTATTAATAATGTGATACCTCCATATGGTAAAATGTGGATGGCCTGATGTTTGCAAATGAGACACTTCAACATAGTGTATGTGTGTGCTCCCCTAGAACTGAGTAGGCTAAAAATGAAGAGTGACAATATTTCCTGAATGTGTTACTGAAGAAAAACAGCATCTTCTGCATATCTTCCAGCATATCCGTACTCGTGATTTTCATCACTAATACATCATTCCTAAGTGTTTCTGAGAACGGAGTGGGTGTTAAAGCCCAGAATTTGGAGGGAAATGGTGGTCTTTGGAATCATCCATAGGACACGAGGCAGTTGATTACACGTTGGAAATGTGATGGTCAGAGGCTATCTTGGGCATAGCAGACTTTGGCCTGTTTAGGACACTGGTTCAGAGAGTCTTTTGGGAAAGAGTCCCTCGTAACAAAGAAGTTCAGAAAGCCCAGACATACTTCAAGAAGGAGATCTTAAAGGCACAGAAGTAGTGTCCTTATGTGCTGAAAGATGAGCTGACAAGGAGGAAGACCAACCTGGCTAACATGGAGCTTTTGCAGGAGCCCAGGGAAAAAAATGAGTTTATGACCTTTGGAAAGGTCAGGCAACTCAGGAAGAATACAAGTATGTCATTAGGTCATGTAGAGAGAAAATTAGAAAGGTAAAAGCTCAGTTAGAATTCAATCTGGCCACTGCTGTGAAAGGTAATAAAAGGGGTTTTATAAATGTATTAATGATAAAAGAAGGGCCAAGGAAAATCTCATTCCTTAAGTGGACCCAGAGGGAAACATTGGCACCAAGGATGAGGAAAACACTGAGATATTTAATGCTTTCTTTGCCTCCACCTTTAACAGAAAGTCTGGTTATCCTCAGAACATCTCCTGAAAGGAGGTTGTAGACAGGTGGGGCTTGGCATCTTATCCCAGGGAAATAGGACAAGAGGAAATGGCCTCAAGCTGTGCCAGGGGAGGTCAAGGTTGGACCAGGGAGAATGTCAGCATTTGCTGAAAGGGTTTTAAGGCATTGGAACAGGCTGACCATGGAAGTGGTGGAGTCACCACCCCTGAAGGTGTTCAAGAAACAACTGGACATCACAGGTTTACTTGACATGGTGGTGTTTGGTCAAAGGTTAGACTTCATGATTTTGGAGGTCTCAGTGATCCTTGAGGGACCCTTCCAACTCAGAATATCCTGTGAAATATCTGTCTTTTCCAACCTTAATGATTCTATGATTCTAGGTTAAATCAGAGATGAGTCTTTCCTAAGAATCCTAACTCTGTTATATTTCTCTTCAAAGTGAATTAAGGCTTTTCAATTTTCTGGTTTTCAAAGAAAAATAAGTCTTTGATATTTTACTGCTTTCACTATGCATCTTAGCATCTTCCCAAACATTCAAATTGCTGAGACCTTTAAATAGTATTTTTCCAGAAAATGTCAAATGCTTTTCAGTCAGAGTATCCAGGCAAGGTCTCATTTTTTTCTTCTATTTGGACTGTCCAAGGACTTTCCAGAGTGGACATTAATGACCATGATTCATAATGGAAAAACTAGTGTGACTTGGAAATGTTGACATGGAGGTGTTGATCTGACCTCCCTGGTGAAGCTCCAGTTTTAGTTACCAAGACAAAATCTTTTGGGTTTCATCTGTTTTTTTTTTTTAATTTGGCAATATTGTCATTGGAATACTTTTGACTTTTTTTTTTTTTTACGTGAGAGCCCATTCGAACCATTTTCTAGTTTGTCATTATCTTCTCAACCATCTAAATTCCTTCAGTTGCTGACAAAACATGAAATAATCATTCTGCAGACTGTCGTATGGTCCAACAACTTTCCTGAAGTATGTTCTGGGAGAAGTATCTTTTCTTCGTAAATGAAATGCTTAAAGTTATGAAAGAAACTTACAGGCTCTAATTATCAGAGACTTCTCTTACTAAATATGCAACTTGAATTTTCCTACAGAAAACCCTTTCAGAATCCCACAGGTCGGAGGAACAGCCTTGCCGTCTTGTTGCCAGCAGCTCTCTGACTTCTGCATAAGTCTGGCTTCGTGTTAATTTAGCAAATAGGTGTTCAGGAAAGCAGATTGGTTATTTTTGCTACATGTTTAGTCTACTCCTAGGTCTTAGTCAACTGGAACGTGGCCTTTCTTCTGGACTTCTGCTTAACCAATTTGTTTACACACCCAAAACTAATTAACACTGCAGTTACTAAATTAAAAAGCAGTCCCATGCAGGCACAGACCTGGCAAAATCAATCTGACATGCTCGGTAGCAGCTATGTCATCCTCAACCTGCACAGAAAGAGCTTAATTTGTAGTAGAGATAGTCAGAAGCAACACTAAGTCTCTCTTTTTCTGTTGCTGAGTTTCCTGCTGTTACTACGAGGTGGCAAAGTAGATATGTCAATCTTGATCTAACAAGGCCTGATTTGGGCACTATATTTATAGGAAGTTTGGTCTGATTGTGTTACCCTGTGCAAGCAAAAGAGGCCTCATGTCTGTACCCTGAGGCACAATCCCCTTGAAAATTCATCATCCATGATTTGTTCTTGTTGAAGGATTTAAGCTAAAACATAACGCTTTGGTTCATCATTTGCTCTCAAACCCAACCTGTGTGCAGCCTAAGGAAACTCAGCTGTGAGGATGAAGTACTTCTTGAACCAGAAGATGTCACAGAGGAAAAAAACCAGCATTACTGGCCCTGTTTTTATTTTGGAGTAATTGGAGGGAGGCATTTCTTAACAGAGGCTGGCAAAGACACATTTTGAGAGCATGAACCATGGTGTGGATAACAGAGCTTGATGAGCTAAACCCATAATGAGCTCTGCAGATCATGGAAAGCTAAAGCTTTTAAGGTTGAAGGAATCCACTAGAGCTGACGCTCCTGGAACTGAAAGTTTTCTGTCCATGGAAGACAGCAGCTATCTACTGCTTCCTCATGAATTTGTAGAGAAGAATAACTCTGAATCACATATTTACTCACTTAGTGCATTCGAGGTTTTCTGGTTTTCTCTTTGTTGAGACTGTGGATCGAGTGATAGCTCCTGAGGATAAATGCTGCTGCTCTATGACCTAGATACACAAGCACCAGCTTATTTCATAAACAACAACCAACCAGATGGATGATGCTAAAATCTCTCCTGTTTGCCCCTGTGGGGTAAAAGGCAACTCACACTTTCCTTTTACTCAATTAGATCACACAGAGTGATCACAGTGAGTTCACCTTTTATGTTTTGTCTAAACTCAAGGGAGTTACTTGTGGACAACGGAGACCAGAAGACAGAATTTTGAATCCGGGGGTCTCTCTGTTTCTGTGGCTGAGAAAGGACCAGAATTCTTGGCTTGATTATAAGTCTCACCTAGAAAATTTGGCAGAATGCAAAGACTTCACTTTCTTTAGCAAGTTATAACAACCTGCCAAATTGATGCATTCACCATCCAGACCTTCTTCAGCAGTAGCCATCAGGCTGCCTGGGCTAGCAAGTGGCTAGCCCATCCCACGTGCTCCTAAAATCAGCTTCATTAAGCTCCTGCACATGACTCTGTTACACTTTCCAGCGTAAAGCCCAAAGACATAGGAGGGAAGGAGGGGACGCAGGAATTACAGGATCACCTAGGGACAAGTAGTCTGTGTCTTCTGCTACCAAGAAAGCTGTTCAGCATTTCACAGCTTCTCCAGTTTTTCTTGTATTGTGTGCTGCCACATTTGATTGGGCTTAAATAAATTCATTAAAGCTATTTTGAGAAAATGGTTACGATTCAGTGTAGCCAAAGCATTTGGAAATTTTATCTAGCCAGGAATTGCTTTCTACCTTTCATTGCATCATTTGGATTAACCTGCTTTTTATTTTTTTGCCAGTGGAAAAATATGGATTTTTAGGGTCTGCTGTGATATATAAGTTAAATAGTGCATGCTTTTAAAAGTATTTATTTACATCCCTAGGGTGAAAGTGGTACACAGACCATTCTGTGTACCAAAATACATACTGAATAAGGTAAAAGTCATTCTTTGGTAGCAAATACTCCAGGGTATATTCTCAAGGTGCAACTCTCTGGATACTAAATTCTAATTTACATTATAGGAACTTCTGTGTAACTTTCTGCATCTTAAGGGCAGGCCATGAAAATAAGTATGCTGCTTAATGCATTTAAATTAGTCTATGCATTTTCTCTCAGGGAACAGAGGACTACTGTTCAAAAACATTAAGGCAAGTAACCAACATAGGCAAAGAAATTCAAAATTCAGGCTGTTATCCCAAAGAATAAATGTTTGAATTGGGGCCATTACTGTGATGTGGGGCTTTCCCTGCAGCCCTGGACAAGTCAGCAGGCTGGTGGTCGGGCGGGGAGCAATAACAGGAGGCTTCCTGGCTCATGCAGCTGGACTTGCAAATCCCAGATGCCCCCACCCCAGCTGACAGACTGTGTTTGGTGGTGATCAGCGGGTTGGAACAGGGCTTTTCCTCAGAGGAGGGGTTGGTGGCACTTCAGGCCTCCGGTTCAGCAGCAAAATCACGTAAGGAAGCTTGTTCTCTGCCAGATGTGCATCTCAGGGTGGGTCAGTCTTCTCTCTGCCCTTTGAGATGGGTTTCCACAAATGGGATGTGGAAGGCAAGCAGGCACAGGAGCTTCTCCCAGGGGTCCGGTATCCCATGGTGGTGGAGGAGCCGGGTGGAGCAGTGCCTGTGCCGCTGTCTCTCCGTGAGCTGCCGGGGTACTTCTCCTTCTCCAGGCAGTGCCATTGCTTCAGACGATCCTCCTGCAGCCCTTGGAAACATCATCCCCTGGATAGCAAACTTTTGTATTTGGTGCGAAAATATAGGAAGCCTGGTGTTCTAAATTCAGTTTATTTCATGCCAGGAGAAGCTATACCTTCTGTTCTAAACACAACAAGCAATGAACGAAGGCTGGGTGGCTTTATTATAATCTATAAACCTTTTGCTGCATCATCACTTCGTGTTCTGCTTTTCCCTGCCAAAGCTTATCTGTGGAAGAGATCTTCCTCCTGCAGTTACTGTTGCCATCCCTAGCACAATTAAAAAACTGAAGGAGAAATTTATTACCCAGTCAGTTACTCACTGCAGATGTCAAAGAGCAGAGATTTAATTACAATTTTGCTGCATTTCAGGGAAAGATAATCTGATCTCAGTATTTTGCTAATGCTTGGGTGGAACAAAATTACAAATAAAGTAAAAACCCTTTGAAGAAGAAGCTAGGAAATGTAAAATCAATTAATAGTGTCCATATTAACATTTTCTAAATTTTCTATTCAAAAAGTCCCAGAAAAACACACTAATATTTGCATATTTTAATTGAAACACATCAGAGCACAAGAAAGAAGTATTCCATAATTCTTTCCATGTGGTTTAGTATCTTGATGCTTGCTTTCTTTGATAAAAATAAATTTAGAAAGAAAATACATTTTGTCATTACTTGCTTTTGTTGAGCAAGAATGATCTTTGTAGTAATGAACTGTTAGCAGAATCTTTACTTGTTAACTGCAGTGGTGTGAAGGCAGCATTAATAACTGAAGTATCTAATGGGAGAATCATCTTGCACATCATCTCCGGTCCCTGTTTCACAGCTGTCTAGACAGAGAGAAAAAAAAGGGAACCAACTTGTCTGAATGTATGCTAAATGCTTTAATGCCTCTCCCCAGTGACATACTGTCAGATTACCTGAATTCATAAAACATGAAACGTGGGCAAATGCTTGTGTGAGTTCCCACTCTGATTTAGGAGGAAACTTTGATCCAGTGTTCTTCTGCCTTCCTCCATGCTAACAAAACAGATAAAACTAAGTGCATGCTAAATTAAGATAACCTTTTTGCATATATAAATGTAGGCTCTCAAGTAGCCTCATTCATCCAAAATGAGATTTGAGGGTGAAATGCACAGTTCTTAAAGGAGATCTCAGCCCAGTGGGAAGAAAACAAAATCCAACCAAAAAAACCAACCAAACAAACACCACCTCTGCAATTGAAAATGTTGTGAATTTTCAAGAGTTTTTTCTCAAGTAGTAAGATTATTTCTCAGTTAGCTTGCCCTGCTCTTAGACAGTTTGCTGGGCTTTCCCTGCCACCACTAGAGCAAGAAGCTGTGCCAGACAGGCTGGAGGTTCAGCATCGCACAGAGATATTTCCTTCCTCTGGATCATTAAGTTTTGCAAGGCAGCCCCAGTCCAGGCCCTTGCATTAGAGACATGAAGCTGATTATTGTGACTGGCAGACGTGGTGAGGAGCCTCAGAATTGATGGTCATCCTGTGGTGCAGAATTAATCCCATAATCTTTCTTCTTTTGTCCCGTGGGTATGGTCACTGCATGCCGGGGAGGCTGCTACGTCTGCTTTCTGGCCAGCTTTTTGACGTTCAGCTCAGGTGCTTTTGGGTGGGTTTTTTGTTCCAAGAGGGAAGGATGGATGCTGGCAAAACCAAAACTTTTTTCCCAAAATCTGTCACTTCTGCAGTTTTCATCTCTTTCCTCCAGAAGATTCACTCTATTTGGAAAGAAAGGAAGTTTCAAGTTGTATTTTGTTATGAGATTCGTGTGCTTTCAAGGCAGAATAAATGACCATCTAAATGACTTTGTAAATATAAAAATACATATTTACTAATTAACATAAAATAATCCTTAAGGTGGCTGAGTGGTACATTTATTAAATTTATTTGCAAATACCATGGGACTAAGAACTCAGAATTGCCAGTTCTATTTACATTTTACATTTTCAAATATAATTTGTCACTCATACATGGCAAAATACACGGTTTTTCTAATGTGATGTGTCAGAATATTGTCCTGAATTAAATAATTATCTCATTCTTGATAAAATCAGCATATTTATTCTAATATCTCTAAATAATTTGCAAAAAAACTTTCCCTTTTGTGTGTTAGTTACATATTAACTCACAAATTTCTCAATAGAGTTCAGAATTAAAATGTACTGACTTGAAAACAGAACTGAAAATACAAAATTAAGTTTTTTTAGGGAAAAAAAAAGAAAAAAAATTAGGTATCTTCTAACTATAAAAGAAGGTTTTTATAGGGTTTTTTTCTATTAATCTTGTTGAGTGTGTTGTAGCTGTACCAGTGAGTGAATGCAAAAGGTGTAACCTCCTTGAAATGGTGCCCAATTTGCTCTAAATGGAATTTGCCTCAATATTTATTGTTGCCACTACTAAATATTGTTTGTAGAAAGAAGAAGTCTGGCACCAGATTGGAAATGGCAATTCAGTTTCAGGAGGATTTCAGTAACACCTTCCCATATTAATTTTATCCAGCTTTTCTGTTTATTTTAGGAATAATGCTAGTGGAATTGACATGTTGCAATGAAGGAGTGTTTCCCATTGCTATACAAATGCTGATATAACCCTCAGCATTTATGGAAAACAAATGTTGAGATGAAGTCAAGACATTTATTTTCTAAGCAGGAGATGTTGATTCTCTGACAACATTATATTGCACAGCCTTTATTTTTATTATGCCAAATGATTGATGTGGATTTAATCATTAGTTTGATGGCTCCTTTGCTCAGTGGAGAGTCAACGGAGCATTTTATCATTATTAGTGAGCTGCATTTTGATTTTTTCTATCAAAAGCTCTGCTAGACCTAATTCATCCCAGGTGTAAAACCAGAGATTCATTTTGCCCATTGTTTGTTTTGTGACCAAGCCAAGAGCAATTTGCTCACAAAACACTATGAATATTTGTTTTGATTTCTAGAGCAGCAACCTGGTTTGGATGAAGATTTATGTGTATGATTCTTTAAAGAAGAGAGTGTGTGAAGATACGTGTGTGAGTCTTTAAAAATAAGTAAGACTGGTGTACCTTTTGTGACTAAACTACGCACCACATGGCAGAATATATATACTTATATACTTAAATACATGCATGTGTGCTGGTATATACATAGAGAGTAGTCTGGGAAACGTTTAAATTGATAGGATTTAAAATGGTAGACAGATACTAAGCCATAAAATATTTTGAATATGTGGGGAGCCAACACCACAGATGGAAATTACAAATGGTTGTGAGAGAAATGCAGAAAGCTGGAGAATTCTTGGTCTCTGTAAGTTTTCCAGAGTAGTCATGTAGCACGGACAAACGACTCTTCAATTAATTAAGGTTGAAAAGAGGGTATATTTACTACAGCGTTGGACACATACAGAATCCTTTTCCAGAGGCACATGCCAGGAGTCACAGTCTCCAGCTCTCTATTTATCTAAAAAGGTTTTACATATTCATACGGTATCCAAGACGCTATCCAAGACACCTAATACATAATGGTTATTTGCCCCATTTCGTATTATAATTAGCTAAATATCTATTGCGGGTGCATAATTGTCTTCTCTGATTGGGTCGGTGGGCTTTGAAATGAGTCAGCGGGCTGATGAAGGGAGGAAGTAAGATGTAAACTCTCCACCCATGTCCAGTTGGCAGGACTTCTTGATCTACTGGTCACAGTCCAAGCCTCCCCTCATAGTTCGATTGTTCTTAGAAGCTATTTGTATTTATGGTTTGTGCTCTTTTACAATACTTCATTATATCCCCTGTCATTCCTAGCTTTGGTTCAGTTGTGCCCCACCTGGTCCTTGCTAGCTACATTTCTAACTTAACCCCTTAATTCATTTAAGATCTTCACTATCCTAGTCACGTTCCTAGCTCAACTCCTTGACTCAGTCAGCAGAAGAGGGACAAGCTTTTGACTTTCCCAGTTCAGAGCCTCGCCTCTGAGAGCTGCTGATGTCACTTTCTGAAGGAGAATGTTCAAGGGAACATTTCTGGAACAACTGTGGGGTAGTTCATCCACATGGAGAACATATTTTGTGCACCTCATAGGGTGCTTCCTCCTCTGAGGAGAAGAAATGCACATAATAAATAGGGGGTTTTAAATAGGGGGTGTCTCAGCACAAACACCAGGAATGGTCTCTCCGTTTTGTCTTGTGCTTAGAAGTTTCTTCACTAAAAGCAGAAATAATGCAGAATTTCATGTGGGGACAGAATTAAACAGTTTTTGTTACTTGGAAGTATTGTTTACTTCTGTCTTGCTTTTCTGCTCAAGAGCACAAAGATTTACATCTTTATCTGGAAATGTTTATCCTTTCTAGTGTAATTATGAAGTGAAGGTGCTCATTAGACATGTCTGATCCCTTGTCAATCTTATCTTTTATTTGGAATTAGGTTTTTATAGTGATTTGTTTTTCATCTTTATTCTCCACATTTTTAAGGCTTCTTTTGCTGGATTTTTAAGATTTATGCTTTTCCCATCTGTGCTGTGAGAAGGGGTGAGCACGATGCAGTGAAAAGAATGTGCTTATTTATTATTTCTGTTTCCAATTAGACGAGGCTCTTTAGGAGAGCTAGCAGCAGCTCCCTGGAGGA
Organism: Leptocoma aspasia; assembly: GCA_013399835.1. Taxonomy (NCBI): domain Eukaryota; kingdom Metazoa; phylum Chordata; class Aves; order Passeriformes; family Nectariniidae; genus Leptocoma; species Leptocoma aspasia. The sequence continues at coordinate 80,798 of VXAX01003598.1, forward strand.
AGGGGTGTCGGGTATTTCCTTTGTGGGATAAAGGGGCTTTGCAGCTTTGAGAGGCTGCAAGTGGTAGGAGAGTTAGAAGCCAGAGATGGATATGTGTCACTCAAGATCTGCCCTGGAGAGCAGGGAGAAGCCCCAGGGTGAGGGACAGGATTTACAGGAGGTCTGAACAGAGCTTACTGCCTCTAGGAACAAGCCATTGAGGAACTTGGCCATTCAGTGTTTAGAGATGGACTGCACAAAAGAAGGGGACAAACTTTTCAGCAGGGCCTGTTGCAACAGGACAAGGAGTAGTGGTTTTAAACTAAAAGAGGGTCAATTTAGATTACATATAAGGAAGAAGCTTATTACTGTTTGTGTGCTGAACCACTGGAATATGTTGCCCAGAGAGGTGGTGGATGAGCCATCCCTGGCAACATTCAAGGCTCTGAGCTACCTGCTCTAGTAGATGTCCTTCTGAGAAAGTGGACTGGATGACCTTGAAAAGTCCTTCCAACCTGTACTATTCTATGATTCTATGAACTTCAAACCTCCAAAAGCATTGGATGTCAGGGTAGGGAGGATATAAAATCTTCCCAGTTCTCTTCCAATATCCTGTAAGGTTTTTCTGCTTTAAAGTTAATTATCCTAGTTGATATTCTAATAAAAGCTGCCTTTTTTTAGCTTAAAACCCTTTTATCCTTCTTTGAGACATCCTGTGCAGAGGAAGGTCAAGACACATTGCCTCAAAACTCATGATTTGAAGTGCCCTCACACGGCACTGTCCAGACTGTTTTGTCATTACATTTTCACCATGTCCCATGTCCTGGCTCCTCCATTCCCTGATCTTGACCATCTGTTGGGGAACCCAGTGCTATGAGCTGAGGCTGGAGGCACATTTGCTGGAGGAACAGAGGAGACAGAGCCAAGAGGAAAGTAAATGGATTTCAGTTCATCTGCGACAGATATGTGCCCAGGCATAATTGACAACGCAAACTGTTTATTTAAAAATAAACTTGGTTTTGCCTGTGTTTCTTGGTAGCAGACCTAAACACACTAACAAGTAAAGTGGCTTTTCACAAGCCTTCATCTGTCAATATCAAGGATCCTGTTTTGTATTCCCAGGACCCAGAGTAGCTCTGAATAGCACATTATATTTCCATCCTACTGTGCTGCCAGGCACTGTGCTTTCAGGGTAACAGATAACATGTTAATGACTGAAACAGGCTGTAAAAATGAGGGGGGAATTGTGTAAGCAGTGGGCAATCACTCAGGTCTCCAGAGGGAGGGCCTCCTAATGGGATCTCAGCTAGGCACTGCACAGGCTTAACTCCCAGGCAGCACCTTCCTGTGAACTGGACAGTCTCCAGGTTTCAGGCACCTTTCCCACACAGGGAGATTGATTTCATATTGATACGAATCTAGGACACATTTGTTCTTGATTTTGGTGGTGTGCAGTCAACATCAGTCCCAGCAACATGACAGTAAGGTATCTTTTTATCTGTACATATAAGGATGTTTTTATTTCCCATATTTTGTGATTCTGTTGGCAGGCTGAAAGCTCTCTGCACTCGAGTAGCAAAGCTCTCATTTGCCACAACTCCTTTGGTTCACAGGAGAGTGAGTAATGGCAGAACAATATCGTTCTTTGGGGAAGAACAGCATTCTTTGAGGAAGACCATCTAGGAGCCTTCTCTTCCTCTTCTTGCTGTTATTCACTCTCAGTAGCTTTTTTTAAAATCTGTAGAGCTTACTCCAGCTCTTACTCCAGCGCTGACCTTGTCTAATTGTATTGATTGTTAGTAACTGAAGGCTAATTAGGAAGCAAGTTGCTATGGCAATTCTTGAGTCATACATATAAAGAGAAAATACTGCTAAAACCACTAGTGCATGGTGACTATTAGCATAGTTAAACAAATTAAAAAATATAATTCATTCAGATGTATGCTGGAATTCAAATGAAGACCTAATATGCCACAAGGAAGTTTTTCCCTTGCTACCACATTTTCCTCTTTCATGGTCGTTTTTTTTCTTTTATTTGTATGTTGAATGAGTTATACATAATTTTAGGACTAAATGACAAAGTAAGCTTTGGGTTGTTCTCCACCCCCACCCGGCAGCCCACACAAAATATGTCACAACAAGTTTCGTGTGACAGGAGAATGGCTCAGGCAGAGGGTAATAGGACTTGGAACCCCCCAGATTTCTGGGTCATTTGTTCATATCCAGTCCGCATGTATGTGATGAATGTTTTACTTTCACATGGGCAGGCTGATGGCTGGCATACCATGAGAGGGTGATCTCAGCCTGTGCCCTCAGGAGATGGTGATTCATTGCAAGCTAAGGCTGCTGCAGCTTGTTGTCAGCAGCAGCAGACTCTTTTGGCCAGGCTTTGAAATGGGGTCTCAGCGGGTGTCCACACTCCTTTGTGGGGCACTGTGGGAAGGTTTGGTTGCTTTGGCTGTGCTGTGCCTCATCTGTGGATAAATGGAAGAGTTTTGTCATCTGCATCAATAAAGTCTTTTCACCTCGCTTTTAACTAAATGTGACCTAAAAGAAAATCAAGTCCGTTCTCCCTGTTTAATAGGGGCCTTTCTTCTTCTCCTTTGGCACCATCCTAAGTAATCATGTCACTGACAAATCTAAGATTTCCCAACAGGTCTCCATCTGCACATCTTTAAGGAGGGGGATACAAGAGCATGCATCCTGGTGCCACCCTTCTGGACTCTTTGAATGATGAGGCAAAAGGGATCTAAGAGAGTCACAGGTCTAGATGGGAGAAAGTTGTGCCCTGAGTTCAGGTCATCACCTGAACTCCAGGGGGACTTCTCTGCCCCTCTCAGTTTTCATGGGTGACTGTCCTTAAATTGACTTTTGCAGCACACAGAGAAAAAAGTGAGCAGAAGTGGAGTCATTTTGTAGCATTAATTGCTTTTAACAGGTCTCAGATAAATATTCTCTGTGTGGCTTCTTGGGACTTGCATGCTCACAGAGGTCCATCCGTTTAACTGAAAATAAGTAATAAAATTGATTAGAACTGTGTGTCAGTTGAAAAAAGACAACAACAAACACACACACACACACACACACAAAACCTCACCAAAAAAATCAAAATATACAAGTATGTTTGAATTCTTTAGGATCAACTAAATCTGAAACATCTGATGTGGGGCTTCGTGTGATCCTGGAGTTAAATAGGTGCCACTGTCCTAACCCTGCTATTTTGAAGTACCAATTACATGATTTCAGTAGTTCAGGCCCCAGGGCAAAGACAGAAATTAAAACCCCACACACTTAAGCTGCTGCATAATCTGTCCTCACCAAAGGCATTCACGTGGAGCACAGGGGATTCACCTGGGGAATCTCCTAGCCAGAGCTACACTGCAGAGCCCGCTTGGAACTGATGGAAAGAGTATAATGCAACCTTATTGGCTTTGTGTAGAAGAACATGGTGCGTGCTGGTGCTGCTGGTTGCTTTCTGTTTGCTGTATCTTTCTGCATGTAAGAAAAATGCCCTTCTGTCCAGGGATCTGGGCCAAATTTCAGTACTTTCAAGACAAAGCGTCTTTCAGAGGGAATTCTGATCATGTTCCATATACTATATTTGTTTCTTCATTTTGCTATTAAAATAATTCAAAAATGCATGCTTTTTTTCACATCTGGTGGAAAAAGGAACAGTATATAATTTTTCTTTTAGTTTTAATTCAGTATTTAACATGCAAAAACCATTCCCTTAAATCTGAGCTGATTTGCTGTCACAGGATAGCCTTTAAGTTTGTGTACTTCTGTATTCTGTGTATTGAGCTGTGTGCTTTCTAGAGAAAACATTTATTCAAAATTGCAGGAAAATATGCACTCCTCTAAAATGTAGAATGCTAATGTAAATACATATCCACTATTAAAACTAGTGGCGTTTCATTCCTTCTGCTGCAGAGTCTGAAATCTTCTTCAGTCTCAACTAAAGCAATGATATTTATCAGAAATTATGGATTTCATTTTCTTTATTTATTTTTAAGTGTGTTTCATCAGCATGATTTTCCAAATCGTAAATTTTGTGGTTTGGAATCTCTTCAGGAATTATTTTCCCCCTTATCAGTAGTATTTTCTCAAAGGGTTTTACTGGAAACACAAAAAGGCTTTGCCAGGATTGAGTGCTATGAAAACACTGTAAGTTCCATTTTATTTACGTCAATACAGGAAGTCAGACAGCGAAAAATATCATAAGTATATGCAATACTGTTCAGCAAAGGAATAGACACAGCAACTTCTAAGGAAAACATGATTTTGTTTATTCAAACCACATTTCTTTTTCAGCCTCCTTCTTTAGTGCTGTGGCTAGGGAGGAAGATTCCTCTTTTCTCTTGATGTAGAATGAAGAGTTAATTCTGATAAGGCTTTTTGCATCATCTCTAGGTCAAACTTCCTTCTATGCCCTAGTTATATATGACCCAGGACAGTGGGGAGGAGAAGGGTTCCCAGGGGGATCAAAGCACTCTAACACAGGAGGAAGAGGTTGTTCCCAAGTGGCCAAGAATTGCCTCTGGGTTCTCAAGGGTTTTGCCTCATTCGTACGGAATGGTTCTTCCCGAGGGCACCCCATCAAAGGGCCAGCTCCAGCCTGAGGATTTCCTTGTGAAAACCCCACAAGAGCAGAAAGTCTTTGTTTAGTGCTCCTCCAGAGTGGGTTACAGAGCAGTGGTGGCAGCAGCCTCCTTGGAAATGGGGTGAGATGTGCAGAGAGGCAGCTGCTGCCTGCTTTCAGTGAGTAAGAACCATCCTGTGGCCATGGGTTTATTATTTTTATTGCTTTTATTGGAATATTGTGTGTATACACACACAAGCACAGAACTATATTATTATAGTGAATTTTGGCCCAAGTTTTATGACATCTTCCTTTCCCCCTGTTAAGACTTTCTTATCTGTGTGCAGCCTTGCAGTGTTTGCTTATAAGGGTTATAACTCAGGTGGAAGCATATGATTTTCCAAGGTTTCATAGTGGACAGCTGTTCAGTTATTTGTAAAATAAGACTTCAGGTATTTTGATTCAGGCTCCTCTTTGCTGCCACTTGGCAAAAGGGTTAGGGATTGTGTGCAATTCCCATTTTGCATGTCATCTCTGCATCCTCCAATATAGAGCCTGCAGATTTGGGGTTAACAGTAGTTTTTTCTGTTCATGATGATATCATAATTAGATAAATGAGTCTCATTGCACACTTGTTTTGTAAAGCTTTTGCTTTATTAGCCTCTTTGTGGTGCATGTTTTTTCTCTGGCAGTCTGTTGCAAGGCAGAGGTTTGGATTTAACTTTGGAAGCATAAAAGAATATTCTTTTCCCTGGTTAGGCTGTATGTAATCATGCAGACATTTATGCAGTACTATCTTAGCTGAACCTGGTGCCAAAGCTCAAGGATAAGAGTTTGTAGGGTTAAGGCTTCAGTTAGACACAAAACATAAGAACAGTAAGTAGCTTTTATGAAAGGGAAGAATGAATGCAAGTAGAAAAGAGGAGACAAGGAAATCTCTGTGTTGGAAAAGAATATTTTGCAGGGAGAACCCTTAACAACGAATAAGAGAAACCTAAATCCTTTCAGGAGAACCTTTGAAAGATGTAGTGCATGGTGCTGGCAGCTGTTGGATGATGTCTATATTCATAATTGAGCTTAACATTATGCAATGCTATTTTTCTTATGATGGGTCAAATCATGGAGATTTATTTTCACTGAAGTAGTGTACTATATGATTTGCTCTGGTGAATAATACTCAGTGTTCTGGGAGGATTTTTAATGCAAAAATTGAGGAGTAAGAATGATTTTTTTTTAAGAATTTCCTATCTTAGCTAAAATGTTTAATTGTGCCTATCTGAGGCACTTGTTATTCTGGATATTCCTGTTTCTGTAATGTATATGAATTAATAATGAACTGTCCTCCAGAGGCCTCTCATGAATGTGTGCTTCCTTAAAGCATTTCAAAACTGTCTCCTGAAGTATCTGGGAGCATCTGCTTCAGGATGATCTGTTTGGAAAGGCTGTCAATAGACTTTGCGTTCTGAAAGCCACATGTTCTCCCAGTCCAAGACAGTCTGCCTATTGATTTTTCCCAGAAATTATTTGCCACACTTCTTTGTTCAGCTGCTCTCCTGAATGATTGTCTCAAATGTAATTTCTTCATCTGCCCAGGTCATCTTAATAAACTACTCATCATTAGCTGGCTACTAAAGCCAAGAGAGGAGTAATAAAAGATAAGTGGCAATAAATGCTGCTTGCCCATTTCCATGGAAGGAGTTACAATTTAGGAATATCAGCATCTCTGAAAGAGAAGGTCCGTTCCTCAGCTGAATACCCATCTTTGTCTGCCAGCATGGTCTCAACATTCTCTGGAACCATCATGCCTGAGGGGAAAAAGTGCCATTGACTGAGTGGGTGTTTCTATTTTACACACATTTCTCTGTCTTCCCTGCAAGCTTTCATAGTCAAAGATAAAATTTAGTAATACCTGAAGTGGGGGCAACAGGTATGTCTGTCCCAGGGGCTGGAGAGTGCTGAGTTCTAAGCCCCATCTCTCTGGGCTACATGTGTGGAGCCAGATTTCTGTGGAAAGTTGCCATTTTCTCCAAAGACCCATTTTTCTTGTCTGACCCTACAAAGTTTCATGCATTTTCAGCATTGCTGGCAATAAACTAAAAGGAGTATAATACACTCCCTTAGTGCTGGAGTATGAGGAGATATCTGTCCCCCAAAACTGTACTGATTATAAAATCAATTCTTATAATGATTTAGCTTTGTCTGTTAGATCTGGTTGTTATCAGTCCCAATTCTGCAGACTAATCATGTGCTTTTTCAGATTAGAGAGACCAATTTAAAACCGTTACATGGGCAATTAATTTGATGCAACCAAACTCTCCACAGACTTTCATCTGGATTGCTGGCACGGTGCTAAAGCACCAACAGAAATAAAATCCCCTTTGCTTCTGTCTGCCGTGCAGAAATCTGCATTTTATTTTTTTCCCATGCCTGCAGGGATTTATTTGAGAACGTGGTTTCATGCCCTTTGGAGGAGACAGGAAGGCACAGCATTGGCACCTCCTGATAATCTCCCTCAAAGACTGATGCATACACTATCTGTCTCTAAGTGTGGAGTTGCTATTAGTGTTCAGTTGGTTAAATGGGTTTGCCACTTATTTAGTTAGGCTAGTACAACACATGTGTGTATCTTCAGCAAAGTAAAGAGATGATGAGAAGAGTCAGTCCTTGATTTCATTTCTGAAACATCAATATCTGCTAAGAGATATTACCCTGTAACTCCCTGGTGTTCAATAAATCATGGCAGGGAGACAAGTTGTTCATGTTCACAAGGAAAAGTGACAGGAGAAAGTGTCAACTATCTATTTTTTAAAGGTCAAAAGTCTCTAATATTTTTAAGAAAAATGGCTTTTCTTTTGTAACCTGTTTAAATCAATGTAGTAGCATTTTGCTGTCACTTCAGAGGGAAGTTTTCAAAAGTAGATTTTAGACTGGCTTGTTTCTGATCAGGCTGAAGAAATAAGAGCACTCCGTCCATGACAGAGAGACAGAGGAGACAGAGGTAGCCAGGTGTTTAATTTTTCAGTTCAGACACGTCTCAGGCTGGTCCCCTGGGGGCTCACCCAGTGAATGCTGGGCAGGATTGCCTGGGCGACACCACATTTACTTCTGAAGCTTGACATAAATTGTGGCATCAGTCAAACCACTGAGTAAAACTGACCTGGAAAATCGCTCTAAAGAGTATTTATATTTATAGAAAGAGGGGGAAATAAGCATTGCTGGCCTTTTTTCCCTACTCCTTTCCCTTAAATGAACACAATGCTGTTGATTTGTAGCAGTACAGAGAGCACAGTGAGGCCACCTGCTCTGGGAATCAGTACCTTAAACCTCCAGTATCACTGCTGGTTGCAGACACCTACAGAGTGAAAGAAGAGCATTCATGGGAATCCACAGGACAGCTATGCCACAAAAAAACTGCATCAAAGGCGAAGGACAGTGGCCAATAAATACCCCAATTATAATGTATCACAGGAAATACAAGGTGAACCGATCAAGTGTATAGCCTGTGTACGTACCTGCTCCAGAAGGGAATTTAAGGAAGGCTGTAGGAGTTCATAGGGATGGAGTCATCACCAGGACCACAGAGTAGGACTGTGTGCCTGGAGAGGGGGGAAATCCCTTCTTCACAACATGTGCCACATCTGTTTGCAAGGTGCACAGACCAAGCAAGGACCAGAGAAGCCGTGACAGACAGGGCAGTCCCCTCTGCTAGTCCACCACGGGGAGAAGAAATGCAGAAATTCATAAATCCCACATTTACTGTGGCCATCAAACAGCCAAACTCACCAGGTGGGCAGCAGTTCCCCTCTGTCATTCCTGCTGCTGGTCTACAAGGTCTTTGTGCTCAAAATCACACAACTCTGGGCATTGTGTGATGGGCTAATGCTGGTCTAAGCTTCTCTTCTGCCTTGTGTATGCTCTGCTCTTCTTTTGACATGACTTACCACTTACTGATCTTTGTTAATCTCTGTATCTGTAAATAGGCACACATACATAAGCACACATTTTTTTAAAACAGTCATATTTCCAAGCAGGAGAAGAAATTACCTTATACCCTATCCCTGTGTGCTCACTCTGATCCTGAAAGAAATTCCTATCATAACAGACTTCCAGTCTGTTATTCTTTCGTTATTTTGAAATATGAGACCACTTGGCCCCAAGACTATTAGTTTGTGAGTTTAATACAGTCTTGTTTTTTCTGTAAGACTTTGGTTAGTCTAAGAGACTTTTCCTTTAGTGGACTACAAAGAAACTGCCATGAACTCTAAGTCCCTTGCTAACAGAATTGTTTAAAAGGCCATTTCAATGTATCTTGATTTTTACGGGTTGCACTCCAAGTGCAGCTAGTTTGAAGAGGAATCCTTCCTATGGATCACACTGGGCTCTGCCACAGATGTCATGAAATTGCACCTCTGGCCTTGCCTAAGGGCAGCTTTGCAGGCAGATTAAATGATTTTTCATCTCTCTCTCTTCTAACGCAGGCTCTGACTGTCACATGTGGAAATGATACACTGCGCTTAGTTGCTGGGGAATGGGTAATTCCAGTTTGCTGCTTTAGTGGCAAATTAGAGGAGATCCCTTAATCATGTGATGTCACATTTTAGAGTCTTACATTCTCTTTGCAGAAAAAATAAAAACAGTTGTCCTTCGGGCCTTTGGAAAATGCGATTACTGAATGCTTTTTCATCTTTTAAGCTGTGTTTGAAGAAACAATTTATGCTTTCAAAGATCACTGTTGATTTCAGTACAACTCTGCATGCAGGGAAAACTAAGCTCAGGCAGATGCCTAAGCACTTTGCACCCAATAGGTGGTTTGGATATTTGGGGTTTTTTTAAGAAGTTGCCCCTGACTGTTTTGCACACCATCTATTCCAGGGCTTGTCTGTTTCAGAAGTGATGCTGGGATTGCCAGCTGGGTTTCCTGCCATAGCTACCAGTAGCGCTAATAGTGTCATTCATTCCAAACAAACAACATAATAACAGCCCCATCTTCTCTCTTGATGACATATAATCAGATCTGCATTATGAGCAATCATCTGTTTGTGTGTATTTATACTGTAAGACAAATCACTTACACAAACACTAGCCAGCAATCCCTTTTTTCTCTTGGTAGCTGCTGCCTCAGATATTATTTGCTCTCCTCTACAGAGGATCTGAGTCTGCTGAGTTGGTTGTTTGATGTGAACAGCAGTGGTTTACTCTTTTAATGCAATGGATACCTGTATCCAAGACAGTGTTGTTTGGGATTTCCAGGAGCAGGTGTGGACTTTTTGCTAGGTATGAATAAATAGTTCACACAAATTACGAAACCAAACCCCAGATTAGTGCTGCCTATTGTTCACAGTGTATGCCTGATCTCCTAAACAAAATAGTTTTATTTTGTTTATCCTTCTTACCTGAATGAGAGCTCTGTCAGGTTTATGTGCAGCCCAAAACTAGGATTCATCTGCAAAGAACAATTAAGAGTAAGGTCATCACCACCAGGATTTCCTGGAGAGAGTATAGCAGAGGATACAGTTCATTGCAACGGACAGAGGGTCTTTTCCCTCACCACTGCAGTCCCCTGAACACAGAGGATGCAGCCCAGCACCAGAAGGGTTACTGCTTTCTGCCACTGACAATTTTCCCTTCTGTTCCTTTTAATGCACTTGAGATGCTCATAACCTCAGCAGCTGAAAAAGAGATTTGCTTCAGCTGGAAGACAAAAAAAAAGTCATTGTAAATGGATATATTTATATATGTCCATATTTTCATTACCTGTTTAAAAAAAATAAGACTGTCACCTTTGTACCTGTGAATAGGAATGTTAGAATAAAAGCCGAGTCAGTTCCCACGTCTCTGAAAGCCCCCTCACACGGGTGTTATTTAATTCTGTTTAAAATGTAATCTCTAAAAAACTTACTATTTTAAAAACCTAATCTTGCAAAAACAGTTTAGAGATTCTTATCTTCCTACTTCTCTTCATTCCTTTCCTTCACCATGCATTCTCCAAGTCTTCCAGAGTGCCATGTCCTGCCTTAATCAGATCTGTATCTTCCATTTCTTGAATCAAAACAAAGCCAATAACCTACCACACCCTTAGGAAGCCAAAACACTCTTCTGATGCAGAAACAGTCATTTTTAAGCAATCCATTAAAAAAGCTGTGTCATCCAAGTTGTTCCAAAGTTAGATAGCAGATTGGATCATAAAAAATTATTACCCTCAGCAGCACTATCTGCTGGGTGAGGTCACAACTGTATTATGGTTTCTTAATAACCCTTCTTTCCCTTTATAAGGCCAACACATCTGCAACATTTTTTCCCTGAACTTCTTAGTGGCATGAAGTATCTTCTGGCTAAATGTATTTAGCCATGTTGGTATTAAATGTGCTGCTTTTTCTGAAGATTTTCTTTTTTCTTGACAATTTTTAGGTTGTGGGGAATGGCAAATATAAACCTGACCACCCAAAAAGAGCATGAGGAAAACCAAACCAAACCTTAAAAGCATGAGGCACCTCCCATGTTGTTAAATCTTCAAGACTGCAGTTAGGCAAGGGAATTTTATACTGTCATATAAATACATCATATGGAGTGTTTGTTTCTATTCTATTCTATTCTATTCTATTCTATTCTATTCTATTCTATTCTATTCTATTCTTCTGGATATTTCTACTTATACCTTGTAATTATTTTTAAAGAAAACAGGAAGATGATAAAAAGTCTTTGAAGCATCCCTTGCAATGGCTGTGGGGCATGAAGGAATTCCTGTCTCTGTTGAAACATTTTGTTGCTGCTGAAAATTAAGTAATAAAGAGGAACACACATGTGAGCTGGTGGTCCAGCACTGATAAACAAACCCAGGCCTCAATGCACCCTGCCAAGCACCTATTGTCAGTCCTCATGTACTTTTATTTTCTTATTCTCCAGCCAGTTTTGAGCTCCTGGAGCAGAGCAGAGCTTGATTTTTTCCATTAAAAAAACTTGAGGAAACAGAAGGGAAAACTTCTTATTAACCTAAAAATTATTAAACCATTAAGGCATTTTTTTAAAACTGAAAAGGTCAGGTGAAAAACATATTTTCTTTGCTTTTGTTTGTCTTAAATGGGCAAGTAATCTGTCAGGTATGCTTCAGCTGTTACTTAGAAGAGAGTGGAATACATTTATATTCCTCTGATTAATTTTTGTGATTATTTTTTGACTGTGCATTTGACATTACCATCTCTTGTTTTACCTCAGGCCTATTTGAATCTATTTGCAACCATCATAATTTCAAAAGAACAAGATATCCAAGAACAAGTGTCATCCAGTTCCCAATCTATTTAACCAAGGTTTCATTCCAAAGATGTGTGCAGTTACCTTATGATTAAAATGCAATAGACCATGACACTATCACTGAATTACTGTATTACAAATTTTACTGTTTCCTACAGCTGACCTCAGCCTGAGAAAATAACATTTTGGCACCATTTCCAAAACAATGGCAGTGAGGAATCTTTTGGCATGGCTGTCTTTACCCCGACCTTTCTGGTCAGTGCCAGGATAAATGATGTGATTGGGACGGGGGACACTGCAGTAATGCCCACTTGATTCACCAGGAGAACTCCTGAGCTCTAAATCACACCAGAACCCTGCCTTTGCCATCCCACAGATTAAGGAAGGAAAGAAATATGTGCTCTGGACTAGCAGGAGATGCATTCCAGTGTGGTAATAGCAGTAAAACTGGCCATTTGTATTCTGCAGTTCTCTGGCTGTAAGTGGGGCATTAACTGTGTACAGACCATGTCAAATATTGATGCCAAACCCAAAAATGGATTTGCTCCAAGGTGTGGGAGCCTTCTTCACTTCTGTGGTCTCCAGCTGCTGTTAACAAGGGCACATCTGCTGGTGGCTTAATTTTAATCTCTGTTCTTGCCATTGGGTCAAGACAGCAGTGTCCTATTGATGAAGTTGTGTCATATTTCTTGGGAACTTTTTAGCTGTCTTTGTTTTCAGTCACCTTCCCGCTCTCTTTTCTTCACTGAGCTAAAAGGTTTCATTAAATTTCTATCAGTAATTAGTAATGTCAGAAGTCTAGTAGTCCATGATGGATAGATCCTGACTTCTAATGCACAGGGAATGGTGACAGCAGGACGTGCAGGGCTGCTACTGCACATACAAACTGCAGCCTCAGATCTCTGTTCCTGACTGTTGTTGTTGTTTGCCACAGCAGTACTCATCAGTGTTTCTGTTTTCTTATCTGATATCCACCTTGTTTTTAAAACCCATCAGTAATCTGAGAAGAAGTTCCTTGTGAATTTTTCACTTCTTCATTTTCTGCTTCACCATGACTTGAAATATCTTGACTTCTAAATTATTTTTCAGAGAGATCTCACAGAATGATGCCTTGGAGGTCATAGAAGCAAATGTGTTTTCCAACCTTCCCAAACTACATGAAATGTAAGTAATGAGCAATCTAAATGCAAAGGAGACAATTATAAAGATTCATTATAGGCAAGTATCAAAGGTTTTGCAGTTTGGTTCAGGTAAGCACTGAAGAAGTTGTAGCATTATAGGAGCATTTGAAGTCTCCCTTTGTCTTTTCCATCTTCTTATCTAGCTGTCCCTTTCTTTACCAGCTCAGGCGGAAATTTATCCTCAGATCACTGCCAGGATCAAAAGGTGGTGGGGTCTGCCTGTCCATGGTAGGCTGCTCCCTGAACTCATCCAGATCTTCTGCTGTCAAAAAGAAAATCTCAGTGTATTGTTCCACTGCATCATGGGACAAACACAATTTTAAGATCAATATATTGATATATTTTTCTCTGATATTTCATTTCCTCTTTGCAGAAGAATTGAGAAAGCCAACAACCTCGTGTACATCGATAAAGATGCCTTCCAACACCTTCCGAGCCTCAGATATTTGTAAGATATTTTACTTTTTACAAGTCCTAGAGTCACTTTGAATTACACACCTGTGTATTTGTCCAGCTAGTGCTGAGCACTTTGGGTGGGAAGACAGGATGATTCCTTCTCCTCACTACCAGTTGCACATTATCAAGACATATTTTCATGCCTGCACAGTCCTCAGAAAAGCTGAAGATAAAGCTTCCACAGAGGAGTCCCACACACAAGTTCCTCGAGCCTCTCTAAGCAACAGGTGGAAAATGAATGGTGAGAAGAGGAGCTGGTGCTTTCTTACGTCTATAGAAACAAATTTAGGTTGAAATTCCTCCTGGGAGCTTAGGGACAAAAATAAAATCTCTCATCTGTCTTTGCTATGCTGCTGCCTTATGTCACATACATGATGTTAAGCATTCAATTTTTTTTTTCTTTAGCAAAGGAAGTGTTATAGCCATGTTCCTCATAAATGCCTGATGTGAGATGATAAGATCCCCAAAATACAAACATACTGATGTATGGTAGAGCTTTATTTCCTCAGCTGGCCTCATCAAGAATGCCATTTGCACCGCTGTGGTTGCTTCTGTGGAGTTGCCATCAAAATTCAGTGGTATCTGAATGCATCCTTAAAGTAAGCTGGTTACTGAAATATATTTTCACAGCTTTTAGTGCATGGTTTTAACATGACTAATAATCTTTCCTCTGCATTAAAACCCCAAAGAACTCCATTTAAAACTAGTTGGTTTTAATGGTTGCAGCTTACACAGCTCAAATGGTGCCCTGTGGTAAGCAGGACACCAGTTTATTCACCCAGCAGGATATCAACTTAACTTTTGTATGTCCGTCCACCTGAGCATATAAACCCCATCTGATTTTCCTGACTGTAGTGGTTTTGGTTTGTTAATTTGAGATTTTTTTTGGCTAATGTATTAATTAATGTGGTGGTTTTAGTGCTGGCTAAATATTAGTCTATGTATTAGGATATACTTACTTATTTTTTGCTGTGAGATAGGATTAGGAGGAAGGCAAAGCAGGTTTAAAACTTTAAAATAGTATAAAGAAAAACTTTTTTAATAGTAACTAAAAGAAAGAATAATAAGAATTAGAATAAAATTTTTCAAACACTTTTCTTTATAATTTTTTTCTTTTTTACTAATAACATATAGAAATAATTTAGTTAATTGCTTTTGGAATAGTCTTTTTTCAGTTTACTTAGGGAGAGGAGTCTTTTTTGTTATGTTATGTAGACTTTTCTATAAGAAAATAGTTCTTTTGTGGCTTTTAATTTCTATGAATAGAAGCCTCCTGGGAATCTCTAATTGTGAAGTCTCTCACATTGACTGACACAAGAAACCTTACTCATACAAGAAGCCTTGTTTTCCTTACTCATGCAAGAAGCCTGGTCATGGTTTCTACATTCAGTACATAAAAGTAAGCATTTAATTGTCTGGTTAGAGATTTCATAAAAATAGTATGAAATCAGGTCAGTGGTCTGATAAGTATAGCCCCAGTAAGCCAAGGAGTGTTTAAAGTCTCTGAGAATCACTAGTATCCAACAGGTTCTGGGCTCAAAAATGCCAAGGGGCATTGCTTTGAATTTTTACTTTAAGATTTGTGGTTTAAGACTTGGACTTTAGGAGATAAGGTGTATTTAGCACTACAGAAGCCGTCATAGTTTACACTCTCATTGAACTCGAATATGTGGCTAGATTTGGAGTAGGGTTTTCACTCTTCCCAGTATTTTGACTGATTCCCACTCCATCAAATTCATCAGGCACCTTGGTAAACTTTAACTTTTGTGTTTGCATAACCGAAACACAGATTTTCTGTTGACAGTAGGGAAATAAAGCTCTAAGTTTGCATTGCCATGAGGAGAAATCATGTGCCTTTTTCCTCCTGTTTCAAGCCTGAGTCAGTGACTGCTGTCTTTGAGTAGCTCTGGCCACCTAAGAACAAAACCACAGCATTTGTTTATCCCATGTAAAATCCCCAGAACAAAATGCCATGGGGACTACAGTTGTCAAATGTACAGATGGGTAGAAAGAATGAGAGCACATTTATCTCACACAAAATTGAAGAAGAAGAAATGTGGACACACTAAAGAACACACTAATTTTAGTGAGTGTTTAAATATGGAACACATAAATCATAGGTGAAGGTTTAAATATATGAAATAGTGAAAATTTTTCTCTTGGCACGAGTGGATGTTGCCTCTTCTGAATACTTGTCATTCAGTGCTCCCATACATGTTGACTCAAACATTCAGAGATTCCACCTATGTAAAAATTCAGCTGCAGCAGCAATCCAATGACCTATAGAAGCAACAAATTAAAAATACAGAGGATTGCTTGTCTACCTGACCATTCCCCTGTCCTCTTCAGCTAGTTTTACTTCTAGTTGATATCAGAGGAAACTGCATTTTGAAAATTGTTAAAGTTTGTTTCTCTTGAGAGCATGGAGGGCTAGAAGAGACCCTCCAGCTGCTGTATCCTATTTCTTCCCGGATCCACTTCACATATCCCATTAAGTGCTTTATTGACATTCTTGATGCTCTTCACTGTTCCCTGCTTTCCTCCATTTTCCAGGAGAGGCTTTTCCAGAAAGTCAGTGATTTGGTGACTAGAAGATTTCCTCTAGTTTTATTCATGGCCCCTTAATTCATGCTCATTCTTGTGCCAAAGCTTTCCTCTAATTTATGTTCATAAAATCCATCTTTGGTGTTTACTCCACTAATGGATTTATGCTGCATCCCCTCTGTGCCTTCATTTTAGGAAGTAAAACCCCCCAGTCTTACATGACAGTAGATAGTACAAAAGGTGCAGGTTTTGTGGCTCAGAGCTTCTGAGCAGATGAATGTGGGGTTTGTTCTAATAACAAGGGTTGAGGAGGGTGTGCTGGGGATATAAATCTGTGCAATATTGTTGGCTTCAGTGGAGCTACATCATTTCCCAAGACAGGGATCAGGAGCAGGACACAAAGTTCTTGTTGGGAACTTTATACATCCAATGAGCTGAGTGTGATGCTGAGTAACATCATGCTTAGATCACTCTCTACGTACAGACACACCTTCGTGTTCTCTCCTACATTTCTGGAGGAAAGATGCCGTTTTCTCCATCCCCTGGCTTCACTGACTGGTGCTTGCCCTTTTGGAAACTGAAAAGGCAGAAAGCTTTGCTGTTTGAAAGGGTAGGATAGTTAATTTAATGAGAAAGCAGAAACCTTGATGGAAGGCTGTAAAACGGCATCTGGTAAAGGTAACCCAGTCCTCATATTCACCTTCCTGTGACATGCAGGGAAGAGGCAATACTGAAAATATAAGATGTTGAGGAAGTTAATAGATTGGTGATTTTTCAGTATAGTTAGGGGGGTTTTGTGGTGGTTGTTCAGGGTTTTTTTATACAATACACAAGCAAAGGTTGTAAACATGTGGGACTGTAGTTTAAAATAATTCATAAAAGGGTAAAGCATCTGTGTGGAACAGCTATTGCAGAAATGATAAAAGTTTTAAGGCCATGAAAGGAAACTTGTAAAACCTGGAAACTTGTAAAACCTGGAAACCTGTAAACCTGTACATCACTGCCTAATTTTCACATTAAGTGCTGTAAGTTAGGAGGGAATAGCACATGGTTTTGTCAATATCTTGTTACATAACAGATTAGGTGATTCTGTCTTATTGTGTAAGGAGGTACAGAGGGACCAAGCTGCAACCAGGATCCCAAAGCACAAGGACTTGAGTACTTGCCCATCCCTGGATCATTGGGGTTCTTCTGAAGCTCCCAGCTATGGGGACAGTCTGGCAGGGTACAAGACACCCAGTCTGATTCCTTACACAGTTCGGTAGCTGTAGCAGAACCCTTAAAACACAATGCAGAAAATCTTTCAGGAAAAAAAAATATTTCCCAGTGGTTTTCATTTAGAAAACACAGAGAAAAAAAGATTAATCAGTCTCAATGTCCAAAATTGAGCCCAGGTACTACAGCCCATTAGTTTAATGACCTTTGCAACACGTTGTTTGCAAGGCTTTCTCTGTGTTTCTACAAAAATAGTTGTATAGCCACTAGGTCATGTGATAGGCAGGCAAGAAGCTGTAGCTAGCCTTGTCATTCCCCTCATCAGTTTCATGGGCTCATTATGGCCACCAGCTGTTGAATATTAATATGCTTTTATCTCTGTCAACTTGGAGACAAGTACATTTCCTCCTCAGCCCCTTTGTCACTCCCTATGTCTCCTGCATCATCATTACCAGTATGGCAAAAACACAAAGGAGAGGAAAATGCTGAAAAAACAGTGCTGAAATAGCCTAAACCTTCTAGAAACAGGCAGCCTTAACTTTCTCACCAGTCTTTTAGAAGCAGTGAAGAGAATTACTAATTGGTCTTCTTGGGTATATGCCAGAGAGACAGACTGCTTCAAAATGGTAACTTACTGACCTTTTCATGGGTACAAGATTATTTTTCTGGCTCTCATTAGGGAGACCTGTGGCATAGTCTATTTAATAATGTAGTGATGGCTTTTCAAACTCATTTTCTTTCCAAAATTAGTTCTCATATGTAATCTATGTACTTTGGTTCATTTTTGAGGGGTGTCAATGTCCTGTATAAAGCAATTTCAGTTTACAATACAAAGATTTGAATGTAACACTCCTTTCTGGTTAATTTTGAGGGCATACAGCTGAATTGTTGGAGGGGAGGGGAGGGGAAATGTAGGTCCCAAAACCATGGGTTTCACCTGCAGAAGGAGCTGAGCCCAACTCCAAAGTCTTGCACCTGCTTGTACCTGCCTGTACTTGTAGAAGCCCGGTGCTTCCTAAACACAAATCTGCATTTCCTGCAGGTGCAGCAAACTCCACAGAATTACTGGCCATTTTCTTGGAGTTGACTCTTCAATAAAAAGAAGTAATGCTCCACTCCTTCCTTTGGCATGGTAGCCTCACAGTTAAAGACCTTTCCCTACGAGTGGAGGCTGCAGATTTAAGAAGCCTAGGATATATGAATCAGAGGAATGTCCCTCTGGAATCAGGCTCACACGCACCATCAAGTAACCAGTGTGATTAAGGGACACAAAGACAATGCTTCCTGAGTGAAGTTGTGTTTATCTCTGCCTACCTTGAGTTTGCAATTTAACAAATATTCACAGTAAATTGGTGAGGTAAACTGCGTTCCCAGATTTGTCAGAATAGCTCCTACAATTTGGCACAAAAAAGAGCAGACATGTTGCTATATCTGGAGATAAGCAGCCAGAATCTTCCAGGAATTAGTTTCTGAATTTTTTTTCTCTGCTGATTGTGGTGTTCTGTTTTCTTAAGTGCTGACTCTAGTAAGCCTTTTCAGAAAGACAATTAATACCTTGGAAAGCAGCCATTAGCCATCTGAAAAAAATTGGTTCTCACCAAGCTGTTTATGCATGGCAAGGGGGGGACTCAGTCATAACGCAGATTAAAGAGGACACTTGTTTAAAGTGAGGCTACTAAGGATGTATACATTGTATGGTAAATATATTGACAAAGCTGTCCTGCAGGAAAGATATTCAGTAAATTGGATTATCTACATTCTAAAAAGATTATCCACTTAAAGGCCTCTGGAGATTTGCTGGTGGAATAAAAAGGGAGGGAAGATCTAGGCTGCAGTCTAGCTAAATATTTTTTTCAGTTCTTTTTCTGCATTTAATTAAAAGAACATCCTCTCCTGCTCCTAATCACCATTCTGTGCCTCTGTACAATCAGTGCCTTGTACCACCTGTAGATTTACTTCAATATGTAATGATTTGTCAGAGATGCTTTCCTCTTCATCTCATGCTGCTCAGTTGACACCAGTGAAAATTGAGCCCTGAACACTTTGGAATTACTGGAAAGATCAGAACTAACCCAAGGCATTGGGGATGTTTTTTCTCACATGCATGGTGAAAGCCCTGATAACCAATGTGGAATTTTGATATGCTGGGATTAAGTTGCCCTTGGGAGCAGTGTTTGAATAGCAGATGTTAGAGTCCTGTCACTTTTTCACTGTTGCACCATTAGGACTGAGATTTTCTTTGGAAAGGACTGTAGAAAGAAAAGCTTCTTATGTCTTCTCTGTCCTGTAGTAGCCATGCACTACTTGGCAGCAGTCTCCTCCTCCATTTTCCTACTAAGGGAAATGTATGCCATAATTTGTGTTTAAAAGGTGCTTGTAAAAGAGGATTGCATGAATTTTTAGCATATGACTCATTTAAAATTAAAGGCAGCTATCCACTAAAACCCTGTATATCTCCAGTAATTTAGAGAGTGTATTTTAAAATATTGTAATGGGGAGTTACAGGTTCTTCTCCTATTGCTTCTAATTGTTTTCAGTGAAGTCTTTTAAGGAATTGTAAGTGCAGAAATATTTTAAGTAACAAGGGCCTTGTGTAATCCACCTGCTTCATTAATCATGCTTTCTATTTAACTGTATGTAATAGTTTTTCAAAGGCATTTTTGTAGAGCTTTCTTGGTCACATGTGACAGCTGTTATTTTTAAGTTAATGCAATATCAGACCACTCTGAATCCTGAGACGCAACAGTCTTGACATTTCAGCAAAGTTCCCAAATTGGCTTCTTGAATATTCACGAATACTACTTTAATTTTTTCCTGTATATGAGGTATTGCTTTCTGTTACAAGATGAAACAGATCAAAGTCGGCTTTTCACCATCTGAGGATACCCAGATACCATCTCAGGGAGCTCAGAGCAGTACTTATGCAAGTGAATTACTTTTTTATGGACTTATGTGTCACCCTGAGTTCCCAAATGTAGGATTTGGTTGTCACATGGAGGCGTTCAGTTTCAGTTCAAATTATGAAACCTGAAAGACTGCAACTCTCCTGAAATAATCTAGGTTCATAAAAAAGCATCATATGAACAATGTTACCTTTTTCCAGTCTCAACCAGTCCTTTGATCACAATTCAGCTATTCAGGAATTATTCTGTTTTAAAAAAAAGTCACATCTGATAATAGAAAAATATTGTTCCAAGTGCCAGGATTAAAAAAAAAAAACAAAAAAACAACCTTACATATCCTATGTTCCTTAAGAAACCACTATTCAAGATATAATCAAACTTTTGAGAATCAAATTTTTCTTGTTGTTTGGTGAGGTGAGCATGAGAATTTTTGGTGCCTGGAAAAAGCTCCCAAATGTTCAGAGGCCAGTCCTGTCCGACTTCTCCCTCCAGCACTCAGCCGTCCTTCCAGCCATCAGCAGCACCAGTCATCTCCTGCTGCATGGCAACATCACGTTTCTCCTGTCCTTGCCACTGCTCTGGGTAACAAAATTTAACTAAAATAGATGTCCATCTCTGTGGATACCTGTGACCTCACTGGTTGTGAGCACAGGGTTTTCCTTCAGAGTCAGCAGTTCTGTGGTGGTGTTTCATGGACAGGAACCAGAAGGCCAGCGATGGTCAGTGCAGTGGGAGGGTGGAGGTATTTAAGGTCAGAGGCTTGGGTCCATTTCCAGCTGCACAAACTGCTGAAATGTTCCCATGGTTTTGGCTCCTCACTATCGAAGGTGCTGGGGAGTAAAATGTCCTAATTCTCTCCTAATTTCATAAATTAATTTCCCCTGGAATTGATGTGTTTTCTATTAGAGTAGAAGGTGAAAATTGTGGTGGGTTGATACTTTTGTCTTAAAACAGCTACCATTAAAATAATTATCCCATGTCAGTGCAGTTGATTTCTTAGAATATTGTTGGGAAATTAAAATGGACAACTTACTGAGATCATCAGGAGGGATGGTGTTATCATCCAAGGCAGGGTTTCTCCCTTTACCTCTGTGGGGCAGAATTCAGCTTGTACTTTGAACAAAAACATTTTTAAATTACAATGTCAAGTTTCCTACTGGGAAACCCAACTTTTGTGGCTAAACTCTGCCTTTTGTGACAACCATTTTAAGTCCAATGTTTTTTATTCTTCATTGACTGCTGCCTTCTTTCCAGGGGCAGACTGAATAATCTTCATCTTCTCTTCCCCTTAGGTTAATATCAAACACTGGCCTTCGGTTTTTACCTGCTGTCCACAAGGTTCACTCTTTCCAGAAAGTTTTGCTGTAAGCTTGAATGTTTGCTTTTCACTTTTTGAAAGCTGTCTTTGAGTGTTCTTCTGCTCCAGCAAAGCCTTTCAAGACATGATTCCCCATGTGTTCATTCATTAGCTCCGCAGTGGCGTGTTGATTGTGATTTTGCAGGCATTGACAATAATGTGGCTCAGAAGGTCTCAATTCTCTCCAGGTCTCCCTTCTACAAAGCATTGGAACTTGCACTTTACAGACCACTCTACCTTTAACTGCAGTGAGAGCACGTGTCTGGGTGGCCCAGGGGACAGATAACAGCCTTTGACTTCTCATTCAGAAGTTGAAATCCAAACCAGGATGGCGGCAGTGGAAATTTGTTGCCACCTGGTGAAAATTTTCTGACCTGCATGGGAAGAGTCACTGATCTCAGAGCTGAGTTCACAGGGGCCACATCACAGAGGAAAGGAAAATAACAACAACAACAACAACAACAACAAACCACACCAAAACCCAAAATCAGGGAATTATCTACCATACACTTTTCTGTTTTCCCCTTGCAGTAAAAGTCTCCAGAGAATGTAAATTTTTTACTATGGAAAATTCCAGTGCCAATGAGGAAAAAAGTATTTCTGCAAAATTTTGTGTGAAAACGAGTTGTTAATTTCCTAAAGCACTTTTTCTTCTGTAGAAAAAAAGCATATCAGAAAAACTTGTTTCATTTTGACTGAAAAATATTTTGGCATACATTTCTCAATCAGTTCTTAGTATAACTGAAAGCATTCTTTTGGACAAGATTTATTGTTAATTCACACACAATGTTCTGCATGTTCAGATCTTTGATTAGAAGATTTCAACCTGCAGAAACACTTAATCCTGCAATTATTAATGGCTGTCTTAGTAATAGCCATTAATATCAATAAAAATACATATAAAACATAGCGGGGGATGCCTGAATATAGTATACAGACATATAAGATAAGAAATCCATTTCGGGAATACATTTGACGTATGTATTTCCGAGAACTTCAGTTCATTGCTCCTTGAAACTTATCAAGGAAATGCAACAACTATGGCATTATGGAGACTTTCACCTGTACACTTTTGTGCTTATCATCAGTCTTAACTAGACAGGAATTACTGTGTCCTGTACCAGCAAGAGCTTTTAATTTTTCAGGTGCAACTCCTCACTTCCCTCTAAGAATAAATAGACCTTGATACTGCTTGAGTCCCAAACTAGACCTTGGTTCAAACCTTGGTCCCTCTGAGGTCAACAAGAAAATTCCCCTTGGCTTCAGTTGTTCCAATATTTAAGTCCCAAACACAGGTCTTGAAATTTATAAAGGGCAGATCTTTAGTAGCGGGATACAGTTCACTTGCATGGGTGCTGTGTTACCTCCCTATTCCTGCTCCTGCTGCCCTCAGTTTCTCAATGAAAGTGTAAGTGTCACTCAGCTCAGAGTTGTGGCTCTGTGGAGCTGTCAGCATGAGATAATTTTGGAACCGCACTTAATTTCAAGCTTTGCAGATAATTAATTTTGTTCCGTGCTTTCCAACAGAAACAGCATGGAAACAACCATATCCCCAGTTTAAATTATGAGTAATACTGTTTAACTTCTTTGAGGCCTATATTGAGCCAGCAACAGAATGTTCCTTTTTTTTTTTTTTTGTATCAGTCACAACTGGGGAAAGATGGAAATTCCTACTTGTCTATTCAACAAAGTGCACTGACAGGGGTCCTGCATTTAAGTTCTTAAGCACATACAAAGCTTATAAGCTGTTGACATCAGCTGGGGGATGATTCATGGGCTGGTAGGTACCCTGCTGAATCAGGCCAAAAAGGCTAATGGCTTTCCTCCTCCTGGTTGGGAGGCTGGGAGAAGGGGTGGCCTTGCAGCCCCTCCAATTGCATTTTCTGGGGAGTATGTTTGCTGGAGAAGCTATTTCATCCACCTCAGGGTTATAGACCTGAGCTTTTAAGCATTTTAATGTCTTCAGCCTATTTGGGAGGAAAGTATGGGGGTGTTGGAAATGTTTTGCTCCAGCCTTTTTTATCAGGAAGGCTTGTGCTCTGTGGGAAAAAAATGTCTTGGAAACTTTGGTTATTACCCTCTGTCTGTAGTACTTCCTCAAATTGAATATAAGGGGGAAATACTGTGTTTGAACTATCATATTGTATTGAAAGGCTCACAGAAGTACAAAAAGGTGTAGTTTCTATTGTATTTTATTTTTCAGAGATATTCAAGACAATATCAATATACGTACAATTGAAAGAAATTCATTCATGGGCCTGAGTTCTGAAAGTGTGATTCTGTGAGTAGACATAGCAAACTCATTATTCTCTTTGTTAGCTCATTTCTTTTCCAGAGCAGGGTCAAGGATACCAGGAGTTGGGCACTTTTTCATACACTTCCAAATTCAGTTTGAGATTTTATATTTTTCCTTGCCCCTGAGATCTCTGTATTCTGTTTCCCTGCCATGAAACAAATGAATGCTTTTGGGGTTTTTTGCTGTGTTCTAGTCCTGCTCTTTATTTTAGAAGCACATCAGTGAGCAAACTTAGTAATTAACAATGCCAAGGTTAAACAACTACAGCTACAGTTCCCTGTGATACAAATTGTGTTCAAAAGGATGGCACGACTCATAAATATTTACAGTCAGACACATCACTCAAAGACGCTTATTACTTGGGCAGAATGTATGAAGATGTTGTGGAAATGTATTTTATTTGTACACAATGTTAATGCATTGGTACGGGTGGGCTCACAATGCAGTTTGGAGCTGCATGGTAAGATGACTACATTTAATTTGAACAGTCATGTATTTTAGTGAACTAGCTGGCTTCTTTGATCCTTTCTGTCTGTATATCAAAACATACTGTTTGCTTGCTAACAAGCTGCCTTCCTTTCACTTAGCCAGTGGCCAGACTGGAAAAAATTCCCACCATGTGGTTTACCTGGCACACTGAGAGAGAAAAGCAAGGTTTGAATTGACTGAGCTCACGTCGATTCTGGGGGAAGCAAGGTCAGACCATCAATAATGAAGAGAGGCCAGTAACAAGTAATTTAGCTTTATCTCTACCTTTCCCCTATCAGTTATGCACAAACTCTCTATACTTCAAGTTCTGAAGTTTTAAACACACACGCACACATACACACAGACTTTTCTCAAGTATGTATTTCCAAAGCACTACACAACAAATACTATTTGTTATGCATAATACCACTGAAAGGTGAGATAAATATCCCAGAGTTTTGCTGTGTTTTGACCTCTCTGTGCCACTTGAGCAACTTGAAGTTGGCTTTCCCCCCTCTCCCCAAAATGTTTCATTGCTTATATCAGGAAGAAATTCTTTACTGTGAGGGAATGAGGCAGCAGAACAGGTTGTCCAGAGAAGATGTGGATGCCCCATCCCTGGAAGTGCGAAAGTCCAGGCTGGATGGAGCTTTGTGCAGGTTGGTCTAGTGGAAGGTGTTGCTGTCCATGGCAGGGGGTTTGGAACTGGGTGATCTTTAAGGTCCCTTCCAGCCCAAACCTTTCTATGATTCTGTGATTGTCACAGGCTCCCTGCACCCACAGCAGGAACAGCAAGAGCTGTGTGAGCAGACCTGGCCTCCAGCACCCTGGTCAGACAATGTCCTGACTTTAGTTCTCCCTAGAGCAATTCGGGACAGAGACACTGCAGGCACCCTTTGAGAGTCCCTGATTAGGCTTTCCTTGTGCTGTGGTGAACTTAGTTCATTTTAGGCACAAATTTGCCATTTTTCTATACAAAACTGAAGTCCTAGCAACTCAACAGAGTCACAGCAACATCATTTAGTGAAAGCAGGCATATCAAGATTATTAAAATCACCCAGGACCCACTGAACCCCACATTCTAGGGAGAAACCATTTTAATAGGCTTAGCTGTGAAAGGCTCAAAGCATATTTACACCAGTAATTTGAATTGCATCTGATCTTATGCTATGCATGGAATCAGCACAGGTGGGAACTGAGGAGACATTTGGTAATGAAGTGCTAGAAATTTGTGGAAGAAATTCACCTTGCATACAGGTCTGCATGCAACTTAGGCTATAAGATAGATCTTTCCAGTCCTGAAATAGGGTGTAAATGCTACCTCAAGGGCAGTGACCTCTTGCACTGGGTGAATTTTAGAGTTTTAAAAATCTGCTCTAGCCATGAAATGATAAGGAAAATCCCCCATGTCCAAGCTCTGGATCTCTGCCTCCGTTGTCACCTTGCTAATGTAAGAGTTGGTGGAGTCAGTAAGGATGCTGGTGAGGGGAGAATTTGCCTCAACAGGAATTTACCTATGTGTGCTATAATGAGGTCTTGGGATTTGGGTAATTTTTTTTTGCTCTTTTTACTATTCAGATGCTATTAGCCAGGTGACAGGAGTATATAGTCCACACTGCATGCCTACAGTGACTCTGTTTTACAACCTTAGTATCTCATTGCATTAACATCATGTTCAGTGAGAGAATGCACTAAGTGCTAATAGCGTGATTAAAAACGTATCTATCAGCCTGGCAGCTACAAATTTATAAGATCAATGTAATATAATAAATGTTTCAAATGCTGTAAGCAGGGACCCGTCTCTCCTCTGTGCCTGCTCACTCATGTCTAATAGTGCTGGCAAGTGAAGGGGACGGTGACAGTTCTCCTGATCCAGCCTGACAGACATTATAGACACAGAGCTATCTGCATCTGCCTGTCATGGTCAAAAGAGCAATCCTTTCAGCCAGACCCATGACTGATTTCCACGCTGACCTTAGCTCACCACCTCAGACCTCAGATAAGTGGGTCACTTGCATGCTCAGCTTTCAAAGTGAATTAGAAAAGAGTCCGGGTTTGCTGACAGTTTAATTAAATCAGGCCATTTTTGCCATCAATCAGACCTGTCATTGCCTGTTGGAGAGGGCGTGAGCTGCAAAGTGACGTTTAAGGCGAGATGAAAGATTGCACTGTAAAGATGATAAATATAACTGACCTAAATGTAAATTTTTAGGACTGCAAGGGGACAGAGGGACAAACGTTAATTAGGTAATGCACCAGAGTAAAAACTTGGCAGAGAGCCCCAGGAGCTTCACAGGTTCACTACCTGTGATCTCCTCCTGGGTAAAGGAGCCTGGGGAGGTAGGAGTGGGCAGCAGAGCAGACAGGGAGTGTAATTTGTCAAGGCAGCAGTGTAGGAGGAATCACCTACTTTCGGGGCACTTTGGCTGCCCCCTCCTGCCCTCCTGCCTGGCTCAGTGACCGTCAGCCCCCCTCCTCCACCTGCCTGGCTGTGGATGTGAGCCCATGGCACACAGCAGGCTTTTTTCCCTAACAACTGGCAAAGATGAAGCCGTGGCCCAGCATTTCAAAAGCATCTTGCTGAGAGTAAAACTGAGTGGTGCTGACAGCACCAACAGGAAAGATCCTGGTTTCCCTGGCTCCTCTGCTGCCTTCCCAGTGGAGCCATGAGCAGCACCAGCATCTTCACTAGCTCTGCCTGTACTTCAGGGACTTACTCCAGCTGCCATCTCTGATGGTAGCAGTCATCCACCCTATTCATGTCTGTCCCCTCCAAAGCCTTCATCCAACTACTGGGATCTTACAGCCTAGGATTTGTAGAAATTTCACCATTTCAATGTCCATTTAATGATTTTATTTGTTTGAGATTCCCTGTTTTGAATTGCATATAGTCATGAAGCATAAATAAGAACACAACTCTCCTTTCCTTTTCTCTATTGCAGATGGCTCAATAAAAATGGAATTCAGGACATTGAGGACCATGCATTTAATGGAACCTACCTGGATGAGCTGTAACTATTTCTGTTGTTTGCAATTCTGAAAAATGAAGATAGTAACTTCTGCAAGATTTTTTTTTTTAGTCTCAGATTGTTTCAGCATAAAATATTGTGTTTTTCAGAAATCTAAGTGATAATCGCAACCTAGAAAAATTACCAAATGAGGTCTTCCAGGGAGCCAATGGACCCATTGTTTTGTAAGTAGTATTTGGATAACATTTTTCTCATTATTGACTCCTTAGAGAAGGTCAGAGAAGAACATGTGAATGCCAGTCTGGATTTCAACATCTTGCAAACCTTGGAGGTCAAGACCAGAGGTCTAGTTCTGAATAAAAAAAAAAGGAAGCCATAACTGAAATTTCAGTCTAGAACTTTATTTTCACTTTGTTCTCAAGTTTTTGAGACCATTGAGGGATTTAGATCCACGTTCCTCTCCATAGTTTATTAAACTGTGGAAGAGAGGAGTCATTCTGCTTTGTTTTTTCCTCTAAAAAAATGCTTTTGGCTTTCTGTTTGAGCAAAATCAAGATCAGGTGAGTGGTTCTTAGTGCTGAAATCTGAATTACTTGCCACTGAAGATCTGCCCCTGCATCTGTGCAGCTTAATTCTGAAGCAAAATTCCCATTCTACAGGGATGGGGATTGGGACAGGCATGAGATACATCCCACACAGTTACAGCAGGATGTCCTTGGTGGGTGATGAGCTGGGATCGAGAGCTCAGCACTAGAAAATTCAGGAATAGGATGCTCATGGATCTCAACCACAATTACCTCAAGCCACAGTTTGCCATAGGCTCCAAAAATATATGAGTTTGCACAGCTGCCTGTGTTTCTGAGCACAAGCCACCACATGCAAGGGCTGCAAGAGAGATGTGGGATTCTCTTTTCATCTCGCTGATTCATTGGAACCTTTCTCTCTTTGCATCTACCCTGGTTGTCCAGAGAGGGCTAAAAGTCGCCCTGAACAAGTGAGAGGGGTCATTGGAACTGTTGGAAGATTTTGCACAGATGCTAGAGCGGTTACAAATCTGAAAAAGAGGGAGAAAAAACGTCTGATTAACCTTGAGTTGAGTCCAGAGCTCTTCTGAACGCTTCATTTTCCACTGTGTGATGGTCAGTGCACCTATGATATAAAGACGTGGGTTTACTGCATTCTGCTCCACTTTCATTGTGTCTTCAAAGCATCTTCTTTTTTTTGGAAAAGACTGACACTGGAGCATCTTTTCATCAGTAATGCCATAGATGTTTCTGTGGGAAATCATTGCTTCTTGTAGCAAACAGTAAATGCATTTTCTTTGCAAGCTATACTTGATACAATCATATTCTGGAGGTTTATCAAATTGATTTGCCTGTAGTTGAGATTCATTTGATAGTTCAATTCCTAACATTGACTTACTTGTGCAAAAAGTTTTCTGTTCCATTACCAATACATCCATTATTCCATGGATGGGAAATTACCTTTTTATTCTGGATGAGGTCATGAAAGAAGAGCCTCCTTACTCATCCATGTAGTGTACCCCAGGGATGTGCTTGCACTTCTGGAAAATATTGACCCATAATCGTATCTTTGCTGGGACAAATCATATTTTTGCTGTTGCTGCAATCAAATCCATATTGCAGACTGTGGTGTTTTAATAGAATGAACATCAAGGTGGTTTAACTCTTGATCTTCCTGAGCCAGTGTTATAGAGTCAATTAATGCCAACTTCTATTTTATAATTCATCATATTAATGTGAAAGAAACACAAACACCAATAGACAGGATCAATCATAGGCCTTGTGCAGGCTACAGAATTTCACAAATTAATTCCTCTCTCAGACTTACAGCTCTTGGCTGAATTACAATCTCTCTTTGGGAAAGACATCAAATTTTGAGTTAAAGGATTTCAGCATTGACAGTAGGGCAGTAAATCAAATAGCTAATAAATCCCATAAGTATATATATTCCTTCTATACAGATATACACTCTGTTTCCAACTTGGAGTTTCATAGCTTCAATTTTCAGCTGCACTGTTTCGTTTAATTGTCTGCTGCTCCTCTCAGAGCTGTAGTGGCTTGCCTTTGCTGGTGTCCTTAGTTCTCTGGCTGTGTCCTGGCTCGATGCAGGGTGAGGTATGGCTGTGGCCCATCTCACCCTTGCAATTTTTCTTCATTGGTAATCCCACATATGGAGGCTGCAGGAGAGCTCCAGTAGATCCCCAGCTGAACAGCTGAATCCCTGAAGCGCAGCCAGAGATCAGTTTAGATACAAGCACAAAAAAAATTGTTCTCCCCAATAAACCTGCCCTGCTCTGATTTCTGCTCCAGGAGCAATTTTTTGCCATTTCTGTAGGTGCCTTTCAGACCTCATCAGCTGGTCAGTACTTTTGCTAATCCAACAGAGACTCCCAGTGGGAAAGGGAAGTGATTGGAGGAGAAGGTAGATTCATTTTGCTATTCCTGCACCGGCTGCTGTCAAGGCTGATGACTCACAGCCAAGCAACAATAACACAAGAGCACGTATTTCAATTGCTGATGCCTTCTGGTTTGATTTCATACTGCTACTTTATAATCTTGCTCATCAGGCTTATTTAATTTATCAAGTCTCTAACTAGAGGACAGCATTCCAAAGAACCTCTGCACTGAGGTGTGTGTGTGTGGTAACTCAGTGGAGTAATTTACTAAACCACCTGCACAATGTCTGTGTTTGCTTTTCAGGGCTTGTCGGTGGTGTATCCATAGTTATCCCTCACAGACATACTGAGTAAAACCCCATAGGAGTATGCAAAGCACTTTCCCTACCTCACTTCTGTTTATGTGTGATAATGAGCATAAAAAGAAAAGTTTCTTAAATAAGAAAAAACATTTTGTGGAAAAACTAGTTAATATCTTTGGAACTATTTAGAGATTATGAAAGATTCAGAAAACTTTTAGATATTTTTAAGTGCTATTCCTATTCATATTTGCATATTTCCACACAGTGTAAAACCAGTTTGGACACAGTAATGCTTTTTAGTTAACAAGCCAAAGAAAACATTTTGCTCTTGTTCTTGTTCTTGTGCTCTTGTTCAGAACTATGAAGTTACACATTCTCTTAATGATGCCATGAGTGATGCTGTCTATGGCTTTAAGCAGAAACCTGCTGTTTAGTTTTTGACTCATGAGCATATACTCTGGGTGACAATTTTCATTAGGCAGAGCTCTGAGGGCAGTAGTCAGCGTGAGTGAAAACTGAGGCTGCTCATTGCAACCTAATTACCTCTTCAGGCGTCCAAGGTAGGAATCGATAGCCTAAAATTTCTCATCAGCTGCCAGGTTTAGGTCCTGTAGAAACAGGCCCAGGACCTCAGAACCTCTTCTGTGAGAGTTGTGACTTCTCTCAGCCTGCCCTGCAGAAGTTCATAGCACTTTGGAATATACCAGTCTGTCTTTAAGTAAAAGTCACGGTCCCAAGTTGGGGCAGCAGAGTGGATTTTGTGTTTGCTCCTCTGCTGCCACAGCCCATTGTCCAGTTGTTGAAGATGGCACATTCCTTCAGAATGCCTCCATCCTTCCTGGATGTAAAGCCTCAACTGTAGGCACAGCATGGACACAAAGATCATCTTCACCAATTTTACAAACTGCTTTGTCATCTGCCTATGAACCTCTTAGGCTTGGCTGGCGCTCAAGCAGAGCCCTCTTCTGGTATTAACTTTGCTTTCTAGGCCAGAGAACAGAGGTGCAAATGCATGTGTGGTACACAGCAACTGTCTAAACCTTATTACATGCTGCTAAAACCTGGTCTCCCTCTCACATGGCACCACTCTCCTGTATTAATGTGATAGTAAAACAATTTGTGCATGTTGGGTGATAGAGATCAAATAAAATGTCCTGATATCACACTGTCAAAGATTAATTGGAAACTGTACCTTTGAGGGGACATTAAGAAAACTGCAAATATTGTCAGTCCAATTCCTTGATTAGGGAGAAATATTTTCTTTTCTTAGAGAATAAAGAGCAGAGCAGCCTCAGCAAAACACTGCATCCTGGATCTGTCTCAGGCTGTGAGAGCACAGGGCTTAAAGGAGGAAAGGTGATTTTGTGCAGTTCACTTTTACCTTTGCTCTTCAGAGAAAGGAGTTGATCTCAGGCTGTCACAATCTGAGAGACATGGTTTGTGTCCCAGTAAGGGAAATGCAGAGATGTTTTGCCCCAGCTGTTACAGTCTGGAGCTATGGGGATGGATTTCCAAGTATCTCTTAGCCTGGAGATGGAGCACCCTTGGTCCGTCTTCCCTTTCTTCACTTGTATGGCACAAATAAAGATTAAGTGCATGCAGAACATGTTTCCTTTCAGAAGTCCCTCTAGTGCTCTCTTTAGTACATTCATGGCTGCTGATTCCATCGCTGCCTCTGATAGCCTGTCCCACAGTAATTGCCTTCCACATAAACACATCTCTCCTAACCCCCTGCAATCGTGCCCTTTTCTTTGCTTCAGTCTGTGCTATATTTGTTTTCTAAACCTCCGAGAAGGTTTTGTTGGGATTTTTTTGTTCCGAACAGCCTGAACAATGCCACCCCTGTCTCTCTTTAATGTTTTTCTTCCTAATGAGTACAAAATCTGATATCCCCAACCTGTCCTCACATCTGTAACCACATGTGAGCTTCTCTTTGTGTTTATTGCCTTTTCCACAGCAGCTTTCCTATGATGTGATGTTCATATAGCAAACTTCTGTTGTGATTTCATCAGCCCTTTTTTGTCGTTTAACAGCATTATGGGACAATTGCTGTAATTACTGGGTATTTACTAAACCCAGCATCATATGGCACTAATAGTTTATATGCCTGCTAATTTTTATCCAGAACATTACGGGATTTTTTTCTTTTGTTCTCACAGACTAGCATTACTTGATTGTTGTTTGCAATGGATATTAGCTCAGTTTGCTGGAGGAACACTTAATTTAGCACTGGATCATCTTTTCAGTGTAGATTTCCAGCTGATCTGTTTCCAGTTACTACTCTGAGAATGAGTAGGACAGTCTAAAACACATATCCATTGTTGAGCGGAAGTAAATTTGCTTTTTACCAAGATTTTCATATGTTTTCTTAAAGGGATATTTCCAGCACGAAAATCAGTTTCCTGCCAAGTCATGGATTAGAACTCATTAAGAAGCTAAGAGCAAGGTCTACATACAATTTTAAAAAGCTTCCTGACTTAAGCAAATTTAGATCTTTGATTGAGGCAAACTTCACCTATCCTAGCCATTGCTGTGCATTTACAAACTGGAAAAGACAAAAGTAAGTGATTTAATTTGTTTTTCTTGTTGGTGCTTTTCAGCAGATGATAGTGAATTAAATAAAATTCCTCAAAATGTGGATAGAAAAGGTCTTTTCAGAGCAGGTAAGTAGGTGGCTGGAAATAAATGAATACACAATACATACAGGTTTAAGCATGCTACACAGTGCACTGCCTCTCCATTGCAGGGAATTATTAAATTTTGATAACATCAGCACTTTCCCCAGACACAACTCTGCCCTCACCTGTCGTAAATTCATCTTTCACTGGGACCAGCCTGGAGCCATACTGAAGACATTAAACAGAAAACATTTCACAACTTTTTGAGGAGGTAACTGGAGGGAAGGCTGTGTTTGCAGAGAAGCTGGTCAACACTTGGTCATCAGTCCAGGAGAGCAACAGGACCACTGTGTGATCCCAAACTCTTCTTTCAGAAAGCCTCATTGATGTTGGAGCACTGCCCAGCCAAGCATCCCAGATACATTATCTCTTGAGTTCATATTCACAGCATTTTGGGACATGTTTTCTGAGCAGATCCATTTCACACAAATCAACAGAGCAGGGTGGGAGGCTAAGGTGTCTTTGTAGACTCCAAAGGTAATTTTCCATGCTGTTTTTAATTTTCCATTAGGAAGTTGCAGTGAGACTTTAGGTATCAATTATTCTCATTGAGTATTTTCACCTCAGTCATACAGTCTTGAAATATTCACATTTAGCAGTTAATGAACCTTCTGAATCTGTGTCACTGGAAAACATGAGGTATCTATGAAAACCCTTGATATTGTTTGAAATTCTTCCTTTACTGGATGTCCTGAAAGGCTTGGACTTTGCCATGGCAGAAAAAAATTATGAACCAATGTTACAATTCAAGACATCATCTTCAGAAGTGGCATAAAACTTCAAAGAAATGTAAAACCATGCAGAGAAAGCATAAACTGTTAGTAGCTTCTATTTTAATACCCTTAATAGCCCTTTATTTTACTTTTAGTGTTATATTGTCACCAGACAAGGGAAGTTAACCGAGTTTGCTGGTAGCTAGTAAATATCATCTACATGTATTTACAAAACTGTGTAAAGAGTGCAAGTGTGATGGTGGAGACGGTAGTGATGACAGAAGTATCTGACAGAATCCATCCCACATCACCCATTTTTGATCCAAAATTCTAAGCTTTCACTAGAACAGTTGATCAGCAGGCAATGTTTTCACACACTTGTGCAGTCTTATGCAGACACAATGCCTGGTGACTTCTAAGCAGAAATGCGCCCAGTACTTCCAGAACTGGTGGCAAAGTGTTATTTTCCAATGAGTCCAGTGAAAGCATGTTTAGTTCTGGATCTGCAAAGGAACAGTGATATCACTGTGATTCATATTTTTGAAGGTTACTTGGCTTCTGGGCTGCTTAAGCCTAATAAGGACCCAAATGCCAGAATCCACCCCTTAAATTAGGCAGCTGGACTTCTCAGAAACAAAGTAAGAGTTACTATTGAAGGAAAGCTACAGGAGGAAGTAGTCCTGACCCTGTGGTAAGCTCTCAGTATCTAGTCCACAGCACTCACTTCCCCCTTAATATATCCCCACTTTTGGAAGCGTTTCCCTGGCTATCAAGAAGGCAAGGAGAACATAACACAGCCCTTTGCACAGCCTGGGTAAGTGTAATTTTGCAAAGAAACTCCAAGAAACCTGTGAAGAGTTCACATAGCCCCAGTGCGGATGTTCCAGGCTGGGCTGGAACACCATGCCATAGTGGGGCTGCTTCTGGAGCAAGTCTGGTCACAGCTGTACCACCCTGGTCAACAGAACAAAATTTAACATATTTATCCATGCCTCTTATTGTTACCATATGTATTTTCTACCAAACATTAAGCATAAATGCAAAATTATGAGAACCCATTATTTAGATGAACCCTTCCTGACAGCTTCTTTTTAACATAATTAAAAATTGTCATTTCTTTCATACAGTCATGTCTCTTGTAGTGAAATTGGTATGAAACTGAGATCCTCTCTCCAGATTAAAGAGAGAAAGTAGATGCATGTGTTTGGTTTGAAGACTGAAAGTATTACCATACACTTCAGCAGAGATTAGTCACACGTACAATAGCTACACTTTCTTTCATTTCAAAGCTGTTTTCATGACAGCTGGCACAAGCTGCATGGGCACTGAAGGCTGCTTAGGCTGTTTAAAAGTTATTAATAGTTTACATAGTACTTGATCACACAATGTGTAATACTCCTTTGGTAAGAACTGTGCTTGGCCCAGAGCAGCAGGCATTGCTTGTGGTGGTGGGAACCTTGATGTGACCTGGCTTGTCGTGCACCTTCACAGGAGATGGTCATTCACAAGTCATTCCTTGTGGCCCTTTGGCTCACAAAATACTTCCAGGTAGTCCAGGGAGTATAAAAAGGATGCCTCATCACCCAGAGGAGTGCATTTGTAAGGATCACAGCAGCAGCTGGTGTTCACATGGAAACTCTGGGAAGGAATTAAGACAGGGATGTGCAGCCCCTCTCTGGCTGGCCGTTCATGTTTGATTTCCCCTTTTTGAGACTTTGCAGCACTCAAAGCCCTAGATAAAATAAGTTGCCATAGTACATCATGCTCAATCACCTCTCCAAAAACTGTCTGCAGCAGCGAGCAGGTGCTGTTGTGATAACGGAAACCTTAAAGCTGTTACAGCAACAGTGCTTTCTAAGTTTTGGAGGATGCCACATCAAGCACAGCTCTGCCAGTCTGACACAGATTAAAACATAAGAGAGTTTTGATGTTTTCACATTCCAATAAGGATTACATGCTAAATATTGATCTGTAGTTTGAATATTGTGGGGCTGGCCTAAGAGAAGGTAAGCTGCATTCTTAAGACAAGTCTAGTACAATATGTTGAAGTCCCCTTACATTTCTCTATGACTGGAAAATAATATCCTTGAAGTGTGGATAGAGCAGAGGCCGGATGTTAAAACCCTCGACATAGACCATTACTTGAGCAAGATTTTGGCTTTCTTTGACATAAAGATCACCTTCTGCCCAAAAGAATGGCATTGATATGACTCTGTCCTTACACTTGATCGTTATTCTTTGGAGGAGCTGTCAGTTGAAATCCTACTTTTTCAAAAAATGTGGCAGCATCGGGAATGGTGTTTGGGCCTCATCTCACAAGAACATACTATCAGTTGCTCACAACTCACTTAATGGCACTTTTTGGTGAGGATGATTGGCTTGAGATAGGACTTATTACAGAACACAGGTCAAGACTATTTATTCTGCTGAGCGTGTTTCTCAGCACACAAGATCCTGCTGCCACCAAATCCAGAGGAGGCACATAAAATAACAACTTAAATAACAACTTGAACAAGGGTAGTAATTTTTGTTTATTTTTGTCAGAGCACTGCCAATTTCAATTTTGTTCTCTAAATTGCCCTTTCTGGAGTTTATTTTTCTAGTTTGCTTGAGCAAAATAATGTTAAACAGTAAGAAAAGTTTACAAAGAGAGGGAATTGATTAACTTTACGACACCCATAGTCTCAACAGGAAGCAAGACCCCACACATCCCTTGGCAAATAATGTTCTAAATTGTTTCTTTGAGTGCACTGCACAGTACAAAGTGTGAGGAACATAGGGCAACGATATGACAAGGAGTCAGTATCAGAGGATGGCTCTTCCTTCCCTTGGGAGTTTCATCCTACGTGCTCCCAATACAGGGAACCAGCAGGACACTCCTCGTTACACTTCCTTAGAGCAAACACATTATTCTTTGGGATCCTGCTTTTATTTGGGACACTGGCTGTAAAAATAAGACAAGAATTAATGAATTGTAATAATCAGAAATCTTAAATTGTCCTTACATATCACTCTTGCCTGGGTATATATTTAGATCCAGGCAGTGCCTCCAAAATTTTATAAAAAGTTTATTTTTACCTCATGCTGAGAAATGATTGGCTACAAACATTTCCCTCAGTTCATTTTCAAAGAATCACCAATTGCTGTAGCTTCCACTGCCCCCAAGTGCCTGTTGCACTAAAAAATGAGGGACTTTTTCTCCTGTTATTGCTCCTTGGAAGCCTATACTCCCTTTCAGCCAGAGAACTGTTGATATATTGATCAATACTCTGGACCCTTCACTCATCCTTATGTGAGCAGAACACAGGAGAGCAAAATGTAATGCCTTGTTATTGCTACTGTGACCTTCATAGTGCATATTTGACCTCACAGAAAATCAGTTTTCTGACTCAGTTGACAGGCAAGATAAAAAATATTGATAATAGTAGAGGATGTTCAGAATCTCATAGGAAATGTCCCTCACCTTCTGGTGCTGGACCTTCATTAGTTTGCCTTTCTTGCAGATCCTTTAAACTCAACTTTTGGAAGATGTAGTGAGTGCAAAAAGTCAAAAGGTAAAATTAGGTTACAAAGAATAATTCTCCCTTTTAGGCTGCTACCAGTTGTTCAAAATTTTAGCTTTACTTGCCTAGAGAGTTCTCTCAACTGTACTCAGAGTCAGGGTGGAAGATAAGCTGGGGTCCTGTCCTAGAAATTACACACCTATACTGCAGTCTGGGCTGTAGCTGAATGTAGGCAGAGCTGAACTGGGTTGGTTTTACAACAAAATGTCAACTGTTTTATTCCATAACTCAGGTTAGGTCTGCGTCCAAAACTGTGGATGCAAGTTCATGGGACAGCCAAATTCTAAGGCAGCCAAAGAGCTGTTGTAAAGACTCACTGCTCATTTCATGTTTATACTTGATATTCCTCGATATTTATGATCTTGTTGGAGCTGATCATCTTTCTATCATCTCCACCAAAATATTTGTTTCTTCTGTAGGTCTGTTCATGGAGAAGGGCACAGAGCTAATACTCTACAAAATAGAGCCAAACACAAAACTATCAAAAATTCTAGTATTTACCAGTGCTACTAAAAAATCTTAAAATGTTTAAAATACTTCCTGACAGAAACAAAAGTGACTACTGTTTCCATTAAAATGATTGATTTGGTTTGGTTTGGTTTGATTTTGCTTCACTTCACTTGATTTCTAATCCACTTATTTTAAAAAACACTTTTCAAGCAAAATGGTCTCCTGTGCCTTGTGTTTCTGTTGGCATCTGTCATCTAGAGATTATCTGGAATCCGGCATGAATTTATTTGCACTATTTACTTGTATTACTGGCTAGTCACTAATATGACATGAGGTACTAAAAATGAGCAGCACAAAATGGAGTTATGTGCCCTGACATATTTACAATGGTGGTGGTCAAAACCTTTAGGAAAAAGGGAATTTGATAATAACTCCAAGAGATAGTAGCATTATTGTGGTTATACAGACTCCTTATGAGCACAGCTAACTTGACTCATTCCTCATAGCTCAGTCCTACTTTGGTGTTCATTGTCATGCATTTCCCCCCTGCACAAATCAGCTTGTCAGTGACAGCTTAGGTGAGAAATTCCTTTCAAATGAGGGAGGCTTCTTGCAGAGTGTGTTATCCAGGTGGATAACTGCATCCTGAGTGTTAGGCAAACATTAAGTTTTCCTTTCCCCTGCAGTTTATGTTTTTTCCAAGTAATTTACATGTTCTTGTAGTATTTTATAAATAGGGACCAACCGCACTATTAATTTCAGGCTCCAGGGTAATCTGTATAATCAGCTAACCAGAAAAACTGAGCTGTTAAATGGAAGCTGGATGATTTTGTATTTGGTTTTTTTGCCTCATTCTGTGTCTCTTAGCTTTCAACTCTACTCTTTTTACAATTTCAGGACAGAATTACATCCAATATGTAGCATATCTCAGGTGAAGCAAGACTTTGAGGAGAAATCTGGCAAAAAACTACAGAGAAGGTCTGCAGCTGAAGATTATATTTCCAACTACGGCATAGGATTTGACCCAGCAGAGAATGAATTTGACTATGGTTTATGCAATGAAGTAGTTAATGTAGCCTGCTCGCCTAAACCTGATGCTTTCAACCCATGTGAAGATATCATGGGATACAACATTCTGAGAGTCCTGATATGGTTCATCAATATTTTAGCCATTACTGGGAACACTGTTGTCCTCATTATTTTAATAAGCAGTCAATACAAACTCACTGTTCCTCGCTTTCTAATGTGCAATCTTGCCTTTGCAGACCTCTGCATAGGGATCTACCTGCTGTTTATTGCCTCTGTAGACATCCAGACCAAAAGCCAGTACTACAACTACGCCATAGACTGGCAGACTGGGGCAGGCTGCAACGCCGCAGGATTTTTCACAGTGTTTGCCAGTGAGCTGTCGGTGTACACGCTGACAGTGATCACCCTGGAGCGCTGGCACACCATCACCTACGCCATGCAGCTGCACCGCAAGGTGCGGTTGCGCCATGCCGTGGTCATCATGATTTTTGGCTGGGTGTTTGCTTTCACAGTAGCGCTCCTTCCCATCTTTGGGGTCAGCAGCTACATGAAGGTCAGCATCTGTCTGCCCATGGATATAGAAACACCGTTTGCCCAGGCTTACGTTATATTTCTCTTGGTGCTGAATGTGCTCGCGTTTGTCATTATTTGCATCTGCTACACCTGCATCTACTTTACCGTGCGAAACCCCAACGTCGTCTCTTCCAACAGTGACACCAAGATTGCCAAGCGCATGGCCATACTGATCTTCACTGACTTCCTCTGCATGGCACCAATATCTTTCTTCGCCATATCGGCCTCGCTCAAGGTTCCTCTCATCACAGTGTCCAATTCCAAGATCCTCCTGGTTTTGTTTTACCCCATCAACTCCTGTGCTAACCCTTTCCTGTACGCCATTTTCACAAAGACTTTCCGCAGGGATTTCTTCATTCTCTTGAGCAAGTTTGGTTGCTGTGAAATGCAAGCCCAGATTTACAGAACAGAGATCTCCTCATCTGCTCATACTTTCCACACGAGAAATGGCCATTGCCCTCCTGCATCGAAAAACAGTGATGGGACTATTTATTCTTTGGTTCCCCTGAATCACTTGAACTGAAATGCTTGCATAAATTTGTGTCTGAGGCAGTGTGCTAATCACTTACAACTATGTGAATTTGAATAATGACTTCAGCATAACATGCAAACTTATGTTTTATGAAAAAAAATATTTCCAATTTCCTATTTTTGTTCAATGAACAACCATCAGAGATGACATATCATCTTCATCAGTTCTTGAAGAACAAAGTGCCAAAGTGTTCATGTAGAAGTGTCTCAAGAAATAAATGAGATCATTAAGCGGTATCTTCCACCACACAGGCAGAGATTCCCTTCATTCTAGGGAGATGTTAGTTGCTTATTGAGAATTAAGTAGTGGTTATATACAGTTTCAAAATATATGTAGAATTGATTTATTTTCCTGTGAATTGTGTTATAGCAATACAGATAATTAGCTTTTTTCATTAATCACATCTCCTGGGGTTACAGCTGACAGAAGGTCAATTTAAGACTTCCTCTAGCACAGCCTTGCTAGGAATGAGAATATATCGTGATGCTTCCATTTCTGTTGAGTACAGCAGGGAGGCAGGAGGCATCTCCAGCTATTCTGGATCTTTGCTGTTCCACACTGTGTGGACCTGCCTTACTCTGCACAAGTGTCACTTTGGGTGGTGTTCGTGTTGGTTTAGATTGGCAGGCTCAGAGAAACCTGTTTTGTCTGAGTTTGTATCAGAGCTGGTTTGGTTTAGGGTTTGTTTTCAACATGAGAAAGTGCAAGAATGAGGGCAAGAGAAACCCCTCATAATAAAAAGGGTGTTCTTTAAAGTTGTTTCCATAAAGCTGAATTCACTTGTGTGTCTGGGAGCCTTGGATATGCTAGCATGGGCCAATGAGCTGCTCCACCAAGATGTGTGAGGCAGGTTTGCCAAACAACACCATTTGTGTATTATACTGCCTGGGCTGCACTAAGAACGATGGCTTTAGATGTGGCTTTTAAATCCCTGCACAAAAGTGCATGTGAAATCCTAAAGTTTTGTATAATCCTTTTAGGATTTCTCCTTCCCTTCTAAAACAAAAAAAATCCTTCACATCACACACACATTATTACATGCTGGTCCAGATTGGAAGACCTGAAATAAATCATAAGCTGCATATGTTGAAATAACAACCAAAAACAAAAGTTAAAAAGAAGAAAGAAAAAAATTTAATCAAAATTTCCTGATTTTACAGGGGTTTTTACTAACATCTCAATGAATGTACAGACTTTTTACATTATTTGAATATTTGAATATCTAATTTTCAGGTGGTTCATCATTCCAAATGGCAACAAAGATTCATGGATGGGTAGGGTTTTCTCATGCTGATTATGTGTCTGTGTGTGGATATGTGGGCACAAAGAAAACACCAGGACAGCAGTCTGGACTTCATTCCCATCTCACAAACCACTCACATAAAATTATAAAAGCTTGGAGTCTTCACGGTTAAATGTGATGTGCTTTAAATGTTTCCTACCTACAGCTCATAAAATTTCAGTAGCAAATCTTCATGCTTCTATCCATAATTTCCCCTGTCATCAGCTTCACATTCCAGCATCTGAATCTTATGTGAATAACAACAGGAGGTGATTATTCATTCAGTCCTAGCCTGGGAAGGAACTATCAGCTCCCTAGTGCATAAAACAGGGGAGATCAAAGACTGTGTGTTTTGGCGGGGGAAATTTCATTACTCAACACAAGTAAGACTCCCTCCAAGATCCAGGAAAAGGAAGCATGAAAGAGAAAACTGGGAAAGACACTTCATCTCCAGGAAGATCATCTGACTACTCAGAGGAACCATTTTTTTT
The DNA here is from genome assembly GCA_013399835.1 of Leptocoma aspasia. Lineage (NCBI taxonomy): Eukaryota > Metazoa > Chordata > Aves > Passeriformes > Nectariniidae > Leptocoma > Leptocoma aspasia. The sequence goes on from VXAX01003598.1 coordinate 122,025, forward strand.
CACAAATGCTTTATGTCATATACAGTGTGCTGGTGTGCATCCATTAAAACCCATCCCAATGCAAGTGACTGAATGATAATGTTCCAAAATGACAAATAATCTAGTTATATTTTTAAAAGGGTCTTGAATCTATTATTTGGCTAAAAATGAGGGATGTTCTTTGGCATATACTACCCCACTTTTGATGATAAATAGTGAAAATTCTTTCAGTGTGTCACGTCATGCTTTCTTGCCTGAGCTCTATCCATTTACCAGGAATGAGACCTGGCAGCTCAGGAAACTACAGGTATAGTAGTCTAGAAGCCAGTCTAGTAAATCCTCTCACAGATACATCAGGCACATGAGCTTGATACAGACCATCTACTTCATACAGACCCATTGCCCAGACATTTGCAGAATCAGGACACAGTTAAATATGATTTTCTAATTAACATCCCTGAGAAAGACCTTGCAGGGCTGTGTCTTGTACCCAGAGCCAGACCAGGGCCCAAGGGATTGAGCCACCTAGCCCATGGCTCCTCCTCCAGAGCACACATGAGTTGATACTTGAGAAGCAGGTAAAGCCTGCAAAATTGGACACCTTGCCTCATGGAGGACATGTCATCCTGCCCATACATGCTGCTCAGGAGCTCTGGTGGCAGCTCCAAAGCTGAGAGACTGACTGTGCAGTTTCCAAGGCAAAATTCTCCCTCTTCTAGTCCTTAGATCACCTTGGCTTTAGCTATTCTTTTGATTTTAATTTTAATAATCTTCCAAATTGTAAGAGACATTGTAGGACCTGTGTCTTTCCCTGTGTGAGATATTGGTCTTTTTGTATCATATTTTTAGTGGTGTTTTTATTTGAAGAAAGCAGTATAAGAAAAAAAAAACCTCAGGATACATTTTGTCCATGCTTGTAATGTACAAAAAAAGCCTGCTGGTGTTTGGTGTGGATTTCCTCAGCTCTTGAACAACATGTTTATGTTACAATCTCTAAACTATTTTACATTTCCCTTTCTGAAATCTATTTTAATAAAACCAATATCAAAACAGAGTGCCTTGAGAACAAGTGTGCGGCCAGAGATATGTTGACACAGTATGCAATAAATGTTGCTGCTTATCTGGAGAGCTCCATTTATGCAGTGCAGCCCCCACTGTCAGGTCACTGTGACATATGGATGGAAGACTCTGCAGAGAAAACCCTCCTGTAGCCTCCTGGAGAGTTAACAAAGCACAGAAAGGTGTGCTTGAAACCTCTTCAGCAAATAACACAGAAAGACTGACCTGTCTTTGTTTTAACAAATCTCTTGTATTAACCCATATTTCTTAAGAAATAAGACATTAACCATTGACAGAACTCAGACAGGCATATTTTTCCTCTTTAATTCATATGAATGGCTCCTCTTATGTGATGCATTCTAATTTTTCCCCCTCATTTTTAAAGCCAGGGCTTGTAATTCTCTTTTGTTTAGTATTTTGCTCAAACAAATAATTGTGTGTCTGTGTGTGCACATATGCTCATGTGAGTAGGAGAGACAGGCCAAAGGTAACAAGGAAACAAGCCTAGCTCTGATTCACAGGAAAAACCTGGGAATTTGTCTATTATGGGTAGAATTGCCATTCATTGTGGCCATTCATTGCATTCTAGTCTTCACCAAGACCCCAAAAATGCTGAGTTGAAAAGTTATGATTCTCTTTGCCCTTATGGTGCCATCACCAGAGTGGCACACAGAGACTGTGCTGACAGTGAGGACACAAAAAGCAACTACTCCACCTTTTTGATAGAAAGAAAGGATCATTCCTTTAGGCATGTACCTTGTGGAGAATCCAAACCTGACCTCCCCAAGAAACATTCATCAGGTGTTGTGATGGGAAATGAGAAATGGGGCCACTTCAGCTTGGCAGACTTTAGTCTTGCAGCATGTTCTTGGCAGCATCATGAAAATTGTCACCACGGGTAAAGGTAACAGGAGCGCCAGGAGCACCTGGTCAAAAGTGCCAATAAAAACAAAAATCTGACTCGGCAGAGAAAATGAACCATGATCCATTTTCTTTACAACTTTGCTCTGGGGGTTACACCGATATGCCAAGCAGAGTTTGCTCATTAAAAGGTACGTCTGCGTTCGAGCTTGTTAAGAATTCAAGATGAGATTTGCATCCCATTTAGCAAGTCTTCAAATCATTTGACCACATTTCTTTCCCTCTTAATCATTCCACTGAGGACACAGCAGATAATCTTACATTTAATTTATGCAGCTTTGTTGTTAAGAAGAGTTAATAATGCAAAATGATTTATCCTCAAGGAATAATTTAACCATACCTCCCCTCCCTGAATGAAAGAACAGAAAGGAAAGGTAGGTCTGGTTCAAATGGTCAAGTAACACATACAAAACTCCTCACAGATTTGCATCTTTAATATGGGCATATACAATCTCCCATTGTGTATGCAAATGGGAATTGCACATACACACTCTTCTTCTGTGAGAGCTTTTGTCTTAAGTACTTGGCTACAAGCACATATTTGAAAATCTTGGCATTGTTGCTTTAAAATATTCAAGCACAGGAGTAGGATTTTATAGCTGTCATCTGGATAATTAAACTCTTCATTAACAGTTGTTCACAAACCAGTAGGTGACCTTTAATTAGGGATAAAGGTACTCAGGAATGGATTTCAAACATTAAGAAACTGCAGAGGAGCCCTTTTCCCTCCACTTCTCAAAGTTCAGTGAAAATCTTTTGTAAAGTGTTGGTCTTCCAACAGAAATTATACTGGGTGAGACAAAAATATGTTTATAGGCCCAACTCATCAGATATATGCTTTGTTTCACTTTGCTGTAACTAAAAGATTGTATTTTTTGTTTTCTGTCACGTGCAGAGTTTGCCATGTGTTACCTGGGTCTTTGTTACCCCGGCCTGGACACCTGCACCAAGTCATATCCCCACCAAAAAAGAACAGGCAAAATCAACAAGTTCACAATGAGAGCAGTGCACAGATGGGAACGTGCTGTATCTGTGAGTGGGTGGAATATTGCAGGGCAGAATTAAGCAATATGGACATTTCTGTTGTCATTTGAATATCCCGTGCTAAAATTCTGCATTAAAGGGGCAGTTTAGCTGAAGTATAGCTCCCAGGAAGAAAGCAATAGAAATTTGCATGGAAAAATCTTATGGAGGGATAAAATTTAAAGATAAAGTCAGTGGGGTTTAAAAGAAAAAAGATTGATATAAAGAGAGGGTATGTGCTGTCTCTGGAAAAAGAGATAGCAGCTCCTTTAGGGGCCATCCAGGCACCACCCTGCACCATCACCAGTCACTTTTGCACTGCAATTTTGTGTACTCATTGTGAGCTACAAAAGCCTGATTAGCTTTAAACGCTCACAGTTTCGTCTTTTCTTAGCTATGCTGTGTGGACAGGCACGTACCCCTTGGACATCTATGTTCTTGCTGCTTCATTGCCTCAGCTTTACCCCGTCTTGTCCCTTTCCACAATGGTGGTTTGTGTTGCCTGTGCTTGGAAGTGCTCTGATTTTACCTGCAGTCATGTAAGGAACAGAATCCATATCCCTTAGAAACACTTCAGAAATCAGCAGCTGGAAGACCAGAATGCTGCTCAAAGCTCTCTGTTCTGGGGTGCACAAGTCTTCTTATTGCTGCCTTCCAGCTTCTCTGTCTCTAGTTTTTGGTTATTTGTTTGAATAACTTGTGAGAATAACTGGCCCTTTGCCAAACTTGAGACATTCTACTTTGAAAGAGTCATTGTTTGAGCCAGACAATTTCCAAAAATCAGGGTGATATGAATAGATCCCTCTCTCTGACTCTACATATTCCCTGGACTTTGCTGGGGTGAAAAAAACCCCTAATTTTTACACAGGTGAGTCACAATTTTCATGTCCCACATTGCCAGCTCCATTTTTGCCTTCTTCCACAGATGTCATGGTGGCATGAGGCAACCCTAAGTGCCCTGAGGAGGCTGCAGAAGGAGGAGGGAAGAAACACAATCTGGATAAAGTGGGGACATCCAAAGTTAGAAAAGCACAGCCAAATTAGGGCAGTTTTTAAATGACCCCCAAGTGTTCCAATAACTACCAGAACCCACATGGAAGAAAAGCCCAGAGCCATTCTATTTTTCCATTCCTGCCGCCAAGGCCTGCAGTCAGAGAGGATTCACTCTGATCCATGGGGTCTCTGAGTACAATCTGGGGTCTGTCTGTCAGGAGGCTGTGCCAAAAACCGAGTTTAACAATGGCACCAGAATGGCACCAGTGATTTTCCTCAGTGCTGTGCCTGTGCTGAAAGACTATTTCTCTGCAGAGTTAACAGCCTGGACTGGGCAAAAAATTGCACTGAACTAGACTTTTTTCTAGAGGTGGCATATTCATGGTACTGTTTTCAACTACATTATTTAACCAAGGTTTGGGGTTTTTTTCCCAGCAACTTCTCCTGCTACCCAACATTACTTTTCTCCAGAATGCTTGTTCTTCCTTCCTTCCTTCAAAAACCACTGCTGCCCACAACCACCACTTTTAGTACCAGCTTTCCTTCCTTCTGTGGATGGTGGTGTCTTTTCGTGTGATTACACTGAAGTCAACCAAAACACTCATTAGTCACTGAAAAAGCCTTCAAGGCGTCAGTACTCTATTTTTTCCCAGAACGGTGTTGTTTTTCTTCATGGCAACACTCAGAATATTTTTCCACACACTTAATACCATCATAACTAGTGCTCAGCTTCTATGTCTGTCCTACAGCACACCATTATGCAGACACAAACTTGGTGGTGCTTTTGGTTTTGGTTTCACTGTCCTTTCTGCACTTGTGCAAACCAGACAAGTGTCATCATTCTCAGATCCTCACAAGAGACCCCCCAGTTTGACTGCCCTAATTGTAGGTGCTAGTCCTGTTTTGATGTTCACCAGAAGAGACCTGCTTTGTCCCTGAGGACAGTGAGCTGTGAAGTCATGAGAAATTGAGGAGGAAATAGGTAGCCTGTGTTCAGAACAGCCTCACCATTGCTCAAACTCCTCAAAGGACATGTGAAGGGCAGCCAAATCTCATGTGTAAACATAGGTAATCACAATTTTGCCTCTCTTCTTTTTGCTGTAGATAAACCTCTGTGTATCACACAGCAGCACCAGTGCTGTGTCCCAGAACTCACAGTGCTGGAGCTGCAGTTTGTAAAGCACAGTGGCATCTCTCCTGTAAAACATGCATGCATGCATTTGTTACCACGAGTCAATAAAGGTCTCTAAGAGTTAACTAGTTAGGCAATCAGACAATTAATTATGCAACTAATTAGGTCTGACCTAATTTCTGGAAAATAACCATCCAGGAATCCTTTGGTTTGTTTCCTCACTCAGAATAATTCATCAGCAAATGCATTTCCTTTCTGTGAAGAGTCCCCCTGTGTGTTGTGCCCAAGTGGCTTCTGGTTACTTCTTTCATAATTAAAGACCCTTTGTCACTTTTTTCAAAAGGGTGAGACACACCACCAGAGCTGCATCTGGCATCCCCTTGCCAAACAGGCACAGATGGCAATGCCTGAGGCTTCGAGTGAGGAGCTGGGGCTGTTTGCATAATGCAATCTCCACGCTTCCCTCCTGTCTGCAAAGCTCCAGTTAACACTTGCATGTAGACAACGGTGAACAGGGTAGGCAGAGAGCTCCAGAGGGACCTTCAGTTGTCCAGGATTCATGGACATTCATGGGGAGAACTCCTTTGAAAGCTGGGGGTTTTAGCATCCCTTTAGTCTCAGGAAACTGCTTGAGGGGAGGGTTTTACATGAGACAAGATGATGATCTGCCCTATTTTAATTAATACTTGCTGACACAAAGGCAGGTCTCCAGCAGCACCCTTCTTACCCTCACTGTTTTCTTCCCCTCCCAAAAGACCAAAAGAATAAAAAGGTCCTTTTGAAAGGTAAGCCTGGAGAAGCACTCACTGATACTAGAGTGAGAAGAATTGCAAATAAGGGAGGGAGGTGAGGAGGGGGAGAGGGAGGGAGAGAAATGGATGGATGGATGGATGGATGGATGGATGGATGGATGGATGGATGGATGGATGGATGGTATCGAAGAAAACGAGGTGCACTTAACAGTGGCTTTTGCCAGATTTCAGAAGTAGAATGATTTTCTTAAGGCTGTAACCAGAAACCAGGTGGTATTGAAGCAAAATCTTCCATGTCCTGTGCTCTTCAGCCAGCAAAGAGAACATGGCTGTCTGAGGAGAGAGTCTTAGTGAGGCTGTCAAAGGTTTTATACTTCTTTTTAATGTTGGCAAACCCTGAGGAAAAAGTGTTGGGGAAGGAGGGAACAGGATGACAAGGAGAATTAAATTTCTCTTACTTAACATAAAGCTATAAAAATAATTCTTACGAGGGGAGTGAAAAGATTTGCACTGAGGTGGCTCATAAAAAAAAGAGCAATGTTTAATTTTTTAAGCTGGGCCTCCTAGAGTGAGCAATGCTCTGCACAGAGACTAATATCCATCCCTGTTCAGAGAACCAGCACAAGGACTATTTCCACAAAAAAATGACCTTTTAAAGTGGGGCTGACATGATGTGTAAGTTTTGTGCTGCAGCAAATTGCGTGTTGAGGAGGGAAGGCTTGTCTTTCGCCTATGACAAATGGACCTCGGCTGCCCTGTCACCCCCAGCCACTCCTAACACACATTTGTTTATGTGCACTTTGGGCTCCAAGGCTCTGCATCACGGAATAGCACCAGAGCAACATGCTGTTTTAAAGTAAAATGTGTGGTAAAATCCTCCCCCAAAAGACAGGTGACTCCTACCTATTGCCTGGGATCAGGGCAGTCTTTTTTGAGGGGAAAATCACAGAAAGTAGGCAGACAGGCTGCAGGAGCACCCGAGCTCCTGTCTGTTAAAGCTGTACAGAAAAAAA
>VXAX01003598.1:128964-147088 GCA_013399835.1 Leptocoma aspasia
AAAAAAAAAAAAAAAAAAAAACCACACCAGAGGGAAGAAAGCCTGGGCAAAGGGAAGGAACGTTTGATTTGAGTGTCTCAGCTCTCAGCCTCTTCAAGCCAACACCCTTCCCTCTGCAAGAGGATGGTTAAAGGGCTGGAAGATCATGACACCCCACCAAATCTATCTTGTGGGCTTGTCATTGCTTCTGACACGGATTTGTATCTGCTCTTACTTACAAACAAACCAAATTAACTCCACTGTCGAATTACGGCCAAATTTACATGCATACACAAAAAAATGCCCTAATGTTTCATCACCAAGCACCACTTTCACCATTACTGAATGCAAGTCTGTCGCTGCCTCATCACTCTAGGTTTGATCTCTATATTCCATTGTAGTTTTCTTGAAAAAAATCTTTTCCTAATCAAGTCCTTCCCAGTGCCAGAAAACCTGTCTGCAATAAACCACTCCTGCATGTCTGCTCAGAGTACTGATATCTCCACTAGTGGCAGAGTAAGCTCTCTTCCTGCCTCATGCCTGCACAGGACAGGCAGTCCAGGACCCCATCCCTCTCTGCTTCCTGGGCAATGATGTTAAATATCAGTAATCACAGCAGGGTCTGCAGACTAACTCAAGCCTCTACTTCACCCCTCAGAGCTGTGCAGCATGGCAAACCCAAAAATGTATATGCAAGGCGTGCTCTCCCCAGACAGAGAGGTAGGTGCTGCAAAATGAGAGCAAGACCTTGGTGCTTTTGCAGAATTGCTTTTGTTCACGCTCTGCATCAGAGCAGATTTCAGAGAAAGGCATGTGAAATAAGTGAGCACATATTGTCCCACCTGCTGTGTGGGCATTAAAGGCAGACAGACAGTGGGAGCTGCATGGAGGAGAGCAGGCAGCGGGCTGGAGAATCTCTGCCCTCCCCTCTGCTTCATGCAGGTCCCTTGTTCTAGTGAGAATGTTTTTATACAGGTGCGTGTGATTAGCAAGAGAGCAAGACTGGAGCTCGGGAAATGAGGAAATGAGCATGTTGTGCTTTGCTAGTGCACTCTTCTTGTTCCTTGCTCCTTGCTAAGAGCCAGGACACCAAAATCAGGTGGTGCTTGAACACCATTAACTACTCAAGGGCACAATGTGCGGGGTCCATAGGAGCAAGCTGAGCTCCACAGCTACTCAAGGGCCCTGGCTTTGGGTGTGGGGAGAGTTTGCTCTCCAGCTCTACATATTCTTTGTGCACAGAATTTTAAAAGCTAAGGCATCCACTTGTGCACAGCAGGAGAAAGCTCACAGTCAGTCTGGTTTACTAATAAATTCTGGGCTTGCTTTGTGGCAATACAAAGAGCAGGAGGCACTTGCAGCTCTGCTACCATTACAGCTCCTTCTTGTCTCCTTCATTGTTCACCAAGTTGCACCACATTTTTCTTCTGTAATTCCCTTCTGTTCTGTTCTCCTCCACCACCCCCCCAAGTCATACTGTCCTCTTTCCCTCTTTTGCTCAAGTGTTTTCTGTTTCTGCCCTTTCCCTCTCTGTTACATTTCTTTGAACCAGCCTGGATTCACTTCTGACAGGAATATTCTGTGCTCCTCAAGCATACAAGCAGCTGAGAGGGGAAAATAGAGAGGCTCAAGGCAGAAAGCCTGAGCTTGATCAAGAGACTGATGGGTGGGACAATTTTTTCTGAGGGTCTTAGAAGAAGAAGAGGAAGGATAAACCTTGGCCTAGCCCAAAGGATCTGTCCTGATTTGGGATAGACTTTTGAAACCAAAGACCAAACCCCTCAGAAGGACTAGGTACATTATGATGGAGAGGCAGAGATGCCAGCAGTTATGAAAACACTGTCACATTATTTACAGGACATTGGCTGCCATTTTCCAGCTAATAAGAGGAATAGTAAAGAAAGCTGCTGTGCTTTAAAAGCACTGCCAGATAAAAAAAAGCACTGCTAAGCAGCCTTCAGCCACAAAATCAGGCTGACTGGATGTATAAACCCCACACTCCACAGGTGGCCCAGCCAAGCTCCTAGGATTGAGAAGCTGTTCCAGAAAGCAGAAATGCCAGTTGCTGGGAAATTGCTGTGAACACGAAATTTTCCCTTCTTCACATTCCTATCTCTTAGCACATTTTCTTTCTGCCTGCTAAGCCCTGTGGGCAGAGAGCAAGGGAACAGCATCCACAGGTGGGGACCTGGCTATGGGCTGTCCCCACCTGCTGGGTGAGGTTTGGCCAGAGGACAGGGCAAGCTTGTGCAATGCACCTCAGCTCTCTGAGAGCACCCTGGGGCTTTGTGAGCCCCTGCTATTTTTGCACCTGGAAAGTTTTCTCATGGTTTCTTATCCATTCCCTTAATGGGATTAACTCACAGTTTCATAGAATATCCAGTCTCAATCATCCATATTAATAATTCAGAAGCTTCCTTTTACTCTTAAAGTAGAAAGCAGCTGTCCTGGATTTCTACAGTATCCAGTGTTTGGCATATGAATGGGATGGCATTAGCTACCCTACTGCTCAGGAGCTGTTTGTCCATCTCGACTCCACCTATGCATCTGCCAGGAATGGACTTCAGGCTTTCCAGGAGCAGAGAGTATCTCCTTCTCCTTTTTCATGCCTCAGCCTCACCAAATTTTTCTAGACAGCACATTTAACCCTTTCTCTTCCTATGACTGAGGGAGAAGCAGCTGCTACCCTCTTCCTCCAAACTTCTCTTAGACCAAAATTATTCCCAGAGCTTTTTCTATTTTACCTGGAAGAGGGATGTGACATTTTAGTGTAGCCTAATGAAAATGTGCACATGGTACTAAAAAAAAGCCCGGGTCTGGCTTGTTGGTTAGTGACCAACCGTCTTCACAGAGCAACACACACTCTATATCCAGTCAAGCCTCCATTGACCTCTAAGACATTTTGGACAAATGGCATAGATTTTTCTGCAGAGACTTAAGGTCCTGACACATTCGAGATTGTTACAAAGTAAAATGTAGTGACCTGTACAGGTGCTCAGATCAAAGATCCATTTTGACCTCTGATTTATTTTTCCATCTTAGAAAGTAAGGTTCCATAGAGTTGCAGAGAGGGTTTTTTGTTTACTAACCAGTTTAGTTGGTAAAAATATAGCGGATTAGCAAATCCTATGCTTTCACACCCTAGCAGAATGTGCTCATTATACCAGAGAACTTCTGACCTTGCAAGGCTTTTAGGTGAGACATTTAAACAAAACAAACCACCACCCCTTTTTCATAGTAATGCCCATGTGCTGGCTGCCATCAGGAGACTGCTGGGCACCTCTTATTCTCCTCTGCTTCAGTCCTCAGGGACTCCAGCATTCCTGGCACATGTGCAGCAGCTGGAAATGCTCACTCACTGCTCTGCTTCCTGGAGGTCTTTGATCAGTTTCAGGCCATCACATCCCAGAGGAGTTTATCATGATGGACTTTCACAGCAGTCACTTTGTGCTAGTGAAACAGTAAAAATACTAATAAATTCTGAGCTTGCTTTGTGGCAATACAAAAGACTTTTATGCCCAAGGCTCAGGCTCAGAGAAGGACATGAAGGCTGAGCAGCAGGAGCTGACAGAAGTTTCTGAGTAACTGAAAACTTTTGAACAGCATAAAAATCAGACGTTTTGCCTATGGGAATACAGAAGAGCTTGCAGCCAGGAAAGCTGGCGTACAAATGATGGGCATGGCCCATGGCAACATCAGGCTCCTGGGGCAACCCAGGCATAAACAGAGCAGACACATAATCCCAAAGAGGTCGGTGAGCAGCATTCCAAAGGGCAGATCCAACCTGCTTGGAATCATCAGGGTGCTTGGGTAGCTCATCCTGGTCTCTGGGGAGTGTTTCAAGGTGCTGAACATCGAGGGAAATTTTTCCCATTGCCCACGGAGATGCTGACATTTTCCTTCCATGCCTCATGGACGTCAGGCTTGCAAGGTGGTGGAAAGGATGGGCTTTCATCCCTGGAAAATGTCTGAAATCTCCCACAGAGGGCACAAACTGGAGGGTATAGCAGCTCCCTCCTGCTGCAGCTTCTGGCTCAGGAGAGAGCCATGAAGCCAGAGGTGAGGTGAATGAGCCATGTGAGACAGGTCTGTTGCAGGAAGCCAATTCCACAGTGCTCCCTCTGCCTCATTCATAGAACGCCTTGCAGGGAAGATTTGCCTGCATCCACCATCACCCCCAGATGGCAAACAGCAGGCAGAGCAGCCTCTGGCTGTCTCCTACTGCTCCCCCCATCCACTTCAGCCCTGTGCCTGGGAAATGAGTTGCTCTGAGACTGACATTGTGGTGCGCTCCCACACACAGCTGCACAGTGAGCTATTTAACTGCACAGGCATTATTGAGGCACAGACTGCAATGCCTGTTTGCTTTCTGAAGTGAAAAAAGGAGCATTACATCATGCCTATACTGAGAAACACTCCTTCCTTAAGGACAACAGCACAAAGTTTATCTCAAAATGCATGATTAAAATGTGTGATTAAAATGCAAGGGTGCTGTCAGGCAGGGAAGGGAGAGGCTGGATCCTTCCACCCTGACTTGTGACCTTGCCCTCATTATTCCTCTGCTTCCCACCTGTGGGACACAACCGTTTGCAGGTAGGATGGGGTGTGCAAGAAAATTTTTGTGGTCCCACCCACAGAAAAGTAGTGAGGCACCCAGCACCTCCTGGTGGTGTGAGGAGAGCAAAGGACTATGAGGGTCCCTGAAGTGCGCACTCAGTTTTGGCATGGGAGGGTGAGAGGGAACTTCAGAGTATGCTCACATGGCTGGGCTTGACCCATAGCCAACCCTGTAAACCCATCCCTGGATGGACCTCAGCACAGGCAGGTGATGAGAATTTAACCCCTCTGCAACCATTCTGCAAGTGCTCAGCACCTCGCTGCCTTCTGCACATCAACTGGAATGTGCACAGGGGAAAAAAAAAAAGAGCTGTAACAGGGCTGAGTCAGATCATTGGCACCATGGCTGTAGTTTCTCCTGTGCTGTGTAGAAGACCCCCAGATTTTAATTCTGCTGCCCCTACTGTTGAAGCTGACAGGATGCATTTAATATCCAGTGAGGAGTTGGAGACAGTGCTGTACATGTGAAGGAACCCTTACAGGAGCCTGACAGAAGAGATTCACTCACAGCAAAAAGGAAGATTTCATCTTGATGCATCTTTGGTCACGTCTTGCTGCAAATATTTCATTTTGTTGCTGTCTCTCCTCCGTCTCAAATAAATATTGCACCTAAAAGAAAATTCAGAGAAACAGATTATCTCCAACCCTGTAAGAGATGCAGATTCACTTCAGGATTTCTCTCTCTGCACTGGCAAAAACTTACACTGTGCTTTCAAGGACTTTTTTAATGCATTTTTGGGTTTTTCCACTTATGGGACAAAAGATTAATTATATCAATAAAAAGGCAATGTGCTCTGTGAGTCAGTTCTGCTATACAGGTTTCAACTCCTGTATAGAGATCATCTCTCTGAGGTCCCAGTAACTCCTACAAAACACTCCACACACTCAGGAGGAAGAGGAACCTCTGAGTTTCCTTGCAAAGACTGTGGAAATAAGTATTTTCCATATGTCCTTGGACAAGGGTTGATGCCCAGGTTATATATTTTGAATATAGGCAGCTTAAATGGACTGCAGTGCTGGTGCTCTCCCTTCGTTTGCTTAATGATATCAAATATTCTTTGGTGATTACACTTAGAAACTGGTGTTAAATCTTCTTTAATAAGAAAACTTACTTTGATTTTTATGCATTGCTACCTATACCACCATAATCTATTGATAAAATACCAAGAATATAAGTATCCTATATTGGCCTAACATGTTAACACTTTATTTATTAATTATAATGATGTAAGAAACTATTTATTTGAAGAATGTCAGAAAAGTCTGAAAATTAAAACAGCAGCAGCAAAACTCCCACAAAATGAAACTTGAAACACCACCATATTCCTGGAGCTATTCCTGGAAAGGTTGTCATGTTTGTGTGAAATCCTGGGGAGGGAATGTATGCAAGCATTCTGCTAATCATGAACCCCAAACACCCACAACACTGCTAGATTCAATGTAATAACATGTTCTGAAAGAATAAACACTGCAAAGCAAACTGAACAACGCTTCAATGCTTATTAACACGCAGAAGGGAAAGGTGCCCAGGGAATGTTGTTTTCCCACCCAACACACCAGACCCAAAACAATCAACCACTAGGCTCCAAGAAAAACATGCACCCAACAACAGCAAAACCTGACCACGGAAGGGAGAAGTCAGTGTCTGAGGAACAGGTTCTCTGTGGGATGGTTACTCCCATTAAAGCTGTAGTTGTGGTCTCCAGGACTGTAGACAGAGGCTCTGCCCTGGAAAACATTTATTTCTTCTTAGAAGCAGTGTTAGTGAGCATCCATGTCTGCTGAGGAATGTACTTGGGGGTTTGTGTAACAGGAAAATCAGAACATGAAACGAATTCCTAGTTTGCTGCCTTTCTCACTGCATGCAGACTAGAGATTCATTCCAATGGGATTGCCTGAATTGTATTAATTAGTAATTATTAATTAGTAAAGGAATATCTGCAACAAAAAGTGTGCTTTATTCATATGCTTATACCATATGTGGTTTTATATCCGAGAGGGTGGCTGGGCACTGGAACAGGGTCCCCAGGGCAGTGGTCAGAGCACCAGACTGACAGAGTTCAAGAAGAGTTTGGACAATGCTCTCAGGCACACAGAGTGACTGCTGGGGTGTTCTGTGCAAGGCCAGGAGCAGGACTCAATGGTCCTGATGGGTCCATTCCAACTCAGCATATTCTGTGATTCTGGGGTTCCTTTAATATTTCCTTCCTGTCACTGATCTTGTAAGAGTACTGAAGGCTTGAAGACAAAGGGCATTCTACCTCACATCACATAAATATGATTTACCCTATGAAGATACAGAGTGGCACACTAACAACATGATCAGAGTGCAGGGTTAACCTTCAACCCAGGAAGGGACAAAACTGGGCAACTCATTACCTAAATCATGGTGTAAACCCAGACTGAACCATCCAGTTCTCCACCAGGTATGGAAAGAGTGCTTCTCAGATTGCTGGAAGACTATGTTCTTCTTATGGCTAGCTCAAGAGCTCCTCAAGGCTCTTTTGTTGCCTCAAGGATGAGGACAGAAATAACAAATGCAGACACAAAGCAGAATCGCAGCGAGAACCCTCCAGATCCCAGCACTGTTCCCCCTGGCTAAACCAAGCCAGACTGATTTTGAAAAAAAACCTCTTTCTTCTTTATTATCTGCTTGATTGGAGGGTCATAGGCAAAAATAGAGTTTTTAGAAATATTGCTACACATTGCGTTATTGTTTTTCTTCTAGAATCTGAAGTGACTGGCCTGTCTTTATTGGAACAGATGCTCTATGGCATCAAAATCTTGCATTAATTAATTGTCTCCCTGCAATTAATCAGTGTGTCCATTCCTATAGGCAGGTTGGAGAATTGTGGTTTACAGACCTGGGCAGCCTTCCACATTCAGCTCACTGGGGGTATGAAAAACACAAGGAAAGAAATAATCTGGTACATAACAAATATCAGGGACTGGCATGGAGTCTATTCTTTGAGCTCCTGCATGTGAGCTCTGAAGAATGAAGGCCCAGAATACTTGCCATGTGGATTTTATTAATGATCATGAAAAAAATCAATGGAGATTCTGACACAAGAAATTTGTGCTGCTCTGGAGGCAGATAAATTATTCCATTTGCAATTTATGCTTAAGATTTGCAGTCTCTAAGAGATCTCAAAGAAAGCCCTGCTGGAGCTAGAACCAGAAACCAGTTGAGTATCACATGACTTCTGAGTATGATGGAAAATCTTTCTCACTGCTGGGTAGAAGAGAGTTACTGAGTTAAAATATTTCAAGCTGCAACCATAGGAAGGAAGAAATTCAGGCATATTTGCCTTTGCTTCATGACACAGGGGGAGAAAGAGAGACAGAGACAAAAAGAAAAAGAAAGGAAAAGAAAAGAAAGAAAAGAAAAGAAAAGAAAAGAAAAGAAAAGAAAAGAAAAGAAAAGAAAAGAAAAGAAAAGAAAAGAAAAGAAAAGAAAAGAAAAGAAAAGAAAAGAGAAAAGAGAAAAAAGATAAAAGAAAGAAAACTATCTGAACTGTTGTCAAATTATGCTAAAAGGGTTTGTTACTGTTGTTAGCAGAGTCTGACTCAGTGTAAAGAGAATGCTTTAAATGTGTGAATATATTCAGCACATCTGCATATGAACCCCAGTTGTTTATGGTGCCCCCTGAGGACAGACACTCCCTGCAGCCAGAGCTGCATGAAGCTGCAAACCCTTCTTCCCAGAGGGAACACATCTCCTTGTCTCCAGCAGAGACGTTCTGCAGAGATGCTCTGCCAGCTCAGAGGCAAAGGCAGACACATTAATGATGTATTAGTGCACCAAAAACTGTTCTAGGATTCAAAGCTGCACTCCAGTGATGTAGTTTAACCACAGGAGGCTTGTGCTGAGTATTGAGGTTATACAAGGATTTTTCTTTCAGAAGTAATCTCACCCTCGGTTTATTTTGCTTGGTTTCAGTGTTTTGTTGGATAACTTAGGAAATTGTGAGTTTGTACTTTTTTCTCTGTTTTGTGTTTGATCTGAAAATTTATAAGAAATTTGTTTCAGGTCAGATCAAAATATTTACATTTACCGAAAAATGTCACAGGAAAACTCTAGGAAACATAAATATTCTGAAAGAGGTAAAAAATCATATTTGACCTAAAAATCAAATGCTTTGGATATAGTTTTCTGTTGGATATAGTTTTCTGTTATATAATCAGGCCTTATATTTTAAGCAAAATTTATGTTAAGTTTAAATGGAAAACAGCATGTTTTGTGGAAATTTTAAAAAGTAATATAAAGCATTGAAAAAATTCTTTCATTTCAAAAATAAATAATAAATTAAAACCAATTCTTCAAAAACCATGGGGTTTTTTCAGTAAATTAATTGTCAGTGTTTTTTTCTTTTTTCCCTTTGCTCAGTTGGTTGCTAATTAACAGCAATGAGAAATTTCTGGTACCACAAAGAGGAAGAGGTCATAAAGATTGCTGTGATCACTGTTGTAAGCACTCAGCACAACTCACCAATAATTGTAATGATCTCAAGAAAAACCACAAGTTAGTCCTGCCTTACAGATGGAAAACATGGGGCACAGATCCTGAAATCACTTTGCTGTGTTCATGCAGGACATCTAAAACTGATCAAGTAGCACAGCCCAGGAGGAGTGGAGCTGTGGGGTGAAAAATCTGAAGAGGTCCACAATATTTGTGTTGGGTTCAAAGCACCCACATAGATAGTCCTTGCTGTGTATTTATTTCTAGTCTGGGGCCATAAAGCTGGACCCATGTTCACAAGCAGAGTGCATCAGGTGCATGCTCTGAAAAGGCCACCTGGTCCAAAATTACTCCCCAGTGGGAACCAAAAGTAGAGTGAGGAGAAATGGACAGGAAATTAATTTCAAAACACACTCCAGTTCTGCTTAAAGATGCTAATGCAGATACTCCATTGTGTGTCCTAAGAGAGCCCAGGTCTCTGAAATGCTAATTCGGGACTCACTTATATAATTTTCTCACTTCTAACTTGCAAGAGGTCTATTGAAATGGTGAAATGGTTTGAGTGTTTCAGTAGTACTAGCCAGAAAATGTAAGTTTTTGGAGTAGTCACAGTCTCAGTCAGTCAACAGTTACTGCTCATTGCCAGAAGAGGTAGCCTGTCCCAATTCTGTTTTTCAAACATAGTTTTCTTGGTGATATCACCATCATCGTAATTATTTTTAAATGGGTTTGAAAGCACATAACAAGAAAATAATAACAGCTTAAAAACTCTACTAATACAAAACCAAATAGCCATGAGTGAATCAAGAATGAGTTCAGACTGGAAATCAAAAAAATTGGTTCTGATTAATAAAAAAAATTAAACTGAAAGAGCCTACATAGAAGATAGTGGGAACTGGGACCTCCCACTGTTTTAAAATGAGGATGCTATATTAATGGGATTGCATGAAGAAGGAATTAAGACATGGGATTGCTGTTCCAATCCTAAAATTTCCAAATTCTCAATATATGCAGAGCAGAGAGTGGATCGGATCTCACTTGT
This sequence comes from Leptocoma aspasia, assembly GCA_013399835.1. NCBI lineage: Eukaryota > Metazoa > Chordata > Aves > Passeriformes > Nectariniidae > Leptocoma > Leptocoma aspasia. The sequence continues at coordinate 139,062 of VXAX01003598.1, forward strand.
TAATAATGCTTGTTCACATTCTGTTTATTCTGCATTTACACATGCCTCAAGTCTCTCAGAGTAGCGGCACAGGGGTGTGGCAGCTTCTTTTGCTTTTTTCTTCCTCTTTATACACACACAGCGTGGGTTCTGAAGGGCTGGTCTTTTTCCACCTTCTTCGGAAACACAAGAGCTTGTCCACAGGACACAGTGCAGTGTGTGCTCAGTGATATTTAACCCCTCCAGGTGGCCATCTGTCATTTTTTCCCCATTAGTTCAGGGCTAAACTCATCATCTGGTTTGGACTCAAACCTGTTTTTCTGCAGATCACTTTGTAACAATCTTTGTTTCCTGGCTGACTTCTTTTTAGTTTCTTTGCTTTCCATCTTTCTCTGTTGCTTGGTATGGGCCTCTTTTCAGGGCAGTCTGGGATTTTTCTCCAGATAAAACCTCACCTTAGGAAGTCTTGGGACTCTGGAAATGCCCTCAGGTGTCCTGTGACACAATGTATTTGGAGGTTTTGGTCTTTCACCACATTTCTTCAGTTCTTCAGTTCATTTTGCAGCAGGCTAAGCAAGCAATAAATGCAAGAGCCAAAGAGATGCTGGGACAACTACTTAAGAGTTTTGACCACGACTCCGTGTCTGCAGTGAGTGGAGATAAAAGCCAAGATCCAACTAGGACTGAATTCTGGCCAAACCCAGGGTCTGACAGTAGGTTTGTAACACAGTGCAGGTTTTTAAATTTCTAGTTACACCTATAATTTATTCTGGGAGCACCACTGTGTGACACATTTCTCCTGAAATACAATCTGAAGGAGAAGCCAGTGAGGAGTACAGACCATGATTGATGTTAAAGGGTTATGGTACTAGAGAGAAAGGGACCATCGCTACTTTACACTTCTCATGGATTTTGTCAGTGGTGGATAATGTTGAAGTACCACTGAGCACTTGGTGCACATGCATTATTCAAATCATGCACTGTTTTTGTGGTAACTGTTACAAGGAGGAAGCAGGGATGGGTAAAATGTGCTATGTAAACAGTATGTGGAGAAATTATCAGTATGTACACAATGATAATATTAGGCAGTAAAGGTGCTACCAAAATTGATTGATATGCCTTAATAATGCCTTTCAACTTTCCTAAGGCAGCCAGAAAAAAAATGGAGCCAACACTGTTCTGTGTCGGAGATGATATTTTGTAAATTCGTATTTCTTTTCAATCATTTTGTAGGAAAGGATTTTGCACCAAGAGTATAATCTTCTCTTAAAGAACTCTCCTAGTGCACTTCCCTTTATGAACCAACATTAGCTGTTATTAAAATACATATTTATTTACGTGGAAATGAAAACATTCTTGTTTCATTTGGCTTCTACAAGTATACGGTAATGGTAAATGTAAACGTGTCAGGTCACTGTGCTCTTTGCATGAGATTATCTCTTTTTAGATCCTGCTCACAAATAGGAATAGATTAGAGCAAAATATACTTTAATATATAGCAAAATGCAAAGTACTTCAAAATAAAATCATTATTTTCCAATTGTTTTGTTGGGCTTTTTTTTTTTTTGGTTTGGTTTTTTTATGAGTTTTTTATGAGCCTAAGGGTTTGATTTCATAAAAGTTAGATGGGTATTCTGAAGTTTTCGCCATCCAGGGACTTTTATTGCAGGGATGAAGAAGACTGTAAAGATGGCTTGAGATCTCCAAGCGGAGCACTTGTGTTCATAACAAAGAACCAGCTTCCCATAATGGCAAAGTTACGTCTGTATAAGATGATTAAAATTCTGGAGGAGAAAAAATGTGGTGTGATTCTGTCAGTGGAAACAGCACTACCAATGAATGCTTTGTCCAAAGACCCCAACCCTTCACAATATCAAGCCTGACGGCAGATTCCCAGCTTTTTGCCAGCTAAGCTTACTCACCTCTTCAGACTGATGCTCCTGCTCATTTAAACCAGTGAGAACTTCCTCATTTCTAAAATGTTAAGGCAACACTGACAGCGGTACCTGCTTGGCACAGACAACCTCACCCAGCACCACCTGCAGCAAACTTACAGCTTGGGCTGAGTCCCCTGGAAAGGTAACTAAGCATGGGTAGAATCTCAAGTGACTCCAACATAAGATGGGTGAGAAAAGAAAGAAAAGCATGCTTTAATACATTTATGTCGATCCTGAGTAATAGTTCTCCCATCCCTGTCCTTAGTCTTTTTTTCTGCTGCATTACAGAGCTGGCTTTTACCAGCAGCTTGTCCTCTAGCTAGGGTAGGATTTATATAGTGAACAGCTTGCCCCTTTGCCTTGGATAAATGAGACTCAACCTAGTAATAAAAGCAGCTTTAATCTCTCTTTTTACAAAAGGGCCCACCATGATATCTCCACACTACTGTTTCCATCAATATGGCAAGTTCCAGTTGTTCTTCAGAAATCAAAATGTACTGTGTTAGCATCATTAGGATGAGCAAACTGATATTTCATAAACCTAAAGCACTTTTGCTGTTATTTTTCTTTCATTACTTATGGATCCTCTTCAATTTTTACATTGTATCTCCTTCAGAGATTTGCTAGATAAATTAGTCTGTAATTTGCTGGGTCATTCAATTTACCCTTTTAAATTGGGAGATAATATTAGCTCTGGCATCCCTCAGCCCTCTTGCTCCAAGACATGCTAGAAATCAGTACAAGCGGTTCATAAATCTCCTCAGGCAACCCTTTCAATGCTTCTGGATACAAGCACTGTAATCCTGAGATTTTAAAATGTTTAACTTCAGTAGTCGCTGTTTAACATCCTCCCTAATTAAGAACAGAAGAGAAAGTGTTACCACATGTGCTCTTAACATGAAACCATCATTCTCCTTCTTTCTGGGCAAAGAACAAACAATTATTGAACAGTCCTGAGGCAAAGCTTTTGGGGAGAAGCAATATCTTTGCTGGACTATCAAATAATTTTAATCATGCTGATAGCAAGTATAATAAAAGATTTTATCACTGCCTGAAAAATCTGCTTTACCTCAATCTTTAAGCTACCATGGTTCCAAAAGCACCCTCATTATAAAGATTCCAGTTTTTTAGTATCAAGATAATTTTATCATTCTTCTCTATGACTATCTATGTACCAATGCAAAGGTTTCATCTGTTCCTCAGGCTGTTCAGCACTGTCTTTAGCCTCTTTTATCAATATTCTGAATTTTATGTTAAATTTAAGAGCCCCACATTCCAATTTCCTATCTGGGAATGTGTATGAATGTGAATACACCTATTTGGTTTCACCTACAATCACTGCCCTTCCTTCTAATCGGCAGGAGGTTGTGGCCTGTTTTTCCCCCACTGCTGAATTGCAGAGGCTTGAAATTTAATAAACATTTCCTGAACAGTTTTCTATTACTGTGTGTACTCTAGTGTTTCAATTTTTCTCATTATTATTTTGTCTTTTGAGAATTATCCCTTTTTAAAGAAGAGAGGAAGCAAGAGAGGAAATTGCTGGATATGTCTGCCCTCCAGTCAGGATCAGCAAATGCAACCGGGGTTTTCTTAATGATATTTAAAATATGTTTGGGGTTTTTTGTGCTTAGAAAACTACCTGTTTCATATTTAGAAACTCTAAGGTTATGATGTGAATGGAAGAATGTACATGTGCTTCAAAATTTTACCTCCTTTGCTTATTCCCTCTGCTTAACTCACTCAGGTTATAAGGGGATGGTGGCCCCTTGGTGACCTTCCAGCCCTTCTGTATCTATCCTGCGACCACCAGCATGTAAGAACCCAGCCTTTTAGAAATAGGTCACTCTGGGGTACAAATGGCCTTTTTGACCGAGAGAGCTGCTTCCAGCCTATCACAAGCACCCAAAACACACACCTCTCTGCACAATTTAATGTTTCTACAGAGGTTATGCCCAGCATTTGGGCACTCCAGGTATTCTGGGCTTCTAACCAGCTCTCAGTACCCCTGAGGGCATCCAATTTCTTTTCACGTGTAATTCCTCTTTTTTTTTTTTTTGCCCAAGCTTCTTGTGTTGGTAGGAAGGCTACTACAGATCTACTTTTCTTTAAATGCCTCATTGCTCTGGTTCTTTACACTGCTGTAACCTGAAGTAACATGACCGGAGCAAATGTGCTGTGTTAGTGTTCCTTAATTCTCTCTCATTTGTGCCCTGTTTTAAAATCTTTGGGGTCACTTTGGTCAGGCAGCTCCCCAGAAGATGGACAGCTCTCTCAGACCCAAGGCACACATCTTCCAGCCACTCCCCTGCCACCCCTCTGGTGTGCTGCCACCCACAGCTCTGCAGTGCCAACATACCCAGGGATGAAACTCCCTTTCTCACTTAAAAGGCACTTAAAAGTAATGGTGTAGACAATCATGCCCAAACCCTTTCTTAAATATGCTTCCTCCTGTATCTTCACATCTCTAATATACATTTCATTATGCTTAAGCCCAGCTGTCCCCTCCTTCTCCCAAGTGCATTCACTGCAGAAATCTTCAGGATGGACATATAACACAGTGACATGTACCTATTACACTGAAATTATTAACAGTGCTGGTTTTGCTGACGACTATTTGTGCAGTTCACTGCTGTGGCACATCAGAAGTGCCTCCAGCCCCATTAATCACATCATTTCCCTAGGATGTCAGGCATTATGACCACCAGGATACAACCTGCTTCTCCTCTAATATCTGCAGCTTATGGGCAAGCCACCTTTTCACGATGCAAATTCACAGCATCATGAGAGGCCTGAAGGACTAAATATTCATTCTGTATTATATGGAACCCACATGGAGAGCTCTACCCTGCCCCAAGCACCATTCCTCCTAGTCTCACTGCTGTTAAAAATAAACTGCATGCTGGCTATGCTGCCTTGGCAAACTGGTGCTCCTCAGGCGGCTCTTCACAGCCTTGGGATGAACTGCAGAGATTAGCTCTGGGTGTGCAGCCCTCAGGGATGTACTGCTGTCAGCTTTTTTCTCTCTTTTTCTGCAGGGGAGAGGAAACTTGACAAGTCCATCTAGTCCTGATAACAAAGCCATTATGGGAAATCAAGTGAGAGTGGTGCCAGTTGCTGTGTTGTGTCTCCCTCTGTTCCCTCGGTGTTTATGAACCTATTTAAATTCTTTCACGTGTCCACAGACCAAGTGTGGTACATGGCACCCTGGCAAAAGCCTTCTCGTATTCACAAGGTAAAACATGGACAAGTCAACACAGAATATTGGCTGGGCTAGAGAGCCTGGCTCACTGACTGAGGCATCTTGCATGTTTTAGCAAAGCCACCTAGAAAAAGTGTTTGTGTTTTAAGGCAGCAGCGGGATAAACATTCCCCTACAGCAAGCAAATATTATCTTCAGCAGGACAGATTTGCAGATAATCAGTTCAGTGTGAATTCTTAGTACAGCACGGTGGCCCTGGATAAATGCAGTCATTAGGTGCATAATTAAAGAGTATTGATAGAAGCAGGGAGCTTAGATTTTCTCTGCATATGAGACTTACCCATCTGTGATGAAAATGCAGCATCTGTCACTCAAAAAAACTCTGAAAAGTTAGAAAACATTCCAAGAACTTTCCTGACAATTATTGAGGGATTTGAAAATATGCTTACAAAGAACCAGCTCCAGGGGTTCCATCTATTTACCCCATCAGGCCTGAGGGGTTACTTGGATAGGTTCTAAAAACTCCTGTCTAGCAGTCAAATGCATCAAATACCAAATGGCTGGATTCTCTCCAGGTCAGGCACAAGTCTATTCATGCCCTCTCTCCCTTTTATTTCTTTTCCTTGGACACACAGTGCTCTGACACTTCTGAACTTACACCCCCATGGGGCTCAGCTCCTTCTACACCTACCACACACTGGTATATTTTTCCTTGAAGTGGATAATATAGATCTTTTGTCACTCTGTGTCCCTGCCTATAGCAACAGGCTCAAGCTTACGGCTTCCGTAAGAAAACCAGACAACATAAAAAGGCAAATAGCAAAATTGCCTGTTCATGCCCACATGACTATTCCTGGGTTGACAGGAGGCAGGAACACTCAGCTGTCCTCCCTCTCCTGTTTGCCTGGGTAGGGCAGAGCCCTCCCCCTTTTAGGGTCCTGTTTACACACACACTCAGAAAGGTCAAACCAAACCTACTGCAGGCAGGAGATGATGCACATAATTCAAAGCACATTCAGTCTGCAGGAAGATGCTAAGGTGACTTCAGGGTCCTAACACATTGGCTCTGGTAAGATTTAGCTGGCATGACAGAGGACACTGCCTTTTCCACCTGCCTGTCCTCTCTGTTTATTCCCAGCACCAAAGCAAAAGTGCAGGTGATGGGGAAGTTCTAATTCCTGGTGCCACAGTTCATTGCCTTGAGAGTTAATCCAAACTGCAATTGATTGTGTAAGCAATTAATGAGACAGAGTGATAACTGCAGCACTCACTGCAGAGAGGATGAAGGCAGGCCAAGTTATGACCATGCTGGAAGAAGTCTCCAGCTAGAGGAGCCTGATAATCAGTTAAATCTTCCCCACATGAATCACTGGAGTTTGTGCAGCAGAGTCTTTAATTCACTATAATTTAATTCTCCGAGGCATAAACTACAGAGATCTACAGCCACTTAAAACTCCTGAGCGAGAGCATCCAGGGATGCTATGAATTTTCCCATGTCTTCACCCCTCCAGTTCAATTTTTACCTCTCACACAGACATGGACATAGAGCCATATAAGTGCTTTGCAGGCTCAGAGTCATGCAAACTCCCAAGGAGAGGTCTGGCCACAAAATGTCTCATCACTTTGACCAGAAATGGGGATTTAAAAACCTGTGACTCCTGCCCTGCTTAGCTGATTACATCTTTTACCAGTCCTGCTGTGAGAGATGCTTTTTTCCCTGTTTTTAGGGAGAAAATGCATCAAATACCAAATCTGTGATTAGGTGAGAAATGCTTACCTTTCTCACTTGGACTTGATATTGTCTTCTGCAGAGATTTATTACTTGATGTAGATACAGCAGAGTCCCAGTTGATATAAAATTGTAAATTTTGAATGCACGTGTTCTTAAAAATTGAGTATCCTTAATAAGGTATGGATCATCAGCACTTCTTCTGTTTCTCCATGTCATTAAAAACTCCTGTGAAGACTAAGGCAGCAAGGTTTGGAATTGTATTTTAATCATTGTGGGTATTTTATGTAAGAATTGTTATTTTAGATGCGTGTTGCTGAATACATTCCTAAACCTGGCTGGTTTTTAAGCATAACATCTTTTGATTTGTCTTTTCTTCAAAGTCAATTAATATTTATATTTTACAGAAGGCTAAAGCTATGCTTTAAGATGAATTAATTCTTCATATTTAAAACTATAACTTGCAAAATTATTCTTATCTTGTCACAGAAAGTTGCTTCTTTTAAACTGTAAGGGTTGTGCTTCCCTGTGCACTCCATTATAGGGAAAATACAGAGATGGTGAGGAAATGTTTAACTCCAGTTGAACTTCATCAATCTTAGGAAGGTTACTATGCTTTTATATTTACTTCAGAAATTTGGGTTGGATAGTAGGCTGTTTATTTTTAAGAATTTTTTCATACATCAGCAATATATCACTCTGAGCTTGTAAAAATTACCACAATGCAAAAGTGGCTGATATATACCAGTCAGGAATTTACAGTCATATATGTAAATCCTGCACTAATGCAATGAGTAATTCTGTCTGTTATTATCTGATCCCTTATAGAAGAGGAAATGTTGAAACTAAACCTGCAATATCACATTAGAAATGTCAGCTGCAATTGAAAGGCAATTAGCAAACCAGGTTAATCAGCTATTTCCAAATTCCCCCAACTGACACCTTTCCTCTGAAAATACAGTGTTGGCCTACCAGAAGAGGAAAAATAAATTGGTCCATAATCCCCACAGTAGCTGTTGAGCCTCAGACACTTTGCAGTAGAGCTCTGTTGGCTCATCAGCTTCCACCTCTGCCACAGCAAAATTCCAAGGCAGATGCCCAAGCAGTGCTGGAGAGCAGATCTGTACCACACCAGCACTTCTGCAGCCTTCACCCTGCCCCTGCTTTTCACAGAATCACAGAA
>VXAX01003600.1:0-39599 GCA_013399835.1 Leptocoma aspasia
CCATCCATCCATCCATCCTTCAGCAGCCCCTTGCCTTCAACCATTTCACTCAGGATACCAGGAATGTAAATAACATGCTCAAGGCCAAAGGGTGGGTTAATGACAGAATAAAACTCCAGTTGTTCTTCAACCACATGCCTTTAAGGGCCTTCATAAGCACCAGGAAATGAGGGCTGGAGAGGTCCCTGGGTGTTGCAGGAGTTGTTATGGTTGTCCCCACTGTCTGCATGAGTCAACTGAAATGAAGAATTGCAAATCATAGAACCATAGAATGGCTTGAGTTTGAAGGCACCTTAAAGACCATCTATTTCCAATCCCCCTGACATGGGCAGGGACACCTTCCACTAGACCAGGTTGCTCAGAGCTCCATCCATCCTGGCCTTGAACCCTCCCAAGGATGGGGCATCCACAACCAACTCTAAACTGCATTAGGAAAAAAGGGCAGGTGTAGGATTTTTACACAGGTGTTAGGTTATTTTTGAGCAGATCTCTGGTGTTTCAAATTAGTGCTGCCTCAAAGCATTTACCTGGAAATGTTTCAAGCAGTTATTTGTCCTTAACATGCCACTTAGGAACAAAGCTGTTTGTGGCCTGAGGGACTAGAAGTAAACAGGCATTACTTTTAACGTGCAGCTTGTGTCGGAGTCCTCAGGGCACTACATAGCACTGTAGGCTTTTACTATGCCCTGGAAATCACATGGACACTGCTGGCAGAGTGCTGTGGCCTTCCACTATCTTGGCATAAATGCCATTTTGGGTGGCTCATGCTCTAAGGTGGCCTGGAATTAAGACCTGCATTAAAAAAAAAAAAAAAAAAGAAAAATAAAACCGTCTCAGGTGGAAAAAAATTATGCAGAGAAAATACTCATTGGGAATCCAGGGCCCCTTTTACCTTACTGTGCTCTTTTTCACTGAGCTGGAAGAAAATCAAATTAATCACCTTGATGTACATTAATACACAGATGGTAATTGTGTCATTTACTGTATCTTAAATGCTGGAACTGATTAGCTTTTATCAATCCTCTGAGCACTCTAAGAGGACAAGGCACCTAGTAAACAAAGACAAAGTATTCTTCTCTGATAGAAGTGATGAAAGGAGAGACTATTTAAAAGGGATAGGAGGGTATTTTTTACTTTGCAGTGCAAAATGAACAGTTAGCTTGCTAGCCATTAAAGCCTGTAAAAGCAACTTGAGTTTACTAGCTATCTGAAATCCTCCTATACTTTAGCTCATGTATGGGTACTGGGAATTATTTCTTTGTTTTTAATGTGTTGATGTACAGCTAAAAATAGCTCTGTCCTATTCAGAGTCTACACATTGCCAAGAAAATAAAAGTCAACATTGCAAATCACCAAAGGAAAAATCCAAAGGTCTGCACCAAAGAGAGGTGTGGCCAAAATATTCCCTGAGTAGCAGACGGTGTGGATTGATATATAAGCACTTCTGGCCATTCCTATCAGAAATGATGCACTGTGTGGGTTTCACTGATCCAAGCCAAATGACAAACACAAAGAAGTCACATGAGTTGTGCAAAGGAAGCTTTCAGTGTTCTCAGAGCTCGGGGAGTCATCTTTTCGGCAGGCGTGTCTGAATTGCATTCCCAGAAAGAATACACTGAAGCAGGAGCTCTCAACAGCTTCTGATTTGTAACCCTTGAAAATGTTTCTGCTGAATTTTTAGGTGCTTACAAAAACCCTATAATTATTTGCTGTTCACTTTTCTTAGGCATTCCTTAGAAATAACTCACAGATCCCCTAGAGTTTTTACCTCATGTTAGAAACCCTTGCACTAAGCCCAAGTATCAGTAAAAAGAATTAAAATCTTATGTGCAGAGCATACAGATGATAGAGACTTGAAAGTCCTTGAAGACGTGTTGTAGGCATGTGTTCAGAACACTATTTTAAATGCTTAAATAAATATGAAATCAAGGAGAAGAATCAATTAATAATTAAGGGAAGGAATATTCTTCCTTTTGACATGAACTAAGAGATGGCACACATGTTTTGGACCAGGTAGATATGAGGCCAGTTTATGTACATGGCAGTAAGAAGTCATAACACTGTATGCCACAGCTGGGGTCTCTCTGAAAGACAGTAATCCTAGAAATCCTTTGGGCCCGGGGTGGTTGTGCCAAGTGGGCTGACTTAGGGCTGCCCTTGCATGCCAAATTCTAAGGATTGTCTCCCAGCTGACAGAGAATTGAGAGGAGGAAGATATTGTGGCTAACACCATGCAGACCTTTTGGCAGTGATGGTGAAGAGATGCAGGCTTCTTGGTTTCTGCTAAAATTCTGGCTATTCAGCCTTCTGCTAGCACAAGCCATGAAAGGGTGAAATGCCAAGTACTAATCCAGAATTTTAAGATATAATTCAGGGATTTCTGTATCAAATGGTCACTGCTTAATGAGAATGGCAGTTTTATTGTGTTCCAAAACAATTGCACAATTGTGTGTTTTATTTTCCACATCAGATAACTACATTGTTTGCAAAACCACTGCTATAATGCAAAATGGGGACTTCACTTTCACTAAAATAATCTGAAAATGCATGATTGAAACTCCCAAAACAACTTTACCCTGCCATGTTACAGCTATATACCTGCTGCTAGACTTGCAAATGACCCATTTTCAGTTGGGTAGAACACAGAGTGGAAATGATGCAAATTCTCACATCTGCAATGTTTTGTATCACAGTCAGCAATGATGATGTTGGGTATGTTTCCCCATTCACTTCTGTTTCTCAGTAGAATTTGCTTTTAAAGTCAAAGTTCAGTGAAAAGGAGAAATAAATGGTGGAGAGACTGCTGAGGGAAGTTCGCTCATTGTCTCTGTTAGAGAAATGATTTGTTATGGATTTTTTGCCTTGGTTGGTCTTTTTATCCAGGCATCTATCTGGATAACACAGGAAAAAGCTTCCATTGCAAGAACAGACACTGCTGCACATTACTTTAAATGTGCAGAGGACACGTGCAGAAAGGCCACTTCTAGACCTGCTTTCCACTTAAAATACATTATCCATTCTTCTACTATTGTTACATCCTCTCAGTATCTTTCTCGGTCACTTCCCATAATTTAGACTCAAATGCTTTCTCAGAGTCTTTCTCACAGCCTGGTGTCACAGTAACCCTCTCTCAGGCAGAGTTCTGGCTGTGATGAGGAACCCCACAGGCAAACCAAGAGTTAATGCCCCCCTCTCCCCCCCCTCCCCTGACCAGCCAGGGGCCCTACAGCTGCTCAGAGCTGCCAAGCAATTAGGCTTGTCAACATCCCTCAAATAAACTCCGGCAGTATTATCAAACCCCATTGTTACCTGATCCCCCAGAGGCTGGGGAGGCTGTTCTATCAGGACTGCAAACTGCAAAGAGCCATGTCTGTTTTCTCTTTTCTAAATTCTGAATGACCCATCCTTTACTGGTTGGAACTGGGTCTCAAGAAAGACGTATCTTTTGGGGAAGGATTAAACCTCTACTGTAATACAAGTCTGGTGGGAAATCATGGTGTGTTTTACCCAGGAACCACATTCAGCACGTCCTTGTGGTTTTGTCTCAAAGCAACAGCCTGCTTCAGTGGGCTACCTTAAAAATAATGGGATGCAAGCTGCCATCTTAAGGAGAAAAGCGTTGCCAGAAAAGAGTATTTATTGCTCCATCTAGGGTTGCTACTTGGAAATACAAAACCCAAGTCACTTCAGACAAACAGATCAGTCTATGTGTGGGCCAAACTGGGCAGTGTGATTGGAAAGCAGGCAGATAACAACCCTACCTGAAGCCAAGGATGTGTTTGGAGGACTGAGTTCCAAGTTCAGTAGTGTCACAATAAGCCCATGTATTTACAGAGACACATAAAGATGGCAAAACCAGTTTTCCCTTGAATACATCATTTTTAGCTTTCATTTTTGTTCAGACATGGCAAAAATTTGATCTGAATTATGCAACACGGTTTTGTCCACCTGAGTCTACAACCCAACTAAAAAAATTGACCTAAACTGACTTTTTGATCATTCCAGTTATTTTACATTTTGAAGTCTGTTGCTCTGGGGATGACAGCAAGTAGCATCAGTGGGACAGGGAAGAGGGACGGACAGACAGCACCCAGTGGCAAAGACTAGCAAGGCTTGTGGCTGCATGAATGCCAGGCACCTCTTTCAGGAAGGGACTTCAATTATGAGCATTTAAGGTGAAATATTTTTGGTGTTTAGTAAAGTATATTATGTTATGCTTAAAGTGCTTTGGGTTTGGTGCCATTTTTAAGAGCAAATAACTATAAATTCTTTCTAGGAGGCTGAACAATTGCACACACAAACTGACATTCATACAAAAAAAAAAAGCCCTTCAGCATCTAGAGTTTCTTTTCATCCAAAATCCAGAATCTCAATCTAAATCTTCATTTGAGTTGAAAACCATAAGGTTTTACTGGCCACAGGCAAAATATAAAGTGAGATGAAAAAACACTTGGTACAGAGGAAAGATGATCTTGCAAGGTGGAAAATACTCAGGACACAAAACTCTTCTCTCTCCTGATTCAGATATAATGCCCTATGCATTCAGGTGCATAAGCTTTACATTAACAGCAGCCCTGCTACCCCCTTTACAGGGGTATGGAGAGGCTGACCCTTTAATACAGAAGCTGTGATTTATTCACTTTCATTGTACCACGATGACTCTCGGTGTTCAAATATGTTTTTTTCCACATATGAGAAATTATATTGTATCAAGGCCAAAGCTGAACTGCAAACTGCTTTCCCTTCCCTACCCAAACCAGTCTGTGTTATTTGTAAATCTAACAATAACAAAGATTCAAAGGTCTATTACTCAGCGTCTCTTGATTTCCCTGTTTTATTTTGTGCCCCTTATCGATACTCTTCAGAGCTCCGGGCTGAGGCAACATAATGGGAGCCTGGAGACATTGTCTGCATCTCAACTAGGGTCTTGGCATTTGGTAACAGCACCAGGTTGTCTTTTTTTTTCTTTTCAGAGCAAAACAGCTGGTGAGTATTTTTGTGTGTGCTGGTGGCAGAGAACTTGCAGTAGAACTGGCTGTGACTCCTGCTGCAGAAGCAGTTTCAAGACTCTAGCACTGAGCAAAGAGGCATGACAGATAAATAAGACAAAATGCAAAAATATGCTTCTTTTCTGTTGATCAGGAATTACAATTTTTTCAAAAGGCTCAGGGTCTTTACAGTTGCTTTCTTCCACATTATGTACATCTCTTACGTGACTGAACAAAAGTCTTCCCCTTAACCTGCAGCCTTCTTTCATTTAAGTTTTCTGAAACACCTTGTTTTTATAGTGATAGAAGTGATAATTCATCCTTATTTAATGATGAATTCACTGACATGTCAATAATGTTTATCTGATTACTTTGGATGGTGAAGAGGGACTATAAGAGCTTGAGGGAAAAGCCCTGTTTGTTTCTAATGCCTCAAGAGGTATCATTTCTGAAAGAAGGACTCTCTGTAGAAGCAATTTTTTTACTGGGCTTGGCAGATACATCTTCGTAAATGTGCACATCAAATGCACATTAATACATTATTCACTCAGTCATTCAGATGAACTGACACTTTTATTTAATCCTAAAAGACATTATAGTCTAGATCAACAGTACTAGTATTAATGGGAGACTGAAAAAATAGAATATTTGTTTTTCTTACTGTACTTTATGCCATCCTCTAAAGTATTAACTCCTGGCTTTATTATTCACAAACCTTATTCATGCATTACAGAACAAACTGTTCATGCTGCAGCAGGTAGATAGATAAATGCAGATTCTGACTTTAAAAAGGTAAGATTTAGGCAGAACTCTTTTACTCTAAAATGCATGGACATGCACACCCACATGCAAACCTAAATATTTACATTTCTAAAGATGCCACTATTAAATTTTATAAATAGCAGGGGAAGCTCATCTTGAAACAATTCGATTCCAGTCTTTCTGATACAAAGCACAGTAATCTAAAATTACTCCAGATTAAAAAAAAAATAATTATACCAAATGACAGTTTTCCCTGTTTGCTATTAATATGCTTTTAAAAAAAATAATTAGGCACAATGTCTAGAGCTGCACTGGGATATTATTTAAAATAGTGTGAATCTGGAAAAGCTCAGCAAAGGAGAGTGCAGTGGCTCCAGATGAATGTTAACATTTCCAACTGCCCAGTCAAGTCCAAACAACTCCCCAGCACTGATCACTCCAAAGCAATTCTGGGATGCATAAATTTCTCTGTTAACAGACAACATATTCCAAAGCATGTGCAAAATTACCTGCCCACACATTCATCAAAGTGTATGGTGAACTTTCATAAATCTCCTGCTACTTTTCCTCAGCTCTTTTTTTCTTGGCTGGTAAGAGTCACAGAGGATTTTTTTCCTTTCAACATTTCAGCATTTGATATTACACCAAGGCAGGGTGCTGCCTGCACATTGGGTTAGTTTATGCAATACACTATAAAGTACAAAAATGACATGACAGAGAGGAAAAAAAGAGTTTTCTAATGTCTAACCTGAAAAAGAAAATGTGAGCAGCAAACCCGACCGCAATTTTTATTAGGCAATTAAGCTGATTGCTTTTGTTGAAGTGGCCACAAACTTGAGTTACCTGCAGTCAGTTGGTGAGTGCAGGGATTTGGATCCCCACACATCTCAAATGCAATGGATTCATACACCTCAGCTTTGATATTTCCCATGGTTCAGCTTGAAAAACCCACACACGGTAAACAACTGTTCTGTCTCAATCATTTATCCCTCAAACACCGTTGTCAAGGGGCAGTAAAGCATTGCTGAGGAAAGGTCTATGTAAGAACATTGCCAGATGGATTTGTGCAGAAATGGATAATTAAGTAATGACCAATTAAAATACAATCTGTAAATCTAGTAGCAGGAAAAATAAATTGTTAAGATAGACCTTAATTAGTTTTCCATTTGAAATTGTTCTCTCCTAATAAAAAACTAGTATATTTTAATATCAAATATAGTTTACTCTTTATCTTTTCATCTCTGTAGAAAGCTGTATGTCAATTTACATGCATTCACATATACACTCACATGACTACTTACTGAATAGTACTGCAAAAAAAAATGAGCCTTAGTTTCTGCACACAAACCTATAGGACTGTGTGCTGTTCAAAAAGGTAAATCTGCAACAGAAAGATACTGCTAATATAGAAGAAAATGAGACTTAAACTATCCTCAGCAAACATCACTGGTAAAGCTTCATTAGTATGTATTTTCACATAATTCAATTAGCCAAAATACATACAAATGCTGGCAGTGCTGTTCCCTGCTCAGGGAGCGTCAGTGAAGCTTTAAACAGATCTGAAACAAAATTGCATAAATGGCATGTAAAGCCCTGTGCATACAAAGATACCTTCAGGGTTCTAATAAATTCATGAAACTTTTTAAAGTATGATTTCCTAGCAGGCAATCACTTTTAATTAACAGGATCACCTACAGCAACACATGTCCTTCAAAAACTTACATTATTTTTTCTTTTTGAATTTCAAAGTTTCTGTAGTAAAAGTTGAATAGCTGAGTAGCTTAACCTCAAAAGGATTGCAGGCTTTTATGACAGTTATAAACCACTGTGGTGCCTTCTTTATAAGAAGAAAAGATTCTTAACACAACAGAGAAAGAAGGAAATCTCTTTTTAGTCATAGCTAGAAGCAAGCATTTCCTCCAAAGGTCAGAAAACTTTTCCTCAGTTAAAGAATATTTTTAAGGACATTGCAGGCTACTTGTACAAGTAATCTCTGTTAATTTGCGCTATGAATTGCACATATAATTTCCAATATTTATTATTTTATATATTTTGGCATTTTCTTTTATTTTTCTGAGCTCTCAGTATACAGTTTTGGTAAACACAGGGATCAACTGGTGAAACTGGCCTCCATAATGAGCTTTACATGACAGAGAGCTATGGGAAGCTCATCTCTTCATTAAAAAAAAAAAATCATACTAGTTTACTGAACACATCTTCTAGGGCTATGTGTTTGAGGTGGTGCTTGCCACTTGCTTAGAAGCACATTGCCATGTTCCAAAGCTGGCTAATCTTCTTCCCTGCAGATCTAAAGTCACACAATATTCCATATTTTGAGTTTGAAAGAAAAAAAGAGGAAAAACATAGAAAAAGTGTTAACACATTTTAAAGAGACAGTCTGCTCTCCAGCCCTCCCTTACATGAATCAAATCATTGATATTGGTACCTGACAAACTTGAGCAGGATCTGCATAAATTCATTTAGGAAGAAGGATTATCAGGGTATGTTGTGCCTGGTTTGATCCAGGAGGTTTTACAGGATACTGTGTATCCTCCAACAGTGGCCAATGGTAAATATATTTTTTTTTCCTTCTTTGCACATTCCTTCCAGGTGACCATGCATTTGGAACTTGAGGAAGGTGGTAGAGGCTGAATTTATGTGTCTTAGCAGAACAGTCAGCACCATGTCAGGGATATGCACGATGTCTTGTGTGAAATCATTGGCACCTTGTTCTCAGGTGCATTTTCTGGCTGGGAGAAGAACAGATATGGTAAAACTCTGGGAGTGGAGACGGCAACAAGCACCCTTGGAGCATTTGAAAGCCCTACTCAAGAAATACTTCTAAGGCACAGGTGGGCATCTAAGAGGACCAAAAGAGTAAAAGGCATGTTTTTGGATCAAACAGCCTTTCTGGCTGAAAGGAGCATGGCACTTGCTGTATTTGAAATGAACATGTAAGGACAAGGCCATGTGCTACAGAGAGCTGGCCATGCTCAGAGTGACTGTGCTGTGTAAAAGCAAAGTTCTCACAATGCTGAGCATCCTTCAGGTGGATGTGCACCCTGTGCTTACACATGGGAGTATCTCTGCCATGGTGTGAGTGCCCTTTCAAGGCACCCTGGCCAAGCAGGTTCAGCACAGCCTCCTGACTCAGCACAGTGCCTTCTGCACCCTGCAGTGGGGCTTTTCAGCTCTTCATTGCTCCTCTGCAAATTCCCTGTCTTCCAGCAGCCTCTCTCATCTTTAATTATTCCTAAAGCTGCCTTCCCACCGATGGCTGTCCTGTCTCTTGTCTGGGGTTAGGCTCATCCTGTGCTCAGACAGAAGCTTACAGGAGCTGCCATGCCCCCGGGACTTTGGGCAAGTCCCTTCTCTGTGTATTTAATTTCAACCTGTTCTCATCTCTCCTGTACCTTAGAGTGCCTTTGGAGCAGTGGCTCATTCTTCTTCTGTGGTTGTAGAGCACCAAGTATAAAGACTGCTTTTTCTTGGCAGAAGCCTCCCTCTAGTTTTTACAGAAGACCAAATGCAAGAGATTTACCGCTAAAAACAGTGTAACATTTCACTGCCTGGGGAATGCTAATGATTTTTTTTCAGGAAAGGCACAGAAAGCTTTAGTCTGCAGTCATTACACACAGCTGACAATATTTCTAATCAGTTCAATAACTGAATTTTGCTTTATTTTTTTAAATGAATGAGGCCATGTACGCTATGTGTCAGTTATAAAATGTGTGTGTGCAGTTGTATATGTAGTGTTGACAGGGATTACTGTATATTTTACAGTAGCCAGCAGCTGGATTGCAAAGGACAACCACTGGACAATTAAAAAGCATTCAGAAGGACACAGCCACAGTGCAATCATTGAGATATGCCAAAATAAATTAGCATCATGCAAAGTTAGGCAATGTTTAATTCATAGATCATGCCTATATTTAGCCATCTTATTATTTGCAATATAATCCATTCATTTATTGAAGGTTAATGCTAAGTTTTTCTCCTGGGCATTTGGTAGATGTGTCACAGGGCAGTGAAGCCCTTTTGATTTTCATTCACTATCTGGACAGAATTTGCTATAAAAATATATATGTGTGTGTGTTTGAATGTGCACATTCAAGCTGGTCTGAGTAAGCACACTCAACAAAAATGGGGAGAATTCCCTAACCATTGTTGTTACACCCTCTGTCGTTCCATGTTTCCAGGGAAAGGCCACAGGTAAAATATTGATGTTGTTCATGAAAGAACAGTTTCACTGCACTCATAAAGAGGCTGTTGTTGATTTTGCAAAGGTGCACATAAAGAGCAATGACTGAAGAGAAGGCAAATCACCACTCACTTCGGGGGCGCTCCGTGAGATGGTGGAGGAAAGTCTCACAGGGCACCACTGAAAGAGATCCTTTGAAAACTATATGAAATGTAGGAAGAGGATTGGGGAACAGAAGGAGAAGCATCAAAACAGCAGTCTGACTGGTGACATTAAAAGGTGAATATCCTGAGACCATATCTGGGAAATGATGTTTGTTCTGTTGTTGGTGCCGATGTGATCAAAAGTAGAGCTAGCCTAATCAAATGGAGAATATGAATAGCCTAACCAGGTTGAACAAGCTAAATTATACTGTTCTTCTGCAGAGAAACTGGACTGGATTATGTAGAAATTTAATATATTTTTGACAGGGTCTTGAAGCAATGTGATTTGGAATTAGTGACAAGATTTTGAAGGAGGAATACTTTCATATAGATCACACTGTCTAGGGATAAAACTGGTGCCAATCATTTTGATAGCTAAGCACAAGAGAGCCTGATTTTCAAAGGTGCTGAGCACACACAGAGATCTTCACCTCACAGGGAATTATTTTTTTTGTGGTCTTCAACAGTCAAATATTAGGCCTTTGGTTTTTGACCATTAAGAAACTACAATGTTACTGTAAATGAGAAAGGACAAGTTATAACATCTTATCTATGGAGAAAAACATTAAGTCTTTTTGGAAACAAGATAAGACCTTTCATAAAGAAGAAAAAGCTCAACATTGTAGAATTATCTTGGTAATTGCACAGCTTCAAAATGCAGAAGAGGAAAGGCACATCTGTAAAGTTGGCAAAACAATGTTCGTTGGACGATAAATCTGTATTTCTACATTGTTTGC
The DNA here is from genome assembly GCA_013399835.1 of Leptocoma aspasia. NCBI lineage: Eukaryota > Metazoa > Chordata > Aves > Passeriformes > Nectariniidae > Leptocoma > Leptocoma aspasia. The sequence continues at coordinate 10,892 of VXAX01003600.1, forward strand.
CAGCATTAAGGGAGGTCTTGGAAGCAAAGCCTTCACTGGCATATCAGACTTTTGCCTCAGAGAAGTCTGTACCCACCTCTTCTGGATGTCTGTCTTCCATGTCTCTCCCATCTCTGTTGGCCACATCTTTTATCCTGTCTAATCCTACTGGTGCCCACCAGATTCCCAGCTCCTTGGTTGTTTTTGTCATCTTCCCTAAGATATTGGAGAGCACTGTGTGGTAGATGACATTCTTGACAGAGATAATGAATCTTTAAGATAATGGTCATAGCAGTGATCCTTCATGATCCCTCAATTTCCCTGAAAATATCCTTCTTCAAGGCAAAGTTTTCGCAAGGACAGAAGTGTGCAGAGCCCAGCAGGAGAGAGGAAAGGTTTGGAAGAAAAGTATCTACTTCCAGGTCAGGAAGAAAAAAGAAACTAGAACCCACACTAGAAAATCAAGCGTGGGTTTAGGTGCAAAAAAGTTCCTTCTGGTCTAGAGCAGAAGTGTCAGCAAGCTAAGGAAAGGCTGGGAACAGTCTCTCTGAGTCAGACTGAACTATGCTGGCCAGCTGGGCAGTTTTAGAGAAAAGAGTGACTGGTGCCTCTGGAGCAGACAAAGGAGTCATTTGGCTCCCTTGGACAGAAAGGGTACTGGGAGGGCTGGAGACTGGGAGCCGCTGCAGCTGGGCCAGTAAGGGCTGGTTAAGGTGTCACCTTAACACCAGTCAACCTCTACCCAGTGAACCTGTGACTGCCAGTACCCACTGGAGCTACGAGTGCTTCTGCTCCCTTTCACAAAAGTACATTTATTTATTCACTCTTAGGCTTGCAAGCAGCACGACTTTAACTCTTCCAGGAGGGTTCAATAACTGGAGACACTCACACCTGTGAGCACAGAGTGAGGGGAGTTAAGTTCTGCTTTACTCTAGGCCTGAGAAGGCTCGAGGTGCTTCACCTCTGCTTGGTTTCTCCGCTGTTGGGAGGGAAAAGGATGTGTAGACTTCCATGGGGGCTATCACTCTCAGGTCTTAGTTCTTATTTTCTTTTTGAGTTGAGAAAATAATACTTTCGAAGTTCTTTCTCAACAAACTGCCTATGGCTGCCCCAGAAATTATCAACTATAGTTGCTTTTTTGTCAGAGGGCTGAAGGAGTCTGCACAGGTTGCCGGAGAAATTAGTAAAATCCCAGATACACCTATATTCCTATACAACCAACTACATAAATGTGCAAAATGGGTACAATAAACATAACAAATGAGCTCAAACTCATTTATAGCTGTTCATAATTGTAAACTATTTTGTCAACACTGTGAAGTACAGCCCAAGGAATTTTTTTTTCCTTCAGAAAGACCAAATGAAGGCACCCAATCCAGGGTAACAAATACTGGGGGACTGCCTGGAAAAGCTGAGGGATGTCTATGGTCTCTTTTAGTGGGTACTCGGAGAAGGCACGAATAGAACTGTATTTTACTCTTAGCTCTGCTGTGTAACCTTATTAAGCCACTTCACCTCTATGCTTCTCTTTCCATTGCCACTTTCCATATCTATTTTTTATTTTTATTGCGAGTCCTTTGCAGGAGAGACCATCCATTACTTTGAGTTGGTACAGTAGCTAGGAGAACTAGGCCATAACATCACTTGCAGCTTCCTCTGTTGCTAGAAACTTTCATGACAACAAATTTCTGAAGGCTGGAGAAAATCCAGTTTTTCTGACTCAGAGTGAAATTATCTTTAAAACTCAGAAAGGCAAAACAAGTTTTGGGTACTCTTTTCATATTTTCAAATAAGTTTAAATTTAGATGAAAATAGGCTTCCTTTACTCCTGCTGATTTTTGTGAAGCTGCAACACAATGGGTCATATTTTTGTCAGTTACATTGGTGCAACCCACATCCGCTTCACCTCCACTGATTTATGACTTTATGTCTGCAGGTTGCAAGGCATCTATCCTTGAGCTTGGTAGTTGGACAGAGGTAAAGCTGCAGTTCCCTCTGCCTTGGGATTTAGGTCAGAGTCCACCCATCATGAAAAGAGCCTGCGCCAGTGTGTTTAAAATGAATAGATGGAGCAAGTACTATCGTCGTGGTCCATACANAGTACTGCTGGGCTACATCATGGAACATACTCATTGCCTTCTGTGGACAGATGACTTGACCTGCTGTCATGGGTTATGCTGTTTTGAAGCAGCTGCTGAATTTTGGTTGGCCCCAGATAGAGAACCCGAATAAAGTGGTTCTTTAAGGGAAAAATAATTCTCTTGGGCTTCACCTTACCCTGCTTTCAGATGGACTACATGTTACCTGCCTCAGAGCAGGGATAGAATAATTAGGAAAACAGATTTCAGTCTGATGGCTGGTGCAGGTGGAGGAAAGGAATAGCAGAACGAAGATGGGAACCACGTTCCCCTTTACAGATTACAACACAAAGTAAAAAAGGTACTGATAGCTGTAGGGCAGGATACATTTCTAATCAGGATTTAAATCCTGAATGAATGGATGCCAGTAATTCATTATTCCTTTCCTACTAATTAACAGAGTGTTTTACAGCACCCTCTAGAGAGCCCAGCCAGAACACTGTTGTGCTATGCATGCTTCGTACAGTTCTCTGCTATCTCGATTATCTTTTTGTAGGGACAGGGGCTTTTTCATAATTCGACATCAAAGTGCTTGGAAACAGCTGAAATTAGTTGTTACCTCAGTAGGCCAGCTGGTTCTGAGGAGACTGGTGCTCAGTCTTAGCTTGCAGTCATCTTGTTTTTCTGGTTCATCTGAAAGTTACTTTTATGTTTAATTTACTTGATCTAATGCTCACATGAAACAGAGAAACGGAAAAAATCTGGTAGAAGAGGACTAAGGAATTGAGGACAGGAGTGAGCAAGGAATGTTTGTAAGTAACAGGCAGCTGCTTCTTCTCCAAAAATGCCTCAGTGCAGCAGGGAGTAATACTAAGAGGAGTATTTCAATTTCTACTTGATTTTGCATGACTGAGAGGCTGGCTATTTGACTTGGTGTAGGAAAAAAAGGCTGTGGCATGTGTGCAAGTATCAGCCACAATGTAGCTGAGCAGTAGTAGAGCTAGTGCATCAAATAAACACTTAAATGAAAATAAAAGGATCTGCCTGTAGATCAAATGTGGCAGTTGTACTGAACCTAATTCCAAATGGATACAAATGCATCAGTTCCTCAGAATTATAGGTGAATCAAAGGAAAATTACATCCAGAAAGATAAAGCAATCAACCAGCAGCCTTACCATGTGAAAGGCAGAGATGCAACTTTGAAGCTTCCCGAAGGCTTGCCAAAGAGCCAGATGTTGCAGGTGGAACAATGTCCTTTCTGGCTTAGCATCTGGTTCCTGTCGTTCTGATCTACAGAAAAAGGAGATGAGGAAGGATGTGGTAAAAATAATTTTATAACTTCATTTAAGAAAAGAGTGTTTTCTATTGCTCTTGTAATAAAATCACATTTGAAATGAGCATTTTTCTTCAGAAGTGGAGGCTATCACAGACAAATTAATACTGGATCTTCACCTTTCACTGCAGTGTTCTTACTTTGCTTGGATCTTGAACAGCTAATTTCTTGGCCAATAAGAGATTATGTAGCCCCAAAAAGTAACATAACCCAGAAAAATCATCGTTCTTCACATTTGAGGGGAAGTATTAACTATTTGTGAGAGCAAGGATCTGGGATTTATAGACCCTTGCTTCCATCTTGACCCTGTCACTCACAGGCACTTTATGCACTCTAGGTTATCCTCACCTCTTTAAAGGTACAATAGTGAGCAGCTTTCTTAGGCATGTGGATAAAATAATACCAGTCTGTAAAAGGTCTTTATACATATCTTTTTTTTAAGGTGTGAAACAAGTTAAATTCCTGGCCTCCCACAATTCCTGCCTGGTCTTTACTGGTGTTTCAGTTTTCCTTGAAGCAGACGTGCCACCCAGATATATCAAAACAGAAAGCCAGCCACATCAGTTGCTCTTCCTTCCTTCCTCTCTCATCTTCTCTCTTCCTCTCTGCATACAGTCCATGTCCAACAGGAAGAGAGATGCAGTTGCTACTCTACTAGGGCACTATAAAACCTACTTTGAAGAACTGATTATAATGGTTCTCCTTGAATTTACTCTCTTTATGACAAAGCCTCATTGCTATTAATTAAGTTACTTTGGTCGTGTGCTAATTTATATTGATTGGTTAATCTGTGTTTTTCTCTTACTTGAGTACTTGCCACCAGCAACGCTGAGTTTGCAGCATGTCAGAAGGGTAATGCTCTGGGGAAGAAAAACAAACCTGTAGATTTAGGATGTAATGTCAGGTTCAGCAAGAGGACATTGCCAAGCAGATCACAAGGCAAATGACAGGAAATATGAGTACAAATGGGTTGATCACTCTGCCAGAATCCAATTTTATGTGGCTGCTGGATCCTTGTGATAGTTTACCGTGAAGGACAGAAGGCACATTCCTTTGGGTTTTTTTTTTTTTCATGGTGCACCATACATCAGGCCAACAGCAAAGCCTCAGTTTGAGGTCAGTTTTATTATTTTAATTCCAAAAATGTTTTATGTTACTCCAGAAGTTGTAAAAAATAATATTGCTCCAAACATGCCCCATGACCACTGGGAAGGGGCTCATGAAACTCCATATATGCAAGCCTGTAGGCAGTGTCACATAAAATACAACATGACATGGTAACATAACAGACACTGACAGGTTATCCAAGTGCTTCCAGCAAGAAGGCAAGTATCTTAGTACCACTGGCACATCATTATAGAAATTACCAGCGAGCTATTGTCTACTGTAGGTTTCAGAAGGTGCCTCTGGGTAGAGGAGTGGGGTTTCTGAGAGGAATCACAAACTCTCTGAGTTTGTGAGAGCAGATCCCACTGCAACTGGGCCATCAAACAGAGATTAGCAATCAATTAATGCATAACAGCGAGAAAGCTGGTGGCTGGGAGAATCCACAGCGATGCTTGCACAAAACCTTGAAAGGGTTTCCTCTTATTATTTCCACACCATGATCACCAAAATCAGACTGATGTTCTGTGAGAAGGACTGCTTAATGTTTGTTATCATTTCTGAAAGCAATTATTGCTGTTTACATCTGACCTTCTGGCCTTCACAGTTAAAAACAGGTGATGTCCAAGGCTTCTGGCAGAGTCTGAGTGCTTTGATTATGTTAGTGCTATCAACTTCCTTGCTTTCTCCTGTGTCTCAAAGGCCAGTTTTCTGCTTTGCTTTATCCACTAAAAAAATATTCGTGACCATACCCCTCTGTGTTTGTGCCCTATGGTTATAAAATTTTTTTGCAGACTTGGTCTCAGGTCATGAGATGAGCCTGCCCAAAAATTTCACATCCAAGTTTTTTCCTCCAAATTTTTGTAAGTATTTGTCTCTTACGTGCAATATCTTTATCAGGGTGTGAAAATAAGTCAGATGCAATGAAGATAGTCAGACCCTATATTTGAAAGTATTCCCCTAATTCAAAATCATACAGGACTGTATTTAACACCAATATTACTCACAAATTTCAGCAGTCTGAGAAATCATATTCATATGCCATTTATAGCAACATTTGTTCCAATTAAGCCTAAATCAACAATCTCATTCTAGATGAGTTATTGTGTGTTTGTGGGCTTTTTTTTTTTCTGAAAGCAGTTGGTTGATATCATCTTGCCTGATTTTTCAATGTGGCATGTAAAGATTAAATTAAAACTTGGTATGGAATTCTTTCTGGGTCATATGCCAGTCTGGCTTAGTAAAGCTTATTATTTATCAAGAAACTTCCACAAATGCTAAGATGGAGAGGTGGTGGCAAACTGCAGCTGTGTAGTAAAATTTTACAGCAAAAAGAGAAGGGCTGTTGTGGCTTTCTGTCCAGGAAGTCATTCTATTTTAGTGTTCAGAGAGTTACATATTTTGCTGCCTTCTGGCTCTGCATACTTTCCTTTTCCCACCTGGCAGACACTCACTCCCTTTGTGCTTCTCTTACCCTTTCCACCCTGCAAGCTGCCTCCCTCCTCCCACCGTGTCAGAGATCCTACGTGTACCCCATTCCCCACATTCCCAAGCCTGCAGCTCTCCCTTCTTTTTATTCCCAGGAACTATGGTAGCAAATAAACTCATAGGTGACCACCTAGTTCTGGGAGGCAGTTTGAACACAGCCAGCCTGTTTTGGGGGAAAGCAAATTGATGGATGTGGGCACCAGACGTTCCATTCCACTTGGCCTCTAAACAGAGAGACATCCAGGACCTGTTTTATTTGGTCACACTGATACAGCTTGTGTGGCCATTTGTCCTCCCTCCCTTCCCAGCCCTGCTCTGCTATTTTGAAGGCCTCATGTGCCTCTCCCCTATGCCATTTAGTGCTGCATTTTCACAAATATCTGTTTTAGGCTGCATTATTAATACTTCTGAGTGCTCAAAAATCATAAGACGCTGCAGCACAGAGAATTATGTCATTGGCTTAAATATTGGAAGATTAAAAATAATACCTTTTAGATTCCTTTTATTACCTCTGAGGGATTTTTTGGCAGGAGAGGAGAGGTTTTAGGACATATTCTGGTCATGCTTCCAAGCTTTCCTCTGCATCATTGATGGAAATTACCTTTTTATTATTAAATGAGAGTAGAGATTCTCAGCAAATCATATGATCCCAGGAGTAGGGGCTTTAACACTGATACAGTTGGCAGAAATAATTCAGAATAGAGGGATATCATTAGCATTATCTCTGATCTTCTAGTTGTCAGAACTATAGGGACGGGGTCTTGGCCCCAAAGCTAACTTTACCCAGAATTACCAGGAATGCCCCACCACAAGCACAGATTTAAGCTATGTTTGCATGGCACAGTGCAATGCCATGTAGAGGAACTGCATTTTGGTCAATTAGAGCTAGTTTGGATATCTTCATGTGGCACTCTATTTGCTCACTGGAGATAGACTCATTACCTTCTTTCAGCCTCTGCCAGAGTTTTCCTTGTGTGGGATAATGAAGGGGTCCCTTTGTTCCATGTTTGCTGCTGCTGCAGAGGGTAATGGACCGTGTTCAGGCAAGCCTGCTGCACTGACCTCCAGTGCAACTCCCAACATACTTGCAAAATGAATGGCCAAATCCATTTAAACACCAAAGCATTGATTTGGGAGCTTAAACTTTATGCTCCTGCTTTGAAAATTTAAAACTTTTGTGCAGCAGTTGAGAAAAAAATATGCTCGCATTTGTGCTCTTATTAGTGGACACTGGAATATTTTTCCCATTTGGTTATCATCAGAGGGAATCCACATAACTGATTTCAAAGCTGAGAGGAGCAGTTTCTCACCCATGTGAATGGTCCAACTGTAAAACTTGACATTGAAAATAGGAAAGAATTGCTGGATGTTGATCTTCTCAAATATGCTCTAGAAAAAAAGAAGACTGTTCAGTTAGACCTATGAAGTTTAACACCTGCTAGCTAGAAGACACCACACATAAACACATGTATAGACACAAATAAAAGGAAATCAGCAGTAAGCAGGGAGTAACACCTTTCTCTCTTCAGATAAATGGTTCCATCCAAGCTATAGCAGCTTACTGAACCATGAAGTTAGTGAAGCAGGGCACATAATTCATGTTTCAGGCCATTGGAATGAATTGAGTCTCCACAACTTTATAGAAACATCATCTCTTTAGCTCCATTTAAGCTATGTGCTCAGCCTCAGTGAATGCAAACATGAGCTCCAGCAAACAGCATTTTCTTCAGAGCAATAAATACTTTCAGGGTGGTAATTTTAGTGATGGTTTCTTAAATGATGCTTTTGAGTCTTGGGAGAATGTAAATGGCATGAAATGCAGTAAGGGCAACACAAAAAGTCCATGAAGGAAGTAAGCAATGACAGGCTCTTCCAGGGCGTGGGCTAAATCATCATACCTGCAAAAAGAGTGGGCCTTGACTCCCACCAGTTATTTCCACCCCTTCTTTAGAAACAGAATCATAGCTGTATCAGAAATAGCCAAACATGATCATAATTGCTCAGGCTGTCATATGGACAAGAGCTCAGGCTCTCCTTAAAAAATGTATAAACCTCCTTGGTTCTAGCTCATTTGGGTGGATAAGAGGTCACCCCCATTGGTGAGCTTGTTTAGATGATGTGCTGCTTCATCCTGGCATCAGGGTTATTCCTTACTTGGACAATGGTTTTGGCCACTTCTGTATATTCACAGACTATAGCCAAAGCCCCTCCTGCCGCACTATAAACAGCACCTACACGTTTTTCACAATGGCTTCTAATTCATGAGACAAAGTTTTCCTTCAGGCTATCCTTGGTGAGACGTTTGGTGAAGAACAGTAAAAATCAAGATTGGTTTGTTGGGTTTTTTTTTATTCTCATGGCTGTGCAATATGCAGGTGGCACTGATGTGTGTGCAGAGCCCTTGTGGTGTTTGTAGGATCATGTTAGAGGTGGTAGGCAACACTGGCATAGTGCAGGTTAGTGGCAAGGGCAGCAGAGGGTCTAATTCTAATTTTTAAGGCTCTAATTCTGTTTTGTTAAGCATTTGGTGATTTAGGCAAAAATCACTTGCACCCTGAGTGTCGGTTTGCCTGGTGCAAAAGACTTGTCTTGTGGGGCGTTGTGAAAATTCAGCCTGTTTTTACAAACCTTCATGGTATCCTGAGAGGGGAAGATGCTGCAGAACTGTGAGGATTATTTCCACCATGCTAGCTGGCTGTGCTCTACAGAAGTGGCATCAGCCCCTAAGAATAAATCATGCAAAGTTACCTTGGAATTACTAAAGAGCAGGGGATATTTACCGCACAATTTCATTAAGAACTGCGAGGGTGGCTCTGGTATGTGGGGTGATGTAGTGAAAGCTTGCGTGGTCCACCATGGCATGAGAAATAAATGCCTTAGCCTAAAATTGTGACTTCAGATTAAAGTGTCACATGCAGTTATTTGGTTTCAAAACTTACTCAGAATGAAAACACATTTATTAGAGTAAGTGCAATCTATATCTGATAAATGGGAACACATCTGGTCCATATCCCTGATACAAACCCCTCAGTATTAATTATATTGATGGTTAAAGCTGAGGAGTGAGTTGAACATTATTTATAGTGATCTTTGCTAAGTAAATAATTTTAAAAATGGCTTTCTAAATGTAACGTTTCCCTTTTAAGAAGCCCTACAGAATTAAAGAGGCTTTACAATGGAACATGAAACATATTGCAGAGGGAGAGACAGAAGCTTGCTTGATTAATGCGCACGATTATCAGCGATGCAAATCACTTTCACTTATTAAGTCTTGTTTAATATCCTAATGAAGGCTTCCTGAGCAGATTTGATAATTCCAGAGAAAGTGACTGTGAACTAATGCCCTTTCAACATGTTGAGAATGAGCAGTGCTATAAAGAAAACCTCATTTACTATAATTCCCACCAAATGTGGTATCCTTTTCTAGACTCCTACCTCACAGCAGGAGACAATTAACCTTTTCAGTGCCAGAAGTGATTCCAACATGTTCCAGCTGTGAAGGCCAGCAGGTCAGGCATGAATGAAGTTTACCTTCCTCTTTTGGTCTGAAAAACCACAATTATGCAAACATGTCAAGAAAGCCCTGAGCAGCTCCGAGCTTTCACGTGGGTTCTGCCAGCTCATGCAAATGTGCTTCTTACCTTAGAGAGGGGTCTGCACCAATGCAGCAGAGCAGGGAGCCTCTCTCAGGGAACGCTGTGTGTTGCTCAAACGATTTCAAAGCAGCTCTTTCTGAATGCACTGCAACAACCCAGAAGATTCCCTTACTGAATATCTGGGTAATTAGACTCTTGTTGCTTCTAAGCCTGTACCAGTCAAATGGCTGGAACCGTGATGGTCTAATGATAGCAGAGGGTCAAGGTGTGTTGTGGGAGGCAATGCCTTTTTTCCATACACCCAGCCTCACTTCTAAATTTGGAAGTGGTGGGAAGCAATGGAAAATGGAACATTTTCCCTTTTCCTCCCTTGACCCCGTCCATGCAACATATGACTTAACATTACCAGACTGTTCCAGAGCTGGGGTGGCCACACCTGTGCACAGGCAAACGAGCTGTTGGTGCCGTGGGTTGGAAAGCTCTTTACATGTGGTGTGAGCTGGGAGCCCCCCTGTTCAATTCCAGAGCTATAAGCTTTGCCTTAAACCATGGCCTTTTCCAGACAGACCTGCAATTCAGTGCTTTGCAGTTTCAGAGCTTTACAGATTCCCCCTTTAATTTAAAAGAACAAAACCAATGTCAAAGATATAAAGAAATAGCTTTGATGAAAAAAAAAGCGATTTCAACTTGTGCTTATCTGCAGATTTTCTAGGAAAAACAAGACTCGTAGGTAGATTTGTTTTTAAAACAACCAGTCCCTTGGGAAGGAAGCACCTGAGGGGGAGAAATTGAAAGGCAGCTAACCCTTAAGAATTTTTGTGAACATTTTTATTAGATCTGTATTAGGACAAGGAATATGGATTGGACTGTGCATTTGTAGACATTGTCAGGAAACAAGTTTTCTAATCCACATGCTCATATAGGACAGGCTTTTAATATAGATTTATAATAAATGCAGTTTTGTGGTACGCATCTCCCACATGACTGAGAGCTGTCACATAAAATGAGACTGTAGGACTGGATTTGTATCTTCATTTCTGTGCATAATGAATTGAGAACAGCATTTCAGATAACTATAGGTGACGTGATGGATCTCAAAGGTATAATCACATTTCAGCTGCTAATATAGTAGCAGCAGTAAAAATAAGGAAGAACTTTCTTTTTTAATAAAAGGCACCCAGGTTGTATCAGTGTCAAATTGAGGGGGCTTTTGCAGTTATCTTCTGAAATTGTGTAAAAGCAAATTAATTATTGCAGTCCATCAATGAACCTCTCACATGGAAAGTATTTCAGTATACAGCTATATCATATATTTAATTTAAATACAGAAAGTAGTTGAGACTGAAAAGCTCTCACGTGCTACAAGAGTGAATAAAATATGTTGACAACTTTCAGGCATCAGCTGAGGTAGATTGTCCAGTCACAAAACTTTTGTGCATATGTTTGTTGCTGTATGTGCTGGTGACATCCAAGTCTTGTGTTCACATGAAACAACTTAGTGGTTTGGAATTCCTCACAACTTCAGCCAGAACAAATAACACTTTAAAAAGTATCTAATGCTGGGACAAAGAAGAGGTGTTGCTCAAGTCCTCTTCTCATATAGAGGAAAATTAAGCATTTAAAGTCGAATGAGAAATTTGAGATACTTTAGTCAGATTGGCTTCAAAGGGTGAGAAACAGCTGCTCTTTCCTTTTTTCTTTGATAAATCATTGTTTCAAAATAAAGGCATGTCAACACTTTTTTTTTTTAATGAGAAATGAGAAAAGATGATAGCCAAGCCAGTTCTCAGCCCTTGAAAAATGTTACTATAGAAAAAAAAAAAAGTTGTTTTCACAGGCATCCTCTTGAAAACTTTCCAATGGAGCTGTTGCACGTGCAACATTCTCTCACTTTCTCATTCTCCAGAGAGAAGGAGAACAGCCATAGGGACACGCACAACTGAGGGACTAAAAAGGTGTAACTGGAATAGCAGAAGGCAATCAGATGGGAGATGAAGCTGAGGAATGGAAAACCACATTTGGGGTCATATGATACCTACGAGTGTTATTCAGTTCCTGGCTAATGGGCGCAGGGACATGCAATGCTAATTCTCATTAGCAGCTGGTCCTGAGGCTGTCAGTGCCCCTCTCTCTTATCAACATTTTCTTGTCCTTGGAACCTCTCTGTCACTGTAGTTTAATTGGCTTGAGTAAACCCTTAAAGATTACTGGATAAGCAGTACCAAAGCACAGATGTATCCAAAAGAGTCTCTCCCCCTGCTTTGGGACCACCTGTGTGCTGGATCCAGCCTCTTGGAGCTCCCGGGATTTGAGCTCCCTAAAACTAGCAGCATGTTATTTTAGTTCATGCCTCCTTCCACAAGGGTGTGGCCACACCCGAGTGGGTTGTAGTGTGCTCTGACAATTCTTTCCATTTTGGTGAACTTGTTGATTGACAGTGCAGCAATTATCTGGAGGGTGTGGCCAGGTCTGCCTTGGGGACCCGCAGTGTGGCTGCTGTCCTTCCTCTAACTCGGTGCTCAACAGCTCAGTTCCAAGTGTGCACGGTGGCATATGAAATGTGCTAACTTTTAGTGGCTGTTTTGTAAATTAACCATACATATTAAAACAATGGAGGCATGTGGGAATTTCTGTTTGCTGAATTGTTTCTCCACTATCCTCATTTAATAACATTCATATGCTAACGTCTCTTTTTTTGGAGGCAGTCCTGTCTAGACTTTCTCCCTCTTTTCTTTGCTCTTTGCCTTCTTATTAGAGACACACAAGGGCGTTTCCTTCTAAATTGATCTCATTCACATGGTCTGTATAATGAAAAGGTCTGCCTGGAAGAGTGCTCCTAAAAGAAAGGTATCTGTTTCCTAGCCCCACGCATTTAGCATGTGTAAACGTCACAGAAATCCACACCTTTAGTGTCTAACACACCTTTAGTGTGTAAAAGCATTTAGAACCCTCTGCCAACAGTCATAAGTGAGCAAGTGAAACCCAGTGCTGAAAAAATATAATAATAATATGTTCCACAAAATACAAAATTATAAACTCCCCTCCCTCTGTTCCCAATGAATTCCATTTAATCATCACAGGATAATTTCCTTTAGAGGCAGGAAATTGTTTGCAAGGGTAGCAATACATATCTTTAACCTATAGGTTACTGAGTGACTTAAAAGTACTGATGGCTACCAGTGCAGTTCCAAAGTGGCCCTACTGCAGAAATATTGTAACTGACATCCATCCCGATTACACAGGAAGAGAGGCCTTGAGCTAAGGGATGTGGAGTCCAATTACCCTTTTAGCTAGAGAAGTGTTTGCTGCCTGTCCAGATTAAGGCACTTGTGGGATATTGTGGAGAAATCACCAAACGTCCTGTACATATTGGGTGGATACAGAGAAGAAAGGAGTCACCATGGATACTAATCCACCATCTTCTATCAGACTATCCACACTGTTCTTTTCTTTCTTTTTTACCTTTATGAATACTGTGTTTCTGCATATGTCACTCTCACTTTTTAGCCTTCTGATGTTTTCATTCTTGTGATGGAGTTTCTCACGCTGTTTTTTGTAAACATGCACATGTTTTTCTAACTGTCTTTTTGTTTTTCATTCTTTCTCCTGGGAAGAAAAAAGTTTAATAGACTTTGTCATTGACCAGTGTCGTTAGAGAGGTGGTAACTTCACCTTCCAATCGATGGTCGTTTCCAGAACTCTATATAATGTAAAAACCAAAATAAAGTTTCTCTCTTCTTTACCTTCTCTCAAGTGTAGCTGCGTTTGTCTCTGTGTTTCGTGTTGCTCGATAGAGTGACATGCATATTTTCAGTTCTTTGTGTTTTAGATGAACCCACTTTGTTGTCCTGCAGAGATTGGCTTTTCTTGGTGGTCTTGTCCTCTTATAGTATGAAATCATATAAGCATCTCCCTCCAGGATAGCACCAGCTTTCAGGAACTATGAATATTTAGAAGACTTTGCACTAGTCACTAGTACTTGCAAACGAAAATCTCACCTAATTCCCTAAAAAATAGAGTAAAACATTGGTTGGTTTGAAGTAAATGTACCTTTGACTTTGGCCTGCCCAAGATTGTGTAAAGGGTGTTTATAAACACTTGTGTTTGTTATTAGTAATCCCAGCCTATTTTCTACAGAGGCTGAAATAAATCAGTGGCAAAGCACTAGATGATAATGATACGTATACACACAGACAAGCTAATTTCCAGAGATTAAAGGAGAGTGAATTTCCTAGATGAACTGCAAATTTCACCCACCTGTGGGGTGTGTAAATATAGATATTGGGTGGGAAGCAGGTTTTGTTTTGCTACTGACGTGATGTAGTGATGAACTCTGACATGTTGCTGACTGTGGTTACTTGATAAGTGTAAGATGTGAAAAGCGAGCAATAACACTAGATGGTATCAGATCTCTAAAATAATATGTGTTTGAAGGTGTTAGGTATAAATATGGCACTACAAAAATAAAACCAGACAAAGGCATGGTTTATTCATGAAGGGAAAGAAACATCAGAGGAAACAGACCTTTCTTTTTCTGTAGATTTTCAACAAGGAAATTGATCACTAAAAAACAACTTTAAAATTGTGTTTAATATTCTGGTAAAGCCAAGGGATGTGCTGCCAAAATTTTAACAGGAAAAGCTTCTGAAAAGTGCTCCTCCTTAACTGCTGAACCTTGTGATGCCACCTGAGTGAGACCATTTTCTTCCCATCTTTGCCTCACAGATCAGCAATTACTTGTCCTTCTTTCTTATCCCCCACTGCCTTTGCTGTTCTGTGGTACAGCCACCCTCTGCAGCCCCTCAAGCCAGGGCTGCTCCTAAAGACAGGGCAGTGTTGGCCAGGACTCACTCACCTCTCTTGGTTCTTAAGGCATGTGAAAAAAGCTGTAAAAATATATTAACCAAAAAAAATTAAATTAAATATCTCTCTTTCCCTTGAGTGATCAGACTACATGCATCCATCTGTTATTGGTCCAAATCAGTAAAGTCTTATTTGTGCCAAATCCCTCTTGATTTCTTGTTTAACCAGTTGTCCAAAGAGTGTGTTTTATGGTCTCAGGTCATTCAGGCCAAGATTTCTGCAGGTGTTCATGTGTTCACCTGTCTTCTGCTGTCATCTGGATGTGTCATGAGGGTGTTTTCTAGTCCTTTCTGCCTTTGGGTGGACCAGCATGATACCCTGTTACTTTTCTGCCTTATATTCCAGAGCTTGAGTAAGTTACCATGCTCAGGGTTTATTTGCTCCAAAAAATCCAGATTTCTTAAATTCTCAAAAATGTGTGCAATAACTTAACACTTCAGACACAGAGCAGAAGGAATAAATCTGTTCCTCCATCAAGGGACCACATTATGCAGAGAAGTGAAACTGGGTCAAATTTCTGGGCACTGTAAGTTTGAGCAGCTTCTTTGAAGGAAATGGTCTTAGACCAATTAACACCAGCTAAGGATCTGCTTTGCTGAATTCCTGGTGAGTGTGAGAGGGCTGCCTAATGAGAATCAGTGGAGAAGGAGCTGCAAAGGAAGGGATCTAAATAAATGGCAGACAACCCATCTACTCTATTAAAATTGTTCTACCTGATGATAACAGTTAAGATCAAAGAGAGGACAAGGAGGATATATCACAAATTCTCCTGGCTTGGGGAATTCTAGGGAAGAACTGTGGGCTTCCCTTCTCCATTGCCCCCTGCAGCTGTCTTTGCCCCAGCTACACTTCTGGGAGTCTCTCTTATTTCTTACAAGCAATGCCTGTGCTTGCTCCTGGCTTTCATTTCTTCAGCAAGACAAGGGCATGGATATTTCCATTTCTCCCCATCTCCACCGATTTTGCTCTCCCTAATGGGAAAGTTACAGGAGTACAAGGGAGTTTGGATGCTGTCTGGACTCTGAGGGGTCAAGTCAAGATGTTTGGTGGTAAATATGGATTACAGAGATCTGTTGGACATCTTAAAAATATCCAGATTATCAGAAAGTGCTTAGTAGTTTCTGGAAAAGGAGTTCCTTTAAAATGCTTCTGCTTAAGCACCCAAGAGCAGAAGGAATTTTGCAAAGGGAACAACTTTGTGAAAGGGAGCAACTGCTCCTGGAGCTCAGCTGGGCAGTGCTGGGATGCCCTCCATAAAGGCAAAGGCTGAACAGGTGAGTAATAAAAACAAGGCAAGCCCATGCAAATAGCAGCACAAGAGGTTACAGCTGTCACCAGAGCTTTTGCCTTGAAGTTACCTTCCCTGAATCAGAGACCTGGATCAGGATGTCTCTGAACAATTCCCCAGAATATGGACAGGGAAGGGAGTAAAAAAAGGGAGAGTTCCCATATCAAATGCCATCTTGTTGCTTTGACCAGTCACCTTTTAAATATTTATGTTTTATTTTTATCTGCGTATTAGTGAGACATTATTTGTGCACAGGCTGTTAAAAACAGTTCTAAGGGAAACACACTTCCAGCTGGTTTCCTCCTGTTTTCCATCTGCTGTGTGTATGTGTCTTTGGAGGCATTTAACTGTTTCTTGTCATGGTAATTGGTATTTTTTCAGTAGTGAAGGTGGGAGGGATGGAGGAGAGAAACCCTAAGGCATCTGTGTTTGTGCTCAGTTGATCTCAAAGAGATTATCCTGGTTATTTCCTTATAAACATTATATGCTTTTAAAAATATGGGGTGGGACAGTGAAAGGGTATCAAACATCAGGTAAATTTTTTTTAAGAGTTAACTTCCCTAAATTGTATCTTTGTATTCTTCTATTTATGCATCGCTACTCTTTCCCCATTTAATCTTAAATATGTAAATCCTCAATTTATCTGGAATTACTTAGTGAAAGGCTGATGTGTGAGTGTGGCAGATTATAATATTCCATCGCCACCCCTGATCCTCTTTACCTCTTATTCTTTTCATAGCAGATCAAAAAAAGCTGTATGCGTGCCACAAGAATATATTATTTTAAGAGACTTGGACTTAGAAATTGATTTCCTTGATGAGAAAAGGAAAAGTCTCCTTCTGACCTGAAGGGTCACTTCATAATCCTGTCACTCTACATCAAAAAGCTTTTTTTTTTTCTTTTAGTAGAAGATGAGAATATTTCTGAAAAGGAATTAATTTTTCAGATACAGTGAAAACGATGACTTAAAGAGACTTAGCAGATGATAGAGGGCTGTCCTATTCAGAATACATCTCCTGTGATTAGAACAAACTCTGAATATATTTTAGGGTCAGGCAGTTTTAGATGGAGATTGGGATTTGTACTTTGGGATGAAACTGATCTTATATTTTTATCGAAGTACTTAAGGTTTAAGCTGTAGTCTTCCCTTTTTTTGCAAAGGGATTTCACTGGGTTTTATAATGGGGATTGGTGCAAGCAGCGAATAATTTCTTTGTATGGACTTTAGTTAATAGGATGTTTGAAATGGAATGACTTTCAGCACCAATAATTGGGCTCAGATACTAATACTTTTCTTTATAGTACTTTTCTTAACAGAAAGCACTTGACACCAATGTAGACTTTCATAATCTATTTTATTTATGTAATTACTAGATATGTCTTAAGGAAATTCCTTTAAGCCATATGTTTAAAAACCAGCAGTCCCAAATACAGGTATGAATTAATGACGTGGTGCTGTTGTATGTGTGCACAATGCACACAGGTGCTTATATTAGGTGTGATCATCTGTGGAGACATGTGAAATACTGGTTTAATGATATAGTCAAAAAACTCCATCAAATATAGAACAGATGACACATCACTTAGGATTGTAATATAATGTATAAAGCATAAGATCAAATATATAATCTTTAATAACAATATTTTAATCTATATGTTATTTGTGTATCAATTAATTATACATATTAATTATACATTGTATTTTTTATATATGCAACCATTTGATACTTATATAATAAGACTACTCAAAAGCTATGAACAAGAGGCTCAAAACATTTTAAACAGCTTAAAAGCCTTTGTGCAGGTGCACTAATAAAACAAAATGTCACTGCTCTGAAGATCGTAGAATTGCAATTTGTTTATACAGTGATAATTATTGTATGATACTGTGTATGTTTAACATAAGCTATATAAAGCAAAATGCAAATTCCCTTTCTGCAGATAAATTGGCTATTGTCTGAACTGTCTGTTAGTTGTTCTAATTGCTGGTCTGAAGGCAGCAGCAAAATATTGCCCACTGGTAAAACTGTTCCTGTGATGACGGCATGAAGTGCTAAAGTAAAAACAATTATTGAACAAAAAAAAGATGCTTTTTAATATGAGAACTGTTCTACCAGGGAAATTTTTCTTGTTTTTCTAGGCTTTTAGAAACAGGTAATTTATGAATATTTAGTGAAGGTTTCTGGCTCATATTACTGGCTGCATTTGGAGATCGACAGAGAACTGTGACACACGTAGGAGCTGCAAAACCAAAGTAAATCCGTGGTTTGAGCTCTTGCTGGTGATTCCTGTACGAGTCTGGCCTCTAAATGCTGATGATTGCTCCAAATTGTAACCAGAGGATCCCAACTGCTAACTTGGGTTGAATTGAATTGTAAAGCAGGGTTTTAGTCTAATAATCTAGTTTAGATTTGATACTCCCACAGGAGTCTAGCGAGAAGAGATGATACTTTTAATCACATTCACTGTGTTCAAGGTACTGGCCGTCTGTGAGGATTTTGGAAACATGGTAGAAGCCCTAATGTGAATCTAAGGGCTGTGACTATATCTAAAGCAGATAATGCAGCCTTTACTAACAAAGAGATTTGTATCACTTGAATTTTCTGAACCTTAGAAATATAACTCTAAATCTTAGAGTAATAAGTACGACTGAAATACAGGAAGTAGTGAGTTCCTCCAGGGCAGAACAGGAAAAATGATACTTTCACCCAGGAAAACACCAAAGCTTGACGTGTGCAGGTACCTTCTGGGGGAAAGAAGAATTCAAAACGGGGAGTCCAGGGGCAGATGTCTACTCTCACCCACATATAACAGAGGTTTTCAAAAGGCAGAGCTGTGAATGAGAGAAAAGAAAAATCCCAGGGCGAAAACTGTTTCCTCTTGTACCCTGGGATGAATTCAGGGAGTTCAGGGTGCATTCGCTCGCAGTTATTTTTCACTTCACAAGCAAGCCGGGTGCAATCTGGCTGGAAGGGATCCCGGCGCGGCGGGGATGCTCCGTCCGCGCTGCGGGAGCGCACCCATCACCATGGCGCTCACGGGCCCCCGAGCCGCGCCGGCAGCATCTGGCGGGGNCCCTCCGCCTGACCTCTTCCCAAAGCCTCTCGCTCCCCGCTGCCCGGGCGCCCTGGCTCAGCTCCGCTTTTCAAAGTCTCGCCCTTGGAAGTGCCTCCCCACCCTCGGCATTGGCTGCGGGACGGAGCCGGCGAGGAGCGATCTTGCCACGTGAACTTCCCTTTGTTTTTCCGTGCGCCCAAGACAGAACCGTCTCCCTAGTAACTTTTGTGGCACTACATGCGAAGGAGCTCATTATGTAAAACATACATTTTCCTCCCTGCGAAAACTCCACGGAGCGTTCCGGCGGCTGCACGTTGTGTGGGAATATTAACTACGCCGCAAGCCTGTATTTACCAGCTCGTACATCACTGCGCCGTGGAGCGGCTCTAAGGACCGCTGAAATACAAACTTGCTGCATTTGATCCCAGCGGAAGCTGGATGCGGCTGCTCTCCGAGCCGGTTCTCAGAGCCCAGCCTTCAGAGCTCCTGTACCTATATTTGATCAAAGACTCTAAACCCACAAGTACAATGCATAAATATTGAAATGTAGCGTGAAAATAAAATCCCTCCACCTCTCAGGACTGAGAAGCGTAATGGAAGCGGTATGGCGGTGTAGGATTTTCCTATTGTCTCAGCAGAGGGGAAAAAGTTGACTTCAAGAATGATTTGCACATACCAGTTCCCTGAAAAGAAAAATGTCGGGCCAGTTCCATAGTTTCCAAATGAAATCTAACCTTCAGCCAAAAATTGAGCTGTCCGGATTGACAACATTTGGGAAACTGTGCTTTTCTGGAGAGATGACTGCGGTGGCAAAGATAAACCGGCAGGAAGGTTTCTTTGGAAAGATATGAATTTAATGAATCATATCCACATAAAAAAATTCCCAGCTGGTCTTAAATTTCAGGGAGATTTAAGTGATAAAAGATATTTTCCCTGTCCCTTTAGATACGTATTAGAGATGAGAGGCCTTAGATAAGCCCTCCTGGGAATCAAGCATTCCTTTTTCTTTAATTTGTTTTAAAGAAAGAAAAGAGCCAGGCATGCTTCTGAGTCTCAGATGGGTATAATTAGTTATTTGCTGTTACAGGACTTTTAAAATTGTCTATTCCAACTCTTATTATATTAAATAATTTAGTTAAAAAAAAAAACAAACAAAACCCTAATGACAAATTACATGCCCCTTCCCTCTCTCCTCCAAAAAAAAAAAAAAAAGAGAATAAAGAGAATAGTTGTACTCATTTGCCTTCCCCCTTCCACCATCCTTGTGCAGGGCGCATCCTTTCCCCTATTAACATATTGATTTATTTAAATTAAAAATAATGATCTCCTTTCCCCTCGCCTCCTCCTCCCAGCAGCAGAGTCTGTCTCTGATCCTTATTAACAAATTGATTGCAGTATTGGTGTCAGTATGGCTCATTTAGTAGCTCTTTCGCCTAAGGTCCAGAAGGCTGGAGGAGGGAACAGCTTCCACACGTAGCTGCTGGCCTGGCTCCAAGGCTGACACTGCTCGGGTAGAAGGGACAGCTGCTAGAGACAACATCGACACACTGAGTGGGGCCCCCTTTGGGTGATGAGGATCTGGCTGGAAGGTGGAAATCCCACAGCAGCTCTTTAAAGTTGGTGTGAGGAAGCTCTCCACCTTGCCCCATGTGTCTCCTTCTGACCTCCCGAGGAGCCTCGCTGGTGCCAGCCCTCCACGCCCCAGCCCTTGCTGGATACGATGGCAGCTGTGGGATACCTGCCTTGGCATACCAAGCACGAAGAGCTTGAGGATGTTGCAAGCCCTAAAGCTGCCATACAAACCTCAGGCACCTTTTCTCTGTTGAAAACACAGCTTCAAAATGTGTCTTGGCTGTCTTTGGCCCCATGCTCATTGCCCAGTTCTAGGGACAGCTCTGGTTCAAGTCCAGGGAAATGTGTGAAGCACTCCCAGTCAGTTCCTCCTCGGCAGCACGGGGCAGGCATTCCCACTAATGAACAGAAGCTGTGGGGCTGGAAAGGTCAGCAGCTGGGGATGAAAAGCTGCAGCAGGAGCTGCTTGCCTCCCAGCCTTTTTGTCTCTGGCGTTTAGCTGCTCACACCAGGCTTGCAGCAGATCCTGCTGAAGGGTGAGATGTGCTTGCTCTGCAGCCCACAGCATGTCTGAGAACACTCTGGATAATGGGAGTCTGTCTTAATGACTTTGGGGGACTTGTGTCAACCTTTGTCAACTGCTGGCCTTCCTAATTCTACTTTAGTGCTTGAGGGCTAATATTGCAGGGACACAAACCCGGAGCTGGCCCTGTGAACCTTGCTGTCTGTAAGGGAAAGGAGGAATAGGAATGAGGCTGTGCTGCCCCATTCTGCAGCTGAGAAGTGATGGTGAAGAAGGATGGAGACACTTACTCAAGGTCACAAAACAAGACACTGGTTTCTCCTGCTAAGTGCCCCTACTTTGGGCCAGGAGTGCCCGTTTCCAGCACTGTGCTGCCAGCTTTGGAGCGTCTGCCTGATTCCACCCTGTTTTCAGTTAAGCCCTCAGGCTCCTGAAGTAGCCATGAAAACTGTATTGTGGCCAGGACTTGTTTTATGATTTCCCCTTCCTCTGCACCTCTGAAGGGCAGCTGCTCCACAGCAAAAGCCCAAGGGAGCATGGAGGCTCGAGCCCAGAAGGAGGGAGATGGCTATTCTTGACATGTGCTTAGTCACCTAAAGCAGATGGTGCTGCTTCAGGTTCCTGATGGGATGACTTTCAGCTCCCAAAAACCTTTCAAGTTTGACCATGCAGACATGCTTGGAAGAATGTCAGATGAGAACACATCTGTCCAAGACCTTTTACCAAACAGCAACAGGAGTACAATTAAATTAACAAAAGGAGAGTTCACAATTAAAGCTGGAGCGAATGCATGGCTTGCTTTCAAAGAATGGCTGGAAAAACGTTCCCATACCAGGCACACAGGCCAGAGCAGTTTCCTCACGTTTCATTCCATGAAGTTTTATATTCTTCCTGTTGCATTTTGAAATACACTGAAATAAGCAGAAATGCAAACTTTACAAAAACTAGTTATTGATCTTCTACATCCTTCACCATCTGCTTAGTTCCAGTGTCTAAAAATATTCAGTCCTTGCTCTTGCTCACATGATTGTTGAGAAAATGCTAGAGCTGGTAAATCAGAAAAGCACATTGTGTATTGGGGGGAGGGGAGTTCCATCAGGAAAATATGCTGTCTGAAGGGAAAAATACCGAACAAAACAACCCTAAGTACAAGTCCTGTACTTAAACAGGCAAAAGTTAAAGGAAAAAATCAATCAATTTTTCAAACTGTAGGGAGAAAAAATAAAATATACCTGGAATGTTACTTTCTTTTGCAAACTGGCTACACAAACTTGTGACCTATACCATACTATAAAATTGTATACTTGTTACATGCTTCAAAGAGTTGGGGAATATGAATTCCTTATTATACCTTTTTGAAAACTGAATCCAACAGAACAATTTACAGGTTAAAAATATTAAAACTGGAGAAGATGTATCCACCTCCAGGATATGACAGCACAAGTACTGCCTAAAAAAGTGTACCTTGGGAAATTGTTGTAGACTTAAAAAGCTGAAAGAGATTATCCTAATTTTGATATAGAAACAAACATGCAGTATAGAGGACTCTGTCTGGCTTCTAGGACGACTGAGATTCTGAAGGCAAACAGCATCCATTTATTTCAGCGGGAACTGTATTAATAAATTCCCAGCTCAGCTTTAAAAATCTCTGTTTCTCTCAGGGTTTGTGTATGGTGCCCACAACTACAAAACCTGAACATGGCTCAGAATAAATTTCATCACCATATGGAGGTCCCTAGTGAAATCAGCTAGATCATTCTCTGTTAGTTTGTGAATTGCTGATTGGAGTTTGAATGTGAACCCTCTGTTGTGGGCTTTATGTGAGTCTCAGGGATGAGGAATTTGGTATTGTTAGAACAGATAAAAAGAAAAGTGGGATATGCTGCCATGTACTATTTAATGAATATTATTTACCTATTTATCCAAGCAGCCCTTTTGAGGTCTAGTGACATCTGTCACCCAAGGTGACTTTAAGAGGATAAAAAGGAAAATTAAAAAAAAAACCCAAAACACCTGGGACTAAAAAATTAAGATTTAAACCAAAACTTTCTGGAGATGATCTGTGGGGAGGAAGAAATGTGGATATGTCCTTTCTTCAGTGAAAAAGTGCAGCGTTGCCCGATAAATTCTGTGTGTTTTCAGGGTGCTTTATTTTTGAATCTAATAAGTAGCAAACATGAATTGCCAATACCAAAGCAGATAAAGGGTTGGTTTATTTAATTTTATGTTCTGTGTTTGATGCTGATCACCATCAGAAGGGAGGGCAAAACCCCCCCATAATTTGCCTACACGAAGTCCTTTTCCTCGCCTGCAGACCTGGTAATCTCATGTTAGACCATGGAGAAGCTAATTATACACCCAGACCCCCAAATCTCCCCTAAGTTCATCAGAGGTCACCCCTGAAGCCCTGAGGGTACACCAGAGCCAGACAGGAATTCTCAGATGGAAGAGATCTTTGTCAGAAAAAGCCAAATTTTTGGAACCAGAGTGTTTCTTGGAACGAGGCAGGTTTGGAGCCCTGCCAGCAGAACGCAGGCAAAGGTTCCCCTGAAAGCCTTCCTGCATGCCAGGAAGGCTTCACCTGGTGGGCTTCCAGGGGCCACAGATCCAGGGCTTCTCCATCACTTGAACCACTCTGGAGGTGGATCCCTCCTGACCCTCAGCTCCAAGGATGCTTGCTTCAGGTTCAACAGCCCTAAGGCCCACAGGCTCCTCCTCCAGGCTGGGAGCTGCAGAAGCCAGGTGGGGGTGAGGAGGCTGGGTATCCTGGGAAAGGGGAAAGCTGGAACCTTTCCTGTCAGGCCCATTAAACCAAATGGTTTCCCTCTCCAAACCTCCCTTCTAAGGCAAATTTTGAAATGTCTATTCTGAAACAGAGAAAGGGCACCTCTCCCCCTCCAGGTTCCCTAAAGTGGTGCTACTCCAATTGTTTTGAACCCGTGATCTTGGGTGTGATTGTGCAGAGAAGCTTACAACAAACCTCAGATTTGGTCCTACTGGGATGCAACATTTGGCTCTTGGCCTAAGTAAGAAATGTCATAAAAAGTAAATAAAATACTAAATATCTAGGTTAGGGCTAGGCTTAATTAGGGATTGCAGAGTGTATCCAGGAGCTCAGGTACTTGAGCTTCTGAGTGCCCCTTCCCCAAAGGGAAGTGATGGGGTAACTAACCACCCAAGTTTTCTGGCTAGGCAGGTGGAAAAAAAAAGATTCTTAGAAGTTCAGTAGCTGAACTAATTACCAGTAAATGATTGCCTGGGATTGGACCATTTATTATCTCATCAGCATTCAGTGCCACTTCCATAGGATGAAGGAGAAGGAAGAAGAAGAAAAAAAAAAGCCCAGAAACATGAGAAGGAGAGCAGATGAAAGGACAGCAGTTAGAAGGAAAAAAAATGCTTCTTAACTCTACTCTGTACTTTTCCTCTCTAATAGATCCCCCTCCCAATCCACCCTAAGTAGAGCAACTGGCATGTAATGAGTTCTGCAGGGATGGAGTATCAGCAGCACGCTCCGAGATTTCTCGCTTTGTGCTTGACTAGATCCCCAGATACCCCAAACTTTTGGGAGCAGAGAAAGAGTCAAGTGGAGGCAATACCTTTATATATATATATATATATATACACATTTTAAAAACCCCATCATATACACACACAGAATGACAACTTTCAGCTCACCAGCATTTTTCAGGACTTTGTTGTATCCATTGGCTGCAAGAATGGTTTGAATTGACATGAAGTTTCCATCTAGACTCTAAGCAAGATGTGCTTTGGACGCTGGTTTTGCTAACACAGAGGTCTGCTTCCTGGAACTGAAGATGCCTCCTGGAACCACACCTTGGACATTTGGAAACTTGGATTTGCCTGGGGGTAGTCGCAGCTGAAATCTCAACTCTGCTACCATATGAGGTATTAAATATCTTCTCTTCTTGCACTGTATCTTTCACCTTGGAGGTGGTCTTCCCCAGATAAAACAGGATGTCGACTCAGTGGAGATTGATGGGAAAAGGCTGCAGCTATCAGTGTGCTCACTCTCCCTGCAGCTGCTGTGGGTGTGCTTGCCTGCCTGGTAGCACTTTTCTCATCTCTCTTTGCATGCTGTGGTGTTCCAGGAACTTCTGCCCTTTCCTTTTGGTGAGGTTTTCTTTCTCTACATGCAGCAAGCCAAGGAAGCGATGGCTTGCAGGGAAGGTGTTAGCAAACCTGGCTCTTGCTCCTAGTACATTTTTAAAAAATGAGAACATCCTTCCAGTAATCCATGTTTGCATTAGATGGAAATGTTTTGGCTTCCCTCCTGTCCTTGAAAGCCCAGTGGTGTGATAGGAATTTGGGAAATGCTGGCTCTCAAAAGTAATGTAAAGAACAGATCCACCTATTCAAATGCAAATTGCTAAAGAAGAAAACAAGGGAATCATTTTCTCTACAAAAACAAACAAAACCCCTACAAAATAATTTATTCTTTTAAATTTAGGACTGCATCCCACATTTTTAGATTATTTTTCTGTCAAAATTTCTAGATTGCACTGTCTCCAGATTCTCTTGTCCTGCTGGGACGCTTATTGAAGAGAGACTGAAGGAATTTTCTGTCAAAAGATTAGTGTCACACATGGGGCTGTCACTCCAGATCTTGTGGGAGGAACAAACCTCCCCCTGGATGATTGCAAAAGTTGACAGTAACATCTGAAGAGAAGCCAGAAAACCCATGCAAGGAAATCAAATGCACACTGTGACCAGTGCATGTTTCTGCCTTGGGCCAGCCCAGCCCTGTTCTAAGACACTTTCCACCTCCAGCTGCTAATGGGGGATCTCCACTTGCTCTAAGGATACTCCAGTGTGTGCTGTGAAGTGCCCAGCAGCTGCCGGGTGCTCAGCATGTGGGCAACTGAAGAGATGTAAATGGCCACAGACCTGTTGCTAGTCAGGATTATACAACTGGTTTTTAAACCAGAAATTCACACTCCTAGTGTTTTGTCTCCTACGCACAAACTGTGGGGGAAATGAGAACTGCATCTTTTCTACACAACACTCCCAAGCCTCAAATAAGGTAGGAAATTCCTCCTTTTACTGCTCCAGTAAAGGAATATGGATTTCAAAATTTGGAGGTGAGAGCTAAGAGTTTGTTGTTGAGACTGATTTTTCACTTTTCCTTTAATGTTCATCAAGCATCCAGAAACCGTGGTGCTGAGCATGGCAAGGATCCTGATATCAAAAGAAGCAATCTTGATTGTTGCTGCTATGAACTACATGCACTGTGTAAAGAGGAGATGTTAATCTTGGACATAAGCACAGTTACATCCATCTTCACACTGGAGATGCCTTTTGTCTTTGCTGGAGATGTACCAACAAATGCTTGGTTGGACATCCAGTCCTGCAGCTCCAGGAGTCTACAGCCGTTGGTTTTTTCTGTTGTTATTGTTTTGTGTTGGTTTGTTGTTTTGTTTTGTGTTTTTGGTTGTTTTGTTTGTTTGTTTGTTTGTGTTTTTTTAATGACTGGTATTGAGACAACAATACCAAAAATACTGGTATTGAGACACAACCCTTCAACCAGGAATATCCTCAGAGTTAGAGGATGTTCAGTGGAGCAGCTCAGATTTTGTACATTAAAGGCTAAGGTCAGTTTATATGGGCTCCTTTTAAAGCACTGGATACTTTTCTTTTGTGACTGCTTCCACTGTTCTACATATGATTATTTTGCCCCATTTTTATAGTATTCAAAGAGATGGAGGTCAAATATTTTGTTTAAGCATTTTTTCTTCTATTGGCCTCTGCCTCTCGTGGTTTTTGTACCTCTATTGCCAATTCCTACCCTTGTATTTTTATCAGATGATTAGTAGCTGTGTTCCCTGAAATGTCTTAACCTTCCTAACCACAGCCNTCTCTCAGGGTTTGTGTATGGTGCCCACAACTACAAAACCTGAACATGGCTCAGAATAAATTTCATCACCATATGGAGGTCCCTAGTGAAATCAGCTAGATCATTCTCTGTTAGTTTGTGAATTGCTGATTGGAGTTTGAATGTGAACCCTCTGTCGTGGGCTTTATGTGAGTCTCAGGGATGAGGAATTTGGTATTGTTAGAACAGATAAAAAGAAAAGTGGGATATGCTGCCATGTACTATTTAATGAATATTATTTACCTATTTATCCAAGCAGCCCTTTTGAGGTCTAGTGACATCTGTCACCCAAGGTGACTTTAAGAGGATAAAAAGGAAAATTAAAAAAAAAACCCAAAACACCTGGGACTAAAAAATTAAGATTTAAACCAAAACTTTCTGGAGATGATCTGTGGGGAGGAAGAAATGTGGATATGTCCTTTCTTCAGTGAAAAAGTGCAGCGTTGCCCGATAAATTCTGTGTGTTTTCAGGGTGCTTTATTTTTGAATCTAATAAGTAGCAAACATGAATTGCCAATACCAAAGCAGATAAAGGGTTGGTTTATTTAATTTTATGTTCTGTGTTTGATGCTGATCACCATCAGAAGGGAGGGCAAAACCCCCCCATAATTTGCCTACACGAAGTCCTTTTCCTCGCCTGCAGACCTGGTAATCTCATGTTAGACCATGGAGAAGCTAATTATACACCCAGACCCCCAAATCTCCCCTAAGTTCATCAGAGGTCACCCCTGAAGCCCTGAGGGTACACCAGAGCCAGACAGGAATTCTCAGATGGAAGAGATCTTTGTCAGAAAAAGCCAAATTTTTGGAACCAGAGTGTTTCTTGGAACGAGGCAGGTTTGGAGCCCTGCCAGCAGAACGCAGGCAAAGGTTCCCCTGAAAGCCTTCCTGCATGCCAGGAAGGCTTCACCTGGTGGGCTTCCAGGGGCCACAGATCCAGGGCTTCTCCATCACTTGAACCACTCTGGAGGTGGATCCCTCCTGACCCTCAGCTCCAAGGATGCTTGCTTCAGGTTCAACAGCCCTAAGGCCCACAGGCTCCTCCTCCAGGCTGGGAGCTGCAGAAGCCAGGTGGGGGTGAGGAGGCTGGGTATCCTGGGAAAGGGGAAAGCTGGAACCTTTCCTGTCAGGCCCATTAAACCAAATGGTTTCCCTCTCCAAACCTCCCTTCTAAGGCAAATTTTGAAATGTCTATTCTGAAACAGAGAAAGGGCACCTCTCCCCCTCCAGGTTCCCTAAAGTGGTGCTACTCCAATTGTTTTGAACCCGTGATCTTGGGTGTGATTGTGCAGAGAAGCTTACAACAAACCTCAGATTTGGTCCTACTGGGATGCAACATTTGGCTCTTGGCCTAAGTAAGAAATGTCATAAAAAGTAAATAAAATACTAAATATCTAGGTTAGGGCTAGGCTTAATTAGGGATTGCAGAGTGTATCCAGGAGCTCAGGTACTTGAGCTTCTGAGTGCCCCTTCCCCAAAGGGAAGTGATGGGGTAACTAACCACCCAAGTTTTCTGGCTAGGCAGGTGGAAAAAAAAAGATTCTTAGAAGTTCAGTAGCTGAACTAATTACCAGTAAATGATTGCCTGGGATTGGACCATTTATTATCTCATCAGCATTCAGTGCCACTTCCATAGGATGAAGGAGAAGGAAGAAGAAGAAAAAAAAAAGCCCAGAAACATGAGAAGGAGAGCAGATGAAAGGACAGCAGTTAGAAGGAAAAAAAATGCTTCTTAACTCTACTCTGTACTTTTCCTCTCTAATAGATCCCCCTCCCAATCCACCCTAAGTAGAGCAACTGGCATGTAATGAGTTCTGCAGGGATGGAGTATCAGCAGCACGCTCCGAGATTTCTCGTTTTGTGCTTGACTAGATCCCCAGATACCCCAAACTTTTGGGAGCAGAGCAAGAGTCAAGTGGAGGCAATACCTTTA
>VXAX01003600.1:39653-74653 GCA_013399835.1 Leptocoma aspasia
TGCAGGGAAGGTGTTAGCAAACCTGGCTCTTGCTCCTAGTACATTTTTAAAAAATGAGAACATCCTTCCAGTAATCCATGTTTGCATTAGATGGAAATGTTTTGGCTTCCCTCCTGTCCTTGAAAGCCCAGTGGTGTGATAGGAATTTGGGAAATGCTGGCTCTCAAAAGTAATGTAAAGAACAGATCCACCTATTCAAATGCAAATTGCTAAAGAAGAAAACAAGGGAATCATTTTCTCTACAAAAACAAACAAAACCCCTACAAAATAATTTATTCTTTTAAATTTAGGACTGCATCCCACATTTTTAGATTATTTTTCTGTCAAAATTTCTAGATTGCACTGTCTCCAGATTCTCTTGTCCTGCTGGGACGCTTATTGAAGAGAGACTGAAGGAATTTTCTGTCAAAAGATTAGTGTCACACATGGGGCTGTCACTCCAGATCTTGTGGGAGGAACAAACCTCCCCCTGGATGATTGCAAAAGTTGACAGTAACATCTGAAGAGAAGCCAGAAAACCCATGCAAGGAAATCAAATGCACACTGTGACCAGTGCATGTTTCTGCCTTGGGCCAGCCCAGCCCTGTTCTAAGACACTTTCCACCTCCAGCTGCTAATGGGGGATCTCCACTTGCTCTAAGGATACTCCAGTGTGTGCTGTGAAGTGCCCAGCAGCTGCCGGGTGCTCAGCATGTGGGCAACTGAAGAGATGTAAATGGCCACAGACCTGTTGCTAGTCAGGATTATACAACTGGTTTTTAAACCAGAAATTCACACTCCTAGTGTTTTGTCTCCTACGCACAAACTGTGGGGGAAATGAGAACTGCATCTTTTCTACACAACACTCCCAAGCCTCAAATAAGGTAGGAAATTCCTCCTTTTACTGCTCCAGTAAAGGAATATGGATTTCAAAATTTGGAGGTGAGAGCTAAGAGTTTGTTGTTGAGACTGATTTTTCACTTTTCCTTTAATGTTCATCAAGCATCCAGAAACCGTGGTGCTGAGCATGGCAAGGATCCTGATATCAAAAGAAGCAATCTTGATTGTTGCTGCTATGAACTACATGCACTGTGTAAAGAGGAGATGTTAATCCTGGACATAAGCACAGTTACATCCATCTTCACACTGGAGATGCCTTTTGTCTTTGCTGGAGATGTACCAACAAATGCTTGGTTGGACATCCAGTCCTGCAGCTCCAGGAGTCTACAGCCGTTGTTTTTTTCTGTTGTTATTGTTTTGTGTTGGTTTGTTGTTTTGTTTTGTGTTTTTGGTTGTTTTGTTTGTTTTGTTTGTTTGTGTTTTTTAATGACTGGTATTGAGACAACAATACCAAAAATACTGGTATTGAGACACAACCCTTCAACCAGGAATATCCTCAGAGTTAGAGGATGTTCAGTGGAGCAGCTCAGATTTTGTACATTAAAGGCTAAGGTCAGTTTATATGGGCTCCTTTTAAAGCACTGGATACTTTTCTTTTGTGACTGCTTCCACTGTTCTACATATGATTATTTTGCCCCATTTTTATAGTATTCAAAGAGATGGAGGTCAAATATTTTGTTTAAGCATTTTTTCTTCTATTGGCCTCTGCCTCTCGTGGTTTTTGTACCTCTATTGCCAATTCCTACCCTTGTATTTTTATCAGATGATTAGTAGCTGTGTTCCCTGAAATGTCTTAACCTTCCTAACCACAGCCACATCCCCCAGGTGATTAGAAGCACCACGGCTCTACAGCTATAGGGTGTATTCTTCTGGTCTGTGGGTATTTGTGTGAATTAAGAAGGTGACTGTTCTTTGGGTCATCAAATCTTTTTAAAATAAAGACTTTAGGAATAGAAATACTGCAGTGTGGCGTGTATATAATTTTCCTTGCTGAGCATGAAAAAAGGTCTAGTTTTTACCCTTGGACTCTGCCTTGGAAAATACCTGAGAGGTACGGGAGCTGGGAGAGGAAGAGACGGGTGCCCAGCGCCTTTCAAGAACCGGTCATCCTGCAGGGGCAAAGGGAGTAATAAGTGAAGAGTAGAGGTCCCTGCGATGGAGTAAAGTTTTCCTTAAGCCTCAGAGCATCCCTGCTGCCTGCCGGGCCATCCCGCTCGCCCGGCGGGGCCGGCGGGCGCTGCGCTCTCCGCCGCAGCCGCTGGGTGTCAGTGAGCCTCTGGGTTAGCGCCACAGCCCGCCCGCGGGATCGCTTTCAGAGCCGCCACTGCCGCTTAGAAAGTTATTTCTGCCCCCCGCTTTTCCTTCTTCTTCCTTTTTCCCTATTTCCAAGTATATTGGAAAATACTGAGATTAGATTTACACTTAAGGCGGCAACTTTGCAGCGAGGGTTTGAGCTTAAAAGACAACGAAACGGACCAAAATGCAGACAGACTCAGAATTGATGATTGTAGTATTTAAAATGTTGTTTTGAAATGTAATTTAACTCTGGTCTGGTCAGATCCACCGACTGATACTCTAATCCCAAGTGAAGCTTCTCGTTGATTTAAGAAGCTTCCGTTGGACTGCTTTCTGGACATAGAAGAAAAAAACAGAAAGTGGATAGCTTTTTCTTTCAAGAGTTGAAAGCAGCACTCGTTTGAGGTTTTAAGAAG
Organism: Leptocoma aspasia; assembly: GCA_013399835.1. Taxonomy (NCBI): domain Eukaryota; kingdom Metazoa; phylum Chordata; class Aves; order Passeriformes; family Nectariniidae; genus Leptocoma; species Leptocoma aspasia. The sequence goes on from VXAX01003600.1 coordinate 42,245, forward strand.
ATTTAGAGAACGGGGATTGATCTGCTAACATCAGAGAAGGAGTCTGGTGGCAAATATCAAAACTTCATAGAATTCTTTACCACTGACAGATACTATTGACTATCCCCTTTCTGGGCTGACAAACCCACTCATTGCTTATTCACAATTTTTAGTTGCACAAAAAGTAACCTCCAAGTTTGACCATGAGAGGCACAGAATTAGGAATAAAATCCCACCTGCCTCTTTAAAAATCTTACTGAGCTACAGCTTAGACAAGTAAAGGAGCAGCTTCATCATAACCCTTCAAAATACACTGAGCCTCAGCTACCTGTAATACTACCTGATAATTACATGGAAAGACCAGGGTATCAAACACCTGACCCGACCTTGTTGTCACCTGGTAAATGTCAGCACATAACAGAATTTCCTTAGAGCTGTCACAGGGAGTTTTCACCACAAGGCCAGGTAAGGGAAGAGAAGCAGGGGAAACAATCACTACCAATGAAGGAAAGGGTTTGAGTGTTGTTTCTCCCACTGAAGACTCTTTTAGGAAACAGAATGAAGCTCAAAAGCTTTTGAAGAGGCTATTTGGAGGGAAAACCACTTCCAGCTGCCAGATTGTATGAAGGTGAAGCCCTGTATCTAACTCTGCAGATGTGTTCAAATTGTGGTTTTTTGTGGGAAGGGGTAAGACAGAGAAATAGATAGCAAAAAGCAGACATTTTTCTTATTGCCATCTTTGATTCACATAATTGTTATTTGAATTCTAGTACTATATTAAAAGCAGTGTTTCATCCATATGTCATCTCAAAGGATCCCAAACAATTTATTAGAGACTTTACATCCATAGGAAGTGATTCACCCTCTGTGGTAATGCAGTTACCTTTGGAGTGAAAAGCAGCAACTGTTTGAGATCACACAGCCACAGTACCTGATAATTTAGCCTTGGACATTTCAGTGTCATGTGGAAATCATAGAGGGGAATTCAGAGAAGTGGGAAGTCATTTTATAACTGAAGAAGAATGTGGCAGGTAACATCCTTGCCCCAAGAAGTGAAGGATCCTTTAAAAGTCATCAGTTACAACACGCTGCAAACACTACAAACTCCTACTGAATTCCAAAAATCCGTAGCATTTATATTTTCCTTAGAGGATTTTTGTCCAAGTTCTGGCCAGAGTCAAGTATTTTGTAACTTGTGAGAGCTGTCAAGATCAGAGCCCCAGGTGGTACAGCTGCAGGCCATGTTTAATAGTTAATGCTGAACAATGTTACATTTGTGTCCTGTTATTCACGTGCTATTGGAAATTTGTGAATTTTTTAAAAAACACACTATTGAAGACTGGATGAAACCTCCAGCTAGAGCTTCTGATGCTTAGCCTACATTTTGCAGCTCTGGAGAATATTTGTGTATAATCTTGAATGCCCCAAGCAGATGTTGTCCATTTAGCCAGCTCCATTACCTGATGGGATTATAATTTCAAAGTCTATTCTAACTTTTGTCTTGCTCAGAAATATGTACCTTGGCTGCAATGTGGAGTGCACACCATGGATGCAAGGCTGACTTTTCATTTGGGTTTGCATGCATGATTCCTCTTGATTTAGCTGCAGCTGACCATGCATCTGAGACCACCAGAGCTGAGAACCAAAGCTGTGGTGTCACTGACCAAAAAAATGCTTCCTCCTCGGCCTTCAGTTCAGCCTTCCAAGATGTAAAGGGGTCAGTTTAGAGCTCTCTTTTTGGAGCAACGTGCTTATAAGGAAAACATACAACAGGACAGATTGAAAACTGCTTTGGGCTGAGAAGGACCCCATTTTCTGCTGATGGAATCACAGGGTTTAGGAAGAAATGTGATGAGAAGATCCTCTCCTTTCATGTGCACCACTTGAATTGGCCACTTGGCAGTTTATAATCTCTATTGCAATATCCTTTTTTATTTCCCCTCCCCTTTCTAGAAGCAAGGCCCTGCTTCCCAAGAAGTGGCTCAGCACTGGAAAATGTGGATAGCCCAGGTGCTATGCTAATCAGATAGATGTTATTTTGGGGTGGGTGGGTAGGTACAATCTGCCATTCAAAGGAACATGTGTATATGGATGGCAGGAACTGGCTGGCCATGAGTAGTTGCACCTGCATGTCTGGGAGATCAATATGATTGTAAATGCTCCTCTAGTCCCATGTAACAAGAGTCCCTGTCTCTCTCCCTTAATAACCACACAAGTGTACATCCACAGGAAGAGCTATCTCATACCTAGGGAAATAGAACCAATAACTTGGGGGAAAAAGAAGGTGCCATTAAATTTATTTTATAAATAATGAGAAGATCAGAAAAATGGCTGCCCGTGGAGAGTCAAGACTAAATCACAGGTCTTGAGATTCTCTTTTTCTCTGAGTTGTATTTATGTTTTTTTTTTTTTTTACAGATTGCTATCTCTGATTTATCATGAACACTAACCTTAACTCTTACAGTTTTCCCCTTTTTTTTTTCTTTTTATTTTCCTTTTCACCATTTCTTTCTTTTTCTCCCCATGGCTATTTTTTTGAAGTAGACCCAGGAAAGTCCATGTTGGTAGCAGACTTGGAAACCAATTTTAAACATAACTTCCCATTCATAACCCACATCAGTTTACTTATTTATTCATTTTTTAGATCTATTTTTTTTTCAGTTAAGAACTGTGTAAATAGCCCTAATGAGCCTTGAGGGCTCTCATTTGCTTAGAGAGATTAGAACAAGCTGGGAAGTCTCCAAGCACATGGGGCAGAAGGTATAAAATATACTTCAACTAGGACCAGTCAAATAATTCATCCCAGATTGTTTATGAGACCTGTTGTGCCTTTTTGGTTTTGTGTGGTTTTTATACTTGTATTTAAGTATTATGTTTTGGAAGCAAACCTGGGTCTACAACTTGTTCAAAAGCTGGTCATTTTTGAGTATTTGCAATTTCTCAGCTCTTTCATGGAATGGATCAGCTAAATCATACTGTGTTGTGTGCTTTTTTCATGGAAGCAATTTTTGCCTATTTGCACATAATCCACAAATTCTTAATTCTATGAGAAATAAATTTCATTTCAATGTGAATGGTAAAAAATACCCCTGTGTTACTCCTGTGTTTGGATTTCCACCCAAATCCACCTAAACTGGCATTCGTGGTGTTTTTTACTGCTTGCAAAAAAGGGTAAGTCTTGCCCACCTGTTTACCGCTAAGGAAAGAGAGGGGATGTGTCTGTCAGGAAAGCAAATCCATGAATGTGGCAGCACACACTGCACATGCTTTAGAAGCCTTTTGTTTTGCACTAAACTAATTTTTTTCTCTCTCGTTGGCCAGTTTACTGTGCAGTGGAAGTTGCACACAGACTGTGTCTAATGACACCATGATCTGCTAGTCCATACAGTTGCTTCATGGATCAAATCCTTTCTGAGTGTATGGGGTGGGATTATTTAATATAAGAGCATATAGGGAAAACACCCTTGAGCCACGTTTTCTGAACAAGATCTCTGTCTCTCTCTCTCTCTCTCTCTCTCTCTCACAGAGAATGACTCTCTGTTCCACTTCCCCTGTATTATCTTACCTACACAGCTCCTTGGGAACTGCATGGCTGAGCAAGGATGCCTTGCTGCTCGAACAAAGCCTGGCATTGTCCAAGGGGCAGACGCACAAATCTGGACCTCGCCCCTGGAAGAGAGCAGAGTGACCCTGAACCCGAGCTCCCCCAAAAGCAAAATGCAGCAGCCATTTCTCTGACCTAGGGTTTGTTCCACAGCCCCTTCTGAGAGATGTTAACCTCCAGCTTGTACTACCACATGTGAAAACAGTCTGAACAAAAATGTCAGAGCAGAGCTCTTGTTGGTTGCATGGAAAAAAAGGCAATGAAATCGGCTTGTACATTTTAACTTTTGGAAAACCTCTGGCCATGGGTGCTGAAGCAATTCTTTCTGTGTATCTGCATATCCCTGGCTGACTGTGCTCAGCATAACCCTGAAATCTAACAAATGCTGACCTTGCTCATAAAAGCAATACATTGTTTTTAAACATTAGTTTCCTATTCCTGACAGATAAGTTGAAAACTTAACAATGCGCTAAGGCTGTAAAATGTTGGCCAGAGTTTCGATTTCACCTCTGTTTAACTTTTTGTCAACAGATTGGCATTTTCCTCCCCATTCAGAACAGTTGGGTTTTGCTTTCAGCACTGAGTAATAGCTCTTAGATGCTCTCTCATGCAGAGTTTTGAGTTCAATATTAAAGCATTGATAACACTCTTATTATCAGAAAGACATGGCCTATGGGCTCAGAGGGAACCTAAAACAGCTCTTTCAGTGCAATAAAAGAATAGCTCTACATTATGTGACATCAAGTTCCCAGATATATTACTTAACCAGATCACGGCATGCTAGCAGATTCAGGCCCATGCAGGCCTGCTAAGTCTTTCTGAAATTACTTCCTTTCAAGAAAACAGTGCCCCAGTGCAAGATATCTTTGCTAACACACTGGGTATAAATGACTGCTCCTGCAAGTTAAACTGCACAGCCAATACTCCCCGGGAGAGGCTGTGTTGGTTCAGCAGGGTGACAGAATCCTGCCACTGGGACTTCAAGAGTTAACGATGTTAGCTGGGGGCTATGTTTCAGTTGCTGTACTTTGTGCTGTGCTGGGTTTAAATGCTGTTGAAACTAAGTTAAGGGCAGTGCTGAATATCAGTATATCCACTGAGCCAAGGAGATCCATTTATTTTTAATTGAATTAAATTGCTCACAAAATGAAAGTAGCATACTTTCATTAATATTTCATTACTTACAGTGTTAAACAATGATCACAAAGAAAACTTTGCTGGTGTCTTTTCCATCTCTGAATTTTTCTGTTACTTTATTGCATGAGATGGTCCTGTTGGCCTTCCTGTGATTTGAATGTTAAATGCTACTAAGGCTGAGTGCTACTGCTGGGTTTTGTAAACTGAGGAACAAACCTGAAGCTTGGTGCTGAAGCTGCTGGGCTACAGCCGAGGAAGGAAGAGTGGGAGATTTGCAGCCAGATCAGAGAGGATGGTTCTTTCTTCACAGAAAAAAAGGGGTTCACCTTAGCACTAGGCAGAAAGTCACCCATAGAAACATCAGTGTCTCATCTAGAGCAAGAAAATACTGTCATGGCTACTGCCATTACTCTTTATTATTTCAGTGAGCTCTGTGGTTGGTGGAGGTAAAAGAAAAAGATGTGGCATTTTCCTTCCAATCCAAAAGCAAAAGTTAAGCATGATTTAGATATCTGTGAAATTAAAACCAGGCTCTGCTTGCACATTGCCAAAGAACTGAGCTGCTGAGGGAGTCAGTTATGCCTAAAATTTGCATTGCAACTCTTAATTTCATACCATGAATGTTTTCCTCATTGAGGTGCACTAGATGTATATATATATTCTTCCACCTATTTGTATTAGGCCCAGACAAGTATTTATGCAAAAAGGTGAGGTACTGTGATCACAGCAGAAATCACCATGGATGGTGCAGATCTGGCCAAATTGGCGAATTCCTCCGTGTGCTTCCTGTCTTTCACAGCAAGCAAATAGGTAAAAATTACTAGAGGCATTGAAGGTTCACAACATTTCTTTTTGTGTATAGTGTTCTGTTTAACATCATCCAGTTCAGACAGAAGTGAAACAAGTCCTGAGACTTGAGCTCCAGAGGTGTGAATGGTCTAGTTGCTTGTAGTGATGCTAGGCTGGTTTATCTCAGTGTGGCTTTGGGCAGTATTGGATGATTGAACTGGAGCTATAACTTTGAGAACAAAGTATGTATTTGATACACTTTCAGTCAAGACTAACACCTCTGTTTTTCACAGCATAGCCTTATATCACTCATAGAAAAGGTAATGCTATTAAACCAGAGCAGGGAACTACAGAGAGCATCTTCTAAGTGAAGATGATGTGGTGTTTTCTCCTCAAAAGTTGTCTGTAGCTTGCATGTTTCTTAAGAAATTACTCAGCTCCTCATTGCCATGCTGACTGTGTCTTCTTGGTTCAGAAAGCACTTATTATGGCAGGAAATGACAGATCTGCTGTTTCAAAGCCACATTCAGATTGTGAATGTGGGCAGTGAATGTTGTCTATTAAGGTTTAGGTCCATCTTCTCTCAGGCTCCCTTTTGGTGTAGCTTCTGGTGCTCAGATCTTTTGATGGTGTAATCTTTCCCTGTCTTGAAGGAAGGAAATGGCAATTCCTTGGAGCTCCCATTGGAAAATGAAGAAATCATCAAGAGAAGAGAAAAATGTCAGTAAGACACATCAAGTAGCACGTTTCCAGGCAATCATACTACTTTTAGTGTGTTAAAGTCAGTTGGCCTTTGGACAAATGCCTCGTCATAACACCACCCGAGGTGTGTGATAATCGCCAAGAAATGCTCTACCTGTCATGTCTTATTGCTTAAATATTTATGCTTATGACATTTGATTCCTACACTCTATATGTCATCAGAATGTTTCACTCACAGTAGATATGTCATCACCCACCAGGAACAGCTGACACTAAGGATTAGAACACTTTCAAATTAAAAATCCCTAAACAAAGAAATGACATGCTAGTAATTGTCTGGGGTAGTATAAATCAAATATATGATGATATGAACTAATAGATTTATTACATTAAGCTGACCCAGCCATTTAATTTGATGATTCCTGTGCCTTGCTTAACTCTGTGAGGAAAGCAGAGAAAGAATAGGAGTTGTAATAATGGTACTTCTTATTTTGATGAAGGTCAAGGTGTATTTCCTCTCAGTACCACCCTGAGGGGTCAACAGGGAAGAGTACAAATCCTGTGGCAGAAATCACTAGAGAGAACTAAGTGTGCAAAATGAAATCCTCCTGCCAAGCAGTTTCTGTCTTAAAAGATTGCTTTAAAATATTCCCAGTGCTTCCCAGCACAATGTTGGGTGACCCTCAATAGAAGGTCAGCATCAAATAGACAATAGATTTCCAGCTACTCCATAGAGGACAAACCCCAAACTTCTGGGCAGAGCAGCTGGTGCTCCTGCCCCTAGCCCACATTTCCCTGCTGTAGGTCAGGAGGAAGAGATGCCCACCCTCTGAGCCTCCAGCTGTGCCCAGGGCAGTAGCTCTGCCTCCAGGGGATGTCTAGAAACCCTCAGCTGGGCAGAGATGCAGGGATGCAGCAGAGGTGTTCAGCCTTCAGCACTGCTCTAGCAGCTGCTCTTGGTCTCTGCTGAGGCAACCATTGCTGCAGCCATTCCACAACTTAGGTATGGAGCCATGGGCTGCCAGCTGGATCACCCTAGTGCCAGATGTTTTTAATTGGATAAAAAAGCTGAAATGCTGGTATTTTCTAATGAGCCACTATATATGAATGCTGCTGCCCTTCACTGAATAGAGTCAAAGCTGGTCAGTTATGTGTTTGAAGGCAGCGCTCCTGCTGGCATCAGGAGCCTCCCTTTAAACCAAGCACTCATGGAAAGTAAGGTCTCACCTCTCTCATTAGTCACCAGGGCGTGCACTAATCACACCAACTAATCCTCTGGTTGTCTCCAGACATGCTTATTTAGGGTCTTTTTCTCTCTAGCACCCACCAGTATTGAATCTAAACAAGGACATGGACACAAGCAGGACAAGAGTGTAAGCTCGTGCCACTTGTGAAAACACATATTGAAATAGATATGTAACTGAGATGGACTGAAGATGCATGATTTCCATCTTAACTTTTCCTCTGCCATTTCTAGTCCAGTTAAAAGAAACATTTTTGGTCAAAATATTAGTTGCTAGTAAAACATAAAAGCAGATAGGTCTAATATTTTAATGCTTGAAGAGTGTTATCACCTAATGGCTATAAACCCATTTCTAGCATTTTTCAAGTAAAATTTTCCTCTCAGAGCTGTGTGGCAGAACGTGCCCTGAGACAGCGTGCTCTGACTACACACGTACAGCGCCCTTTGATATTAATGGGGGAATCCAGAACACTGGATTTGCTTTATGGCCCTAAGTGAAGGATTCTTCCTTTTGTGTCAGAGTGGCATGTGTCAGCGCTTTCCCTCATGGATTCTGTACATCTCCCTCAAACCAGCCCAAATAAAGGCAGCACCACGTGATGTGTCCTGGCACTGGCTCAGCAGGGTGGCATTGAGCAGCTATATATATCTGGCACAATGTGGCTTGCACGCTGCGTGTGGATTCGAACGCACGCGACAGCTCACCCCGAGAGGCCCAGCACGCCCACAAAAGACAGGCAAGCAGTCACCCACAGCCACTGGTGACAGCAGGAGAGACTGCCTTCCATACCTGCTGCTGTGCACGTCCCCCTCCTGCTTATAAAGTTATCAAATGGGATGCCCTTCTCTCTAATAAAGGGGTTATCTGAGGGGAGGGAGGGGACGTTGTTTTGGCTGGAATTTCACAAGGCACAGGTGGTACAACCAGCTGCAAGATCTTTAGTTCTTGTTGGCTGTACACCAGCTCTTGGTCTTTTCATAGTTCTTTCACTGGTAGTGAAGGAGGAGGAGTGGCAGGAAGGGACAGTGGGCCCTTGATGATGTTGTTCAGCATCAGCAGCTGTCTCAGGTTGGCATTAGGCTCTGGAACAGTTCCTCAGGAGGTGTTTATGCTGAACCGTTCCCTGGTGACACTGGACGCGATAGCAGAGATGGCAATGCAGCAAAATGCTTACTGAAAAGAATCCATGCGAAAGTCTGCCCCATCTCTGAATTTCCCTGTGCAAAACCATCTTTTACTTTGTAAGCTGCCTGGGGTGGTATGACAAACAAAAGGTATTTCTCCATAGAAAAGGATAGATTTTTCCACCATTGCTTCCCCTGAGTGATACAGCATAAACTGTGGAAATGGACACAGCCCCCAAGCATATGCCTCTAATTAACCAGTTATTTCTGAGGCTGCTGAGAGTGGAAATTACTGGAGATAAAGAGCCAGATCTCGGGTTTACACAAGATGGCACGTTCCTGGGAGAATAGAGACAAAACCCAAATAACGTCAGGATGTGGAATTAGAAAGAATGCAAGCTCACAAACAGGGAAATCAGTTTAAAGAAAAGAAATGGTTTAGGGAAGAGCTAGTAGGAAGCTAGCAGTTGCTTCTGCAGAAAGCTGGGGGTTTCCCAAGTGGTACAAGAATTTTAGAGGGACATAAGACTGAAAACTTGAGTATAAACAACACAGGGACCGTTTTTCTCAGACTCCTATATTCTACCCTTCTTCATGTCTCAAATGCCTGTGGAGATCACAGGACCTTAACTTTGATGGCAGAATATCTTGAGAAGCTGTTTGTATTGGAAGCCCTGTTTGATTTCTCCCTCTGTTAGTATGTATATATGTATGCTCTCAGAGGGCTCCTTGGAAAGTTCCTTTGAACTTTCATAACACTTTTTGACCATAGGAGTATGAAATGCAAGGGACCTCCTGGAGGTCATCTTGTTCAGCCTCCGGCTCAGTGCACAGCTATTACTAACTTGCCAGATAATGTCACATCTGTTTTTTGGGTTTTTTTTCTTGATGAGTCTTGAAAGCCTCCATGGACTGAGATACCAGCTCTTGGGTAGCTTGTTCCTGCACTAGGAACTTACTCTTCCTGTGAGTAAGTGTTCCTTATTGTCTATCCTGAATTTACTGCGCCACAGCTTGTGGTTATGTTGCCTGGAATCAAAAGAAAAACTTTCCAAACAACATTAAAGTGGTTGATATAAAGAGCAGTGCTTTAATGAATCTTTCACATGCACAGAATATAGCTCTGCACACTCATGGCATCAGATTATCACTATTTTATAAGTTTAATGAATTAGTATATCTAGCAAGTACATCTAATAGGAGACCAGTTGTCCTGGGAACCACCCTGGAACCTGCCCTATTGGAGAGGCTCCAAAGGGTTCTTCGCCCTATATTTTGTTATGTCTCCAAAGTGCTGGTATAAAACAAGATGTCCTTGTTAGAAATGCTTTTCTTGTAAATAAGACTAAATAAAATTTCAAGAATGTGACATAATGTGTTAGAAGGGATAATCTACTATTCTAAAGTGTAAGTAAATGCAATAAACTATACATCTATATGTTAAAGATCTACAAAACTACAAATATAAAAAAATGTATATATAAAGCAAAAAATCTTTAGGCATCAGTTATTGCTCCTTGTTTTACTGTCTGTCAGTCCCAAAAGAGCAGCTCAGCTGTCCTTGTGACTACCCTTCCAACACTGACTTTCTGACTACCCTTCAAATATCGACTAAAGACCTCCCTTCCCCGCCTCTTCTTCACCTTCTTGAGTAAGACCACTTGTTTCAATCTTTCTTCAACACCCATGTGCTGATGATCCTGGTCTCCTTCTACTGGGACCTTTCCAGTCTCTCAATATCCTCTTTGACTTCCAGAGTTGAGAAAGGTGATACTCCAGATGGACCTAAATAGAAGGTCTTCTATTTAGGTCTATCTATTTAGGTCTAAATCTTCTATTTAATAAAACTTCCCTTGGTCTGCTGGTTGTGCTCTTAACATATCTTTGCTTTGTGTTTCCTTGGAAGAGGGTAACTACTAGAAGTAAAATGCTTAGACTGGTGATATTTGGCTTCTCATGGCCATGCTGAAGAAGACTCCCAGCAGTGAGACACAGAACTAACAAAGAACATATTTGGGGAAAGCAGTTCCCCAACACTGATTTACACTGATTTTCTGAAATGGGGACATGCTTGTGTACCATGAACAAGCAAAATGCAAGTGACTGCTAACAAAGTGAAACCTGCTGAAGCCACCTCGACACTTCAGAAAATGTGGCCCTGGATTCACCTCAGTCAGCTGTCTTTTTTCTGCTCTCGTGTGCATAGTGTATTGTGGAAAGCCAGATAAGAGCATTTATTCAAATCCAGCAAAAATAAAGCTCCTCTTTCTCTGCTAAAACAGGTTTAGATTTGTATCCTGCAAACTGATACAAAAAGCCTTGCTTCTCCACACAAGAAAAGCCCATCTCTGGGAACATTGAATATACAGAACGTGTGAATAAAAAGAGGGGATGTAACATTTGTGAGATGCTTGTGACAGCCACTCGGCAAATGAAACACATGTATTATGACAAAATCACAAACTGCTGGCTTGGCAGATTCCCTGGGAACGGGTGGGGAAGGTGATAGCTGCTCGAAAGTCAGAGAAAGGATCAATATTGAATAAATCAAAACAAATATGTGATAGGTTCTGAGAATGATATAAAAATTAAATACCAGTGAATCTGAGGCACGAAAATACCCAATTACTGGGCTAGTGCTACAGTCACTGTCATACTGAGAAATGGGGAAGGGCAGAATGAAATTACTGAGGGGGTAATAGCTGGAAGCAGTTTTGATGTTTACACACAGAGCCTCTCTCAATACACTTAGCACAGGAAGATAGTTCCTACTGCTGGTATTTTACGGATAGAGAAGTTGAGGCACAGACCACAGCTCTCTTATTTGTCCTGGTGCTCCACTGAAGTCCACTGCCTGTTCCCTTTCCCTCTGCTATCCATGCCTCTCCCAGTATTTCACCGTGCTCAATTAAAACCTGGGTTTGCCCAGCAAAGGAAATGGCCACTTAGTCACAGAGGGACCAGCTTCTTTGTGGAGAGAATCTTCAAACCTAATGTACTGCAAGAGGAGAAAGGCTTCTGATACTGGTGGAACATTGGGATTTTCCTGCTTAGAAACCCTTTCCATTTACAAAACTCCTCTTTACTGTGCAGTTTTCTCCCAAATCTGCCTGCTTGCATAATTTTATGCATTCTCAGGTGTTGTCCTTGTCTTTTAAATTTTGTTTACCTTTCACTTTACATTAAAGCACTGAAATAGAAGAAGCCATTACCACAAGCTTAGTGCTATATGGGCTTTGTGCTGCTATCCACTTGGAGAGAATTTCATTCTAGGAAGTTTTCCACCGGAGGCAGGCTATGGTTCCAGGGATTAATTTCCTGGAGAAAATAGCATCTTCTTTCCTTGTTCTGAAGTCAGTTCAAGACACTGAATACAATACTTGTGTTAGTATTTGTTAGTATTTCTTTTTTGTCTCATAACTGTGCTTAGTGAGCTACTTGCCCTATAACCCCAGACAAAGGGAGACCTGCTGTTCTGGGGAGTTTCAAATTGCAAGCCCATGCCTACATCTCCTGCCACCTTTCAATGCTGTGACTTACTCACATGTGAAATATATGTTCGTAAGACTGAGATTTTATAAAATATTATCTGTTCTAAAGAAACAAAACCCATGTCTTTCCAAACTTTCTTCACTGGTATTTTTCTTCCTCTCCATTTTATGTCTCAGAAACCCGACACGCTGAGTGGTGCATGTTGATTTATGTTCCTTTAATGCAAGAATATCAGTGAACCTAGCAAAATGTATGGATTTTCTTTTATCCTTAACTGAGCACATAATATGTTAGCAAAATGAATATATACAATCTCTACCCTACTGGATTTCCCTCATATTTTTCACATAACTTTACCTTGCTCTTTCTATATTTCATTTAAGTAACAGCTTGCCTTAGTTTATTTGTAAGGCCATCCATGCTATCACATTACTGCAGATTCTACAGATAAAGGTGAGGAGAAAGTGGAAGAATTGAAGGAATGGATGCAAGAGTAATGTTTATGAAGCACACAGATAACTTTCAGTGGAAGATGCTGTAAAAGTGCAAAGCACTATTATTATTGCTATTATTACTTTATTATAGGTGGTTACCACACAGATCTCTGACTGGATGAATGAAACTCAAATAAAAGCAAGGACTGATTTCAGCTATTCCTTACTTAATCCTATAAACAGTCAATTGATATCTTAATATATATTGCTGCTGCTCCTGGCCAGGAAGTCATGGGAGGAGATAAGGTATTATTGGTTTTATCTGCCGTGTGCCTTACATAGAGGACAAATCCAGTGTTTCTTTTGTGTGGAAATATCTCGACATTTAGCTGGGGTCCTCTGATCTTGAAGCTTGAATTTTGTGGTGGAATGCATCAATACATGGAAATTTGGGGCTTGGGTATAGAATAAAACTGGCATCCTGACTTAACACTAAACAGGCAGGGAATTGCCCTTTGTTTTCAAGTGGAATCTACCTAAGGATTTTTCCAGGTGGGGAAAAAAGTTTGTGACTAATGCAGACCTTGTTTTCTATGCTGAAGTGGTGTATGGGGTAGCTCTGATTAGTGCAGATCTTGGAGGAGGTACCTGAGCAGTGGCTTGTAAAGATAACCTGCTGCTACTGTGCGCAGGCTGAAACCTCACCTGATGTAAGCTGATGCAACACTACTAATGTCATAGTCTCTTTTGCTGACCTTGATCTCTCAGTCCAGAGCACCAAAAATATCACCAGCCACACCCCAACCCGCCCAGCAAGATAAACTCCCCAGCTGCCAGCTCTGCAAGTCACATCGGCTGATTTAAAAGTACTACAGGATTTGTGGGTATCTTCCAAGTGGTGTGAACATATTCTCTAATTTGTCTTTCTCCAGGCAGCTGGAGTGTGGTATTACCAGTTTGTAGCCTCCCTAGTGCTGGTAACAACTGCTTACCCAGGGACTCCCTATTTCTTTATTTGCGGAAAACATCTAGATTTGTAAACATCTAAAAGTGCTCTCCTCTCAGTGCAAACCTTTGACCTTAGGCCTATTTCTCCACTTATAATACACTCCTGTACTGGTATTTTAGTCTGGATTCACATCCTTATGCCTCACAGGGGTGGAGGACTACATCCACAGAGGAAAGCAGTCAAGAACATCTCAGTACAGCCTTCTCCAGTATAAAAAACCAAATCAGGAGTTAAATAGTAAAAGACTCAATCAATAAGAGGACAGCAATGCTTCAGAATTCTTTTTTTAAGTTGGAAAATTAATTTTACTTACTTAAAAGTGGAGGAGGCACCCGTCTGCTCCATTGCCAAGCAGAGAGCACTTGGGACTGCAGCCCCAAAGGTCTGTGCTCTCCTGTACCCATTACGGGATCATATAGGTTTTGGGGATGCCGAAGAAGGATTGGCCCCTTCTTCATGGTTCTGTTTATAAGGTCCTGTAAGGACCCCAAAAGTTGGCCCCAAAGTCTGGGAGGATGAGACATGATTTTGCTCCTGTGCTCCATAGGGGTTGCTCCAGCTGAGTCAACTAATTTTGTGTTTTCTTGCAGGACTCAGCTGCTTAATGGACATTTATTAGCATGTTAAGGCCTTTATGATGCAGAACCCAAGCCTAGAATGGGGTCAGCGGGTGCACCCCTGGATACTGCCTGGCTGGGAGTAAGTTGTACCAGATAAGAACACTGCCCTCTTCTCTCCCTGGGCCCTCTATGTGTCACTTATTTTTTGGGGTGTGCAAAAAAATATCCTTTCTCATCCCTTTCAAAACAAACCCATTTGAATCAGACCGTTGCAGCAACAAAATCCCAACTAGGAGCAACAGGGGAAAAAAAAGCACGCAAGCCACCACCATCCCCCACTTCCCAGCCATCATTTTTTGCCATGAACTAAAAACCAGCAGCTTCACTTGATTTCATTTTTGGTAATAACAACAACAGAAATTTGCATCTGGGCTGACAATGTTGATAGTGAGTGTTAGCCCAGTGCGATTTGAAATTGGCAAGTTGCAGCAACCCTCTGGAAAACCAGGATTTACAAGGGAAATGCTGACAAACACTTAACTACAGTGGCACTTGCTCTATACTATATAACACATAAAACAGTGAAATGGAACATAAGTCTCTTCTAATTATTGAAAATATTTTGGGGCTGCCTTGTGCTAAAACACTCATTTTCATCTTGCCTTTCAGATAATTTTTTTCTCTCTCAAAGCAAATTTTGTTCTAAGCCACCTATCTTTAAAAAAATGCTGTTAATCACCATTAAAAGAGCAGCATTCTGCATGTGATTTTTGGAAGGCTGTGTATAATAAGAAGAATTTCAAGGCTGTGTGGACTTGCATGGCACCATATTATTGTATGAGCAAAAAACCAATACAGAATGGTAATAACCATTTGTCAGAGGCAGCACGGAGGATTATATTATAACCCTTTGTGTGTGTGTGTGTGTGTTTGTTCCTATCCTATATAAAGCAATCAGACACCTTCCAATTTCCAAACACCTGATAATGCTAAAGTTTATTTTATCACAGCCAAGGTTATATTTTCTTTCCCTTCATAGTGACCCTAGGAGGAAGAGGAATAATGGATCGGGAACCTATTATAGCTATTCTGTGTTAAACAGCCAAGTAAAGGGCAAATATAGTTCTGTAGTGGAATCAATCACTGAACCCATCAGTGAGAATGACCCTCCTGGCCCCCACCTTCTTCCCCATGCCTAAGAATTCGCCATATTCAATCTTTAGGCTCTGAACCCAAATGCCCTTTGAAAGTGAATTTATGATCACTTCATCACACTGTCTATTAGCTCACTTTCTAACAAATAGGATTGAGAAATATATGGCAGGAACTGCAACGGCACATTTCCAACTAATGGTTAAAATGTCAGGGCGATAATGTACAAGTGCATCTGCCCTCAAACACAAAATCAAACGCAGCTTTACAAGGGCTGTCGCCATTCCACTTTAGTTAAAGACTTGCAAGCTTCCTTCTTCCCTTTTGCAGAGCTGCAGTTTGGAAGCTGCTGCATCTCATCAGGGCTCAGTTTGCCAGTGCTGTACTGTACTTCATTAGGCAGCTCTATTTAATGGTTTCAACAAAAGCCATCATTTTAGCCCAACTGCCTTGACTAAATTAAAATTTCCAATCTCTGTTTTAGTGTTCTGCAACTGATGTATACATAAGCAAAACTGGTCAACATCTGCCAGGGGGTTGGCCAAAAGTTCTGTAAAGATGTACTTCACATTTCTGAAGCATGTGCAAAGTAACAACGTACTTATCCTCCTGAGGGCTCTCATGATTTTACTTCACCATTTGTTCAGACACACTTTAGCAGCATATAAGCCATACAGTTGATTCTCCCCTTGGTTGCAGTTTTATCTGTAGTGTCATTTTGAGTAATTGGGGTATGGTAGCTGATCAACTTTCAGGTTTCTCATTGGCAGAAAGGGACTGTATTGGCACCAAGAAAGAATATGATGGGTCCTCTCGGTGCCTGAGCAAGTGTCCCTCTTTTGCACTTGGCTACCCAAGGCCATTAGAAAATAAGCTTAATAAAGCAACTCAGTGTATACATCTTAACTATTCCCAGCCAAGGGGATGCAGCTATAGAAGAAATATTTTAAACCAATATGAAAGATGGTAAATGTACATATTTAGTCAGTGATCTGTGAAAGTTTTTGAATTAGTTTTTAAAGCTTTGTTAAGACCAGAACGCACAGATGTTGAAAACAAGTTCAGATGTAGCGACAGATGGTATTTGATTATGAAGCAGACTGTTCATATAATACAAAGATGCTGCTTCTGCCATACACAAGTAACTGCAGAGAGTGCAGTAGAAATTTTGGAAGGCAGAGCAGTTCAAGAGGTTCTTTGTGCGGCAATAACTTTCACGTTTTTCCAGCAGTGCTAGAATTGGGATAATTTTCTTTCTTTTACAGTCAACACCCTCACCCCCCTTCCCCCACTCGCCATTTTCTCCCTTGTTGTACAGCTCTCTTGCATTTTTTGATCCTCTTTTCAGGTCATTTGAAATCAGATCAAGGATAACTACACTTTATTTATATTTATGGAATAAAAAAAGTTCCTTAAGGTTAATAATAACAATAATAGTTATTATATATTACTGATATTATCTATGTAAAAAGAGATGTTTTGGACAAATCCTGCATTTTGCAAGTGATGTAACACTACATCCAGAATCACTGGGATGCTGTCTTTTGCTGGGGACAACATACTTGCTGGGGCTGCTGCCATGTTCACCTTGTCAAAGCCACAATCACTCCGTCCACTTCCCTCCTCCAAAGAGGTGTGAGAAGGGTACTGAAATCTGGAAATACGGGGAGGGAGCCGCATGAAGGGCAGGGGTGCCTGCCACTGGGCACCAGCTTCACCCCACTGCTGTGGCGGGCGGTCCAGACCCTTCTTGCCCCTGCTGTCCTCCAGCACTACCTGGGTGCCTTTTGGCCACCGGCTTTGGGTGCCTTTGCCCTGAGCAGGGAGCAGCTTCTGTGGCCTCAGGCAGCACCCATCTGCCTGGCCTTTGCTCAGAGTCATTCTCTGGCAGAGGTGGGTTTTCCCCTTGCCTCACATAGCACACCTTGACCTTTTCTTTCCCTGCCGTCGCTGGGTCAGCCACCCTGCGCCGCCACCAGCAGCTGGCCATGGCCCCGGTTAACGGCGGCTGAACGCTCTGGAAATTTCTGGAAGGGCAGAAACACCCTTTAAGCAGCAGGCTCTTCCTAATGGGAGGGAGAAACCTGACTCAGGGGCAGGGGGACATCCTTGCCATGGATGGGCTTCTCCAGTTCCTCTGCGGTTCCCCTGATGTTTTGGGAAAGCAAATGGCCGGGTAAACAGTACTTTAACACATTGGCTCCAGCCACTTGCAAAGATGCAAAAGGATGCCAGGAAGCAAGATTTCAGCTAGGAGATAAAACTGGCAGGGCAGCAGCTTGTGGATTGTGCAATGTAACCCGGGGGCTTTGGAGGGCCGTGCAGGACCCCCGTGCGCGCGCTGTTAACGAGTAACCGGGCGTTAATGAGTAACGTGTGGGGTTGGCAGCGCCCGCCCGGGCTGGAGGAGCAGGAGCTGTTCCCAGCTCTGCAGTGGGCAGGTGGAGGGTCCTGTGGAGATGGTGCCACCATCCTGCATCTCCATTTCACTCCCTATGAAATGGGGACATGGAGCAGGAATAGGTTTGGCCACAGCCTTTTGGAAGTGCTCGAGATTTTTCCCTGTGGTGCTCAGCGAGTGGTGGAGCTCCCCCCGACTGAGTTCTAGGTTTCTCCCAGAGCTGGGAAGTCACAATGCACACGTTCGTGTAAGAAAGCAGTGAAGCTCATTTTGTATTATACCAAACACACACATTTTATCAGGAAAGACTTGAAATACACCCCTTGACCTGAGTGTCCTTATGCTTCCAGACTGTTTGCAGTGTAAGACAAGCTCTGGTTTTCAGATAAGCCTTTGCAGCAGTTTAAACATCTGCCTCGTGTGTTGTTTAAGATCCAACCCTGACTGTCCTGTGGCTTTCTTAAATATGCCAGCAACTACTGTCATGCATGAGGGGCAGGTAAACCCCCAGTCTGAATGGCCAGACTTCAGCCTGAGTCAGGCAGGCATGCAGTCCCTGGGGTGGGTGTGTTGTCAGAGCCTTGTGTGGATTACTGAGAAATTGTAAAAATAATATTAAAAAAAAAAATCTAAAGTGCCTCCACTTCAGAGAAATCTGGCCTTATGGTTTTGACTGGAGCATCATCTCTTCCTTTAAAAGCTCTGACCAAATTATTGAGCTGATAAACGATTTCCCTTGGTTTTACATGTGCTGGCATGAATTATCCTTGAGTGCTGCATATTAGGGTTGTTTTGTACTAAAAGGTGTTAAACACTTGTAATAAATATTTTTCCTTATTTCCCCTAGGACACTGTTCCATCTCTGGTTGGTGAAGCATAAAAAAGAGCTGTCATGCCCAGTTTTAATAGGCAATAGGATTTCAAGCCCCCAGAGTTGTTTCACAGTCTGGCAGTGGCCATAATGAAACTGGCCACTGTTGCCACAAGACTTTTTCCTCTCATGCGTTCTCCCCTGTCACCTCCCACAGCTGCTTGACTGGCAGGTCTCTTGCAAACAGCAAACATATTTACATTGGAGCCAGTAGTATTTCTTTAGCTATCTGTGCCATCTTTCTCGGCTTTTATTTTCCTTTGCCTAGACAGAGACTCAACCTTAAGCCTAATTTTAAAGAATAAAATTAAACCGTGCATGCAATTAACTGCATTTGGGTATGAACAGCAGTTCATTTTCATGTGTTTTGTTGTGAAGCAAATAGCTTGTTTGTTTGTTTTTTCACACTGATTCCCAAATAAATGGGAAAGTACCACTATTCACTCACCCAGGATTTATTCATGAAAATGCAATCACAGCCTCCCAGACTCTGGGCAGAGTGAGGTGGGGGGGGTCCTTTCTCTGAAGGAGAGTCAGTGTCTCACTCTGCTCTGCAGCTCTGGAAAGAGTCAGGCTAACCTAAGCCAACAAGCATTCATTTGGGTGGCTAAAATTTTTTAATATTTAAATAAAAGATACCTCTTTCATCTCTTTGAAGTACAGGTATGGTTGTGGTCCTAATAAACCGTACACAAAAATGGCCATTGTAGCAATTGATGGATTTTCTGCACCCACCAATCTCTCAAGCTTTAACAGGCAGCTTCTCCAAATGCCCCTGCCCACTGAAAAGCTGGGAGAACAGGCAGGCCCTGCCATGCACCCAGAGGGTCAAACACTTGGACCAGGCAGGGAAACAACCCTCCTACCCCCCAGCCCTTTTTATCTAGCAGCTCTGCCTTCACCCTGGGAGCCCTCCCATCTCCACTCAACAACAGAATTTAGCGAAGATTTAATTTGGCATATTGTGTTCTTAAACGCAATGCCATGTTTTAAAAGTCACTAAGATGAGTTTGGGGAGGCACTGGAAGCCACTGCAACGAGTGAGGGATGTATTTGCCATTATTTCCCAAACGCAGTCAGTCGTACGCTGCCACTCTCCCTTTCCCTCCTAACAAAGAGGGAAGACTGGATCAGAAGGGATCATCTCCATAGAAATTGTGTTGGCACAACCTAGACTGGGCATAAATAAGGGTACAGACCAAGAAAATGAGAGCAATTAACCCTTTCAGGCTCTCAAATGACAAAATGCAGTCTTCCACGTTCAGCTGCTCAGTGATGTGATGCCTAAAAGACCACAGTTGCTAGTGATGGTCTCAGTGACACAAAATTGTTGAATTATTTGCCTTGCTCAGGGATAATTCATGTCTTCCTTATGATTTTTAAGCTAGAACATAGTATCTTTCTTATTGTAAAAATTCCAGGTATTAGGGGAACTGAGGATTTCCAAGCACAGATGGCCAGATCTGCAGAACTTGGATCATTTCAGGGTGCTTGAAGCCTGGGAAAGTTGATTTGGCCCTCTGCAATGACAGGGACTACTTGCCAAGTTCCAGTCTAGCTCTGAACTCCTGCAGTATTCTGAGATGCCAATAACTAGGATTTCTTATTTAGAGATCTGTGTGCTTTCCACTGCAGGGTAAAATGGCAAACAGTGTCCTGCATTTCACAGAACCAGTGTATTTCAGAGAAAAACTGATAGAGGCACAGAGTGAGCTGGCAATTACCCACACAGCCCGGATCCTTTGGTCCATTAACTGGGTACCTGAGGATGATCTTTGTCTCCCTCATCTAGTTAAGTCTTGATAACTAAGACAAAAATTATTTTAGTATGTTGGTTTGGTAATGTGGATAGATGTAGCTAGGAGAGGCAATTTGTTTGCAGTAAAACCAGAGAAGATCTCACATTTAAATGATTATTAGTTATGTAGATGTAACTTCATGACCTTCCCCAGATCTCCTTTACACCTCGTGTTGATGTGGCCCAACAAATGCAACTCCAGTTGCATAAAAATACATGGAGTTTTTACTGCTGTTGCAGATAAGCAGTATTTATTTGGTTGTTACAATGAAGCTAAAGCTGGATTCAGGCTCCAGCTCAGCTCTAGTGTCTTGAGCCTGAATCAGGGTACATACTGAAAATAAATGACCTCAGATCAAAATATATTTTTAACATGCTTCTCCTTCAAAATCAGAAGAGTCTTGCAGGATTTTGTGATCTAAATAAGCTACAGTCTTACTGCCATCTGCCCCAATTCTAAGCCAAAAAGAGAACTTTCATATCTGAAACACAGACAATCAAAAGTCCACTCAACCCCAAAATTTTAAGATATATATGAAACAGCAGAAAGACACAGCAAAGAGCAAAATAAAAACCATGAACAAACACGTTTTGAGGAATTGTGTAGGAACAGAGTAGTTATACATAATGCTGGTGAATGCACAGCCTGAAACAGAAGAGATTAATGAGTGATGGATTGTAAGAACAAGAACAGAGGATGATATCTGGTCAGTACCATTAACAAGGCCAAACTGGTAAGAGTAAGAAATGTGAACCCAATGTGAACCACCACAGCTCAACAAGCACTGTCCCTGCATTCACTCAGATCGAGGAGCTCCCTTTGCAGGACACCAGCATGGCAGGTATACCCAGGAAACAATTAAACAGTATAAACAAAATAGCTCACATTGGCTACATTTAATTTAAAGGGCTGTCTATGCCTCAGACATAACAGGTCTCTTCCAGGGAGTTATTCCTTGGCAGATAGACTATTGCAAAATAACATTCATTATCTTAACCGGTGCTGTGCTGGAGGTAGGACACCCAGGCCATAAATCATTATATCCATTTTGCAAGAGGGCTGGTAGTTTCATTAATAAATAATTTGAACTAAGGGGAAAAGAAAACCTTCAGAGGACTACAGTGTTAGGCACAGCCTGGCCACAGCCAAGTGGTTCAGCAGTTCACCTCTTGATGTGGGGCAACATAAACTTTTGGAAATAAAAGTAAACAATGGCAATGAGCTTGTAATTTATATTTTATTTTGCACAAGCTTGCATATATACTGCACATACATTCAGTTTAGAGAAGATGGAAGGCACACAAGGCAATTGAACTACTGTATCCTTTAAGTGGTACAAAGCAAAAAGGTAAAAGTTTGGAGAGTATACAAAAGCTTTAAACACACAAAATAAAATCCCCCCCCCCCCAAACATTTTTCCTGTGTTTATCTTAAATTTAGTAGCTGCCAAGCTAGAATTGTAACTTTTTTCAATCAATTGTCTACTGCACCTTTTTTTTTCCAAACGGACAGGGGAGTCTTATTGTTTTATCTTGTCATCAATTAATATTACAGTACATCCTTGGTAATACAAAATTGTACACCTTCATCAAATAAATTAGGATAAATTAAACCAATAAATTATGCAAAGTCTTCAGAACAATAGACGACAACAAAAAAATCCACAGTTGAAATTGCCTCTAGCTAAAAAATAAAATAAAAAAATCAAAAATTGACTTTACCAGTTCAGTTATTGTACTATCTTCAAATTAAAGGGTCTTTATTACAAAAAAAAGAGCTTAATAATGCTATTTACAACATATTGCTAAATAATATAAAGGCAGTGTTTTGTCACTTTTGTAACTATATACATATGAGTAATGGCTGGGACAATATCAGTTTAAACCTTAACCTTTGACTCTTCTGGGCAGCATTAAAACCAACCTAAAGAGGCTTTTCCCCCCTCCTTTTCTAGTTTCTGACTCTTACACGTTATATGGTAATGAGATGGTTATTGTCTGCTATCTCACTCAAGTGGTACAATTAATGCAGAAGGTATGGATTTTAGAGAAAAATGTAAGCTCACTGTTTCTTCTAGATTTGTTTCTACATATCCCAGTATTTGTGCATTTGGAAGGTGGCTGCTTTGGGAGAGAGGTGACTGTGGCTCAGATGAAAAGACTGAATAAAGTCATAGTGCCACCACCTTTCATACACTAAAAAGGATATTCCTAAGAAGATACAAAGGTTAAATACCAGTTTTCATCCCAGCTCTAAATATGAGCATTTTTAGATTCAGTTTATAGATGGTTTACAACCAACAGTTCTACAGAAAACAAAATTGCATTTCCTTCAACAGAACATTTAAGTGCAATACAGTAACTGCTTACTCATATAAACCAGTTACATTCCTTAAGGGGAGCTTTTTGAAAACAATGCGTATTGGAATTTTCAAACACAGAGTTGGTACCAGAAGGAAACATTTGCACTATTAACACCAATGATTGCTATATAATACACATGGCAAATATAGTTTTTGCTTTCACTTCTCATGTACAGTGCTCATTTTGGGGGTTTTGTAAACCACTTTCCATTTTTAATATATATATATATATCTTTCTGTATATATATATATGTATAATCTTTCAATGCTGCTGGTGAAAATCCTATCTTTAAAGCCACAACATCTTCACCTTTATTTCTTAATTAATATTAACCTGTGGAAAAAAAACATTTTTCTATTAACTGACTTCATATACATAGAAAAAAATTCTGCAATTTTACAGAAACTGTATTACCTATTCCCTTGACATCTGATGAAAGAGACTTAACTTTTAAAAGTAGAGAGCTGGATTTTCAAGAATGCTTTCAACTATCTACACAGTTACTGTAGTGTTTCTTATAAATTCAACAGATGTTTTCAGAATGTAGTTATTAAAATCTTATGTCTTTATGCAAGAACAGCCGTAAGGTTGAATATTTACATTGCTTTATAAAAGTTCCCCTCGATTTTCAATGTTCACCCACATACCTGGTACAGTAACAAAGATTCTGCAAACTTAAAACACTTTAATTAAATAATACTCAGAGGCACAAAGCAAACCTCAGGAATACATGGGTGAACACTTCCTTAAATAATTACTACATTCTAACATCTTCCACGTGTTTACCATTAAATGTGAAACGTTCCCATTAAACAACCAGAGATACAGTAAGAATTAAATGTTTTGTAGTTTCAAATAGAACATTCTTTTCACAAAACATAACAAATGTCTAAAATAGGTTCTTAATCTAGATAGGAAAAAGGTAAGCTTTTCACTTCATACGCATCTTTTGTGTGTGTGTGTGTGTTTTTTGTGTAAATATACATACATATGCCCACACATGTTGTCCTGTGTGTGTGACCACATACGTATCTGTATATGCACATATGTCACGTATGAAATATTGCTTCTATACTACTTTTCATCAGGCTAAGAAAACACAAGATTTGCACCACAGTTACAAAAAATTGGCTTCTACAAGAATTTTCAAAACTCGAATGCTGCTCAAACAATTGAGAAAAAATAATTTGCGTTATCAAACTGTTCTAAAAATTCTCTTCTTCAAAAACGTATTCTCCTGCTTTGTTTTTTTTATTTTTTTAATTTTTAAAAAGACACAAAATATGCATAGCTATCAACATTATGTCAAACAGCCGGGAAAAAAAAAAGTCAGTGTTTATTGCAGCTGTAGTAATTGAAAAATAAAGTTTAAAAGATGAAAATTGTAAGCCACAGAAGGCACAAGAACAATTGTACTTGTGGGGAAAAAACTGGTATTTTGAAGGATTTTTTTTTATCCTTCCGCTGGTGCATTTAAGGTCTAGGCACAGACTATAACCTCAAGTTTATATGCAGA
Organism: Leptocoma aspasia; assembly: GCA_013399835.1. NCBI lineage: Eukaryota > Metazoa > Chordata > Aves > Passeriformes > Nectariniidae > Leptocoma > Leptocoma aspasia. Next base: position 66,421 of record VXAX01003600.1, read on the forward strand.
AATAAATCTGAATTAGCAGTAAATGAATGGCAAGATGGGATTTCTACATGGATTTTGAAATTCTTTTCCTATGTAAACCTTTCATTACAATAAAAGTAGCCTCCTGCCTTTTAGCCATTTTTAGTGAAATAATATTGAGATCATTTAAAAGAAACTGGATTGGATTCTACTTCGAATTTAGTACAAGCTATGCCATGTATTTGTAATTTTAGGTGAATTGGGAGGCACAAAGGCAATATGGCTATAAAATGTAGAAAAATCACATAACTGAAATAATCAAATTATCATTTATTCCTTTTTCAGACCAAGGAGGTTTTTATTTTGCTTTTAAGATGAAATTTCTATTCCTAATTCCTATGCCTCATTTACTATTGAGATTATACTAGCCATAAATAAATAAATAAATGCAACAACATCAAGTGTTGAGTACACAATTTCACTTATTTAGATTATGCGAATCCCATTGCAGCCAAATAATAATAATAATATTAATAATAATAAGAATATAATAATAATATAATAATAATAATATAAAGAAATGGTAAAATCACAGGTTGAGATGGTAGCTAGTAGTATGTCCACACAGTATGATTAAAGTATGGCTTTGCTTTCTTATGTCCAAGGTGAAAATGCAAAGTAATATTTTGCATCTTATGGTATGCCAATGATGAACTTACTGTACTAAAACTTGAGCATTTTATGCCACTTCTTCCCGTAAATCAAAAAAAGTGCATAAACACAATTTTCATCCTTTCTTACTCAGAATTCATTGGAGTTACATCTTTATGAAGTGTAATGTTTACCAAATCATGCACACACACAGGAAAAAAAAAGGAAAAATGAAATAAAGAAAACAAAATAAAATGAAATAAAATGTAAGAAAATAAAGAAAAAAAATCCTTTCTACTGTAAGGATACGTACAGTATTAGGTACTCTCAGGGAGTCTAAGATCAAGATTTGTTTTGCTTTTAATGCATAGTGAAAATGTTGGCACTTCATCCCATGCTATTGTCTGCATTGCCTATACTCCACAGATACTGCCAGTGCTTGAAAAGAATGACAGGGAATCAGAGGATTGTGCTGTTTAATTTGAAGTCAGCAGGTTTTTAAGGCTTTCTGCTAACAATAATTGCTTTCATACATTTCTGTCTATCAGCAGTATTTGTAAATGAAGTGAAATTGCAATGATCAGGTCAGCTCTTTAGTCATATGGGTAAACTTTCACTCTCCAAAGTCAAAATGTAATTTTAAAATAAAGAAGATACCAATATCCTCAATGGTCTAAATATAATTCAGGTCTAATTAGGAACTTCCTCTAGATTTAGATTGAATAATGTAGGGGAAAATACTACTGATGATAACAATAAATTCTTACTGCATCCGTACAAAAGACGACAAAGAAAATGACAAATACAGTGTGCCATAGCATATTCAACCTTCCCCCAAACTTCTGGAGACGATTTCTTTCTGAAAACATGAGAAAAGGAGAGCCACTGAAGAAAGCATGAGAACTAGCAGCTAGCTTTCTTTCTNTCCGCTGGTGCATTTAAGGTCTAGGCACAGACTATAACCTCAAGTTTATATGCAGAAATAAATCTGAATTAGCAGTAAATGAATGGCAAGATGGGATTTCTACATGGATTTTGAAATTCTTTTCCTATGTAAACCTTTCATTACAATAAAAGTAGCCTCCTGCCTTTTAGCCATTTTTAGTGAAATAATATTGAGATCATTTAAAAGAAACTGGATTGGATTCTACTTCGAATTTAGTACAAGCTATGCCATGTATTTGTAATTTTAGGTGAATTGGGAGGCACAAAGGCAATATGGCTATAAAATGTAGAAAAATCACATAACTGAAATAATCAAATTATCATTTATTCCTTTTTCAGACCAAGGAGGTTTTTATTTTGCTTTTAAGATGAAATTTCTATTCCTAATTCCTATGCCTCATTTACTATTGAGATTATACTAGCCATAAATAAATAAATAAATGCAACAACATCAAGTGTTGAGTACACAATTTCACTTATTTAGATTATGCGAATCCCATTGCAGCCAAATAATAATAATAATATTAATAATAATAAGAATATAATAATAATATAATAATAATAATATAAAGAAATGGTAAAATCACAGGTTGAGATGGTAGCTAGTAGTATGTCCACACAGTATGATTAAAGTATGGCTTTGCTTTCTTATGTCCAAGGTGAAAATGCAAAGTAATATTTTGCATCTTATGGTATGCCAATGATGAACTTACTGTACTAAAACTTGAGCATTTTATGCCACTTCTTCCCGTAAATCAAAAAAAGTGCATAAACACAATTTTCATCCTTTCTTACTCAGAATTCATTGGAGTTACATCTTTATGAAGTGTAATGTTTACCAAATCATGCACACACACAGGAAAAAAAAAGGAAAAATGAAATAAAGAAAACAAAATAAAATGAAATAAAATGTAAGAAAATAAAGAAAAAAAATCCTTTCTACTGTAAGGATACGTACAGTATTAGGTACTCTCAGGGAGTCTAAGATCAAGATTTGTTTTGCTTTTAATGCATAGTGAAAATGTTGGCACTTCATCCCATGCTATTGTCTGCATTGCCTATACTCCACAGATACTGCCAGTGCTTGAAAAGAATGACAGGGAATCAGAGGATTGTGCTGTTTAATTTGAAGTCAGCAGGTTTTTAAGGCTTTCTGCTAACAATAATTGCTTTCATACATTTCTGTCTATCAGCAGTATTTGTAAATGAAGTGAAATTGCAATGATCAGGTCAGCTCTTTAGTCATATGGGTAAACTTTCACTCTCCAAAGTCAAAATGTAATTTTAAAATAAAGAAGATACCAATATCCTCAATGGTCTAAATATAATTCAGGTCTAATTAGGAACTTCCTCTAGATTTAGATTGAATCATGTAGGGGAAAATACTACTGATGATAACAATAAATTCTTACTGCATCCGTACAAAAGACGACAAAGAAAATGACAAATACAGTGTGCCATAGCATATTCAACCTTCCCCCAAACTTCTGGAGACGATTTCTTTCTGAAAACATGAGAAAAGGAGAGCCACTGAAGAAAGCATGAGAACTAGCAGCTAGCTTTCTTTCTTTCTGTCACATCATGGTGTAGCATTCAGGCAAACCCAGATCCATCAGGGACTTTACACTGTAGCTCAGGTTTTGGTCACCACTAGCTTCAGCTTCAGAAGACAAGTGCAGCCACATTGCTCAAATATATTTTTTTCTTTTTTTTTCTTTTTTCTTTTTTTTTTTTAAGCTGCACTTACTGTAATTTTAAAAATCCAATTTGGCTATCTGAACCCTGCATTGCCAGGAGGACACTGTGATTTTTGTATAATGCTCGATTAGATTTTTATGAAAATGAAAATTTTATTCTTCTGATTAGGAAAAGACTAATTATATTTTATAGCTACAAGCCTTTTTTTTTTTGTTTTGTTTTGTCTTTTCTTTGCCTCAGCACTGTGAGGTGAAGACTCTTCTACTACATCTAAGATCATTCAAAAAGTGCTTTTCTGGACAGATGTCAAATATGGGCAAGAAACTTTGTATGCTGGAAAGGGGATCTTGGGGGGCAGAATGTACTAAGAAAATAACAAATTTAGGGACTAATGCCACTTAAAGTAAGACCGAGACATGGCAATATACAAGGCTGAAGGTTTCATTTTTACTCTATGGAGAGTGAAATGCTTCCGCTTTAGTAAGCTGACCATATTCCAAAATTAGTGTGGTTGATACAATATTGTGCATGAATTACTGGCCTAACCCTGCAAGAACAGTATTTGATTTGTGCAAACATCCCTTGCTGCAATTTAGAGAAACAAGAACCTGGCATGTTGGTTACTGGTGCAGGGTATCTGTCCTTTCTGTAAGGAACACATGAAGCATAGGGTTTGCTCTTTTGGGTGTCACTTCTTGGAGTGAGTACCTAAAACAGATGTATTTTTTTGAAATATGAAACAAAATCTAGTTATTGATTAAAAAGTATATAAATACAAATAAAAAAGCTCGAAGCTTATGAAATGAATCCACAGAGTTCAGACCTTTAGCAGTATAAACATAATATAAACTTCATTGTCTGTAGTATTGTGCCATGACATAAGTCTCACCAAGACAAAATGCCACTTTGCAGCAAGCAATAAATCTGACAAAGCATTTTTAAACATAATGCCCTAACTTGCTAAGACAGGCTTTTACACGCTTCCAAACTCTTCTCCCTGAAAATTAACCCCGTTGATTCTTCAAATGTTAAGGGTCTCGGGCAAAAGTAAACCAAAGGCTGAAGTAAAATAACCATCCCCTTGGAACTGAACAAAAACTTATATCCAGGAGGGATCAGTCTAATTTCATATACATATATATATGTATGCGATACACATATATATGAAATTAAAATAGAGACACACGTGACTTGGGCATCAGAAGGGGACTGCTACTTTCATACATTCATAAATAGTTGCTGAACTCTCTACTCATGAAGAAGCTCTTGTAGGCAGTTTGGGGATTTGAAAATCTCAGGGACCTCACTGTCCAGCTTACAGATGACCTTGTATATGGCCTTCTTCCAGGAAGGATCAACATCTTTGCCTGCGATAATGGCATTGAAAAACTCCCGTAACGTGATCTGAGCCACTTCCAGGAATCTCTCTGGAACCTGCTGATACAAGGAGACAATGGCATTAATACAGTTTTCAATTTCAAGTCTCTGGTTCTTCAAAGGAAACTGAGCTAAGTTCTTTCTTTCAGAAAGGGGCTTACATAGCACCTGCATTTTCTAAATGTGGCAGCCCTCTATTCTCTTATGCAAAGCTGTTATATATAGTACTATAGCAATAACTTTTATAACATGTGTTAGAGATCTTTGTAAAGTCTACTGACAGAATGTAGGTAACGAAATGTTACTGTCTGAGTTGGGAGAGTAGGGGATTTATAGGATATAATTAGCAGGAGGGGAAACAAGCACAATTGTCTTTAAGGAAAGAAATCTCTGCTTGATATTTTACCCGTGCATTTATGGCCATGTTCCTCTCTCCATGTGAGAACTAATATGAAAGTTATGCATGCACAGGAAGCCCTTTGTACCTTTGTGCCTGACTTTGGTCACAACCAGTGCTGAAAGCAGTCAAAGAAATAGGGTATCTCTGAATGCTGTTTGTAGTTTAAAACCAATCAGGCAGGAAAGCCTTCAGCTAGTGGCTCGCTTCTGTGGCTGCTATGCACAAGAACCCCATAAAATGGCTTTCTCAGGAGACACTATGGTCTTTCCTTCTTTTTCAGGAGCACACAAATACCACCCTAACCTCTTTAAAGGGTGCATCGTGCTCCAAGTGGCTTCTGAGCTGGGATGCTTTAAACTCATTTGTGGTTTCTAAATGTCACTGTCACTTCACGAGTGAGTCAAACACCCAGCTAGAAGGAAGGTGCCACTCTCAGAAGCCCCTGAACTATGGGTGAATGTTAAAAACCACAGTTACTTCCAAACTTTAGTAATTCATTCTAAGTAGTTGTCTCACCCTTTGCCTTAAATGATTCAAATCCAATCGCTCCAATGAACTGCAGGGCAGTTGCAAGGTTGAGGTAATCTCCATAAAGATATTATTTTCCACTTTTATCACGGAAATATGGCTTCACAGCTCTAGAACTGCTAATACATGGCCGGCCAGTAGCCAGCATGCTTATAATAGCAAGTATTCCCTCACTGCTATTCTTTGTCCCCTCCGGCTAGAGGAGTTCTCCGACCTGCACTAGGAGCCACTTGAACCATTCCTGTGGCAAACAGACACTTGGGCAGCTCTCACTGATTTACTGAATTCATGTCACACTGCCAGATCAAGGCCAGCCCCTTACTCTCTACTTCAGGCTTTTCTTCCTGTCCCTTTAGAAGGCACTTCCAGAAAACTTGTCTGGAAATGTGTGTGATCAATCTGATATAACAGAGCTCCAGAGCCTTCGCTCACCTATCATTGTTAGGGAAACACCAGCAGTTTGATGGCCACATTCTGCCATCAAATAAGCATGAGATCAGCTCCCCCTGACACCAGCTGACAAACTCTGCTTCCAGAAACCCCAGAGAAGTCCTCTGTCTACCTCTGAGAGTGCAATCCAGCCCTCACATGTTTTTGGTTTTTTTTGCTCCCAAAAGCATCTGTGGAAATTTTTCATTCAACAGGGTGCACAGAAAGACACATCTTTACAGATGGTCTATTCCAGCAATAATTAAGAGAGAAGAAATTAACTATTATGTTTCACTTACTCCCAGCTCAAAGAAATTACTTAAAACTCCCCATAACCCAGCTGAGTAGCTGTTCAGGCATTTGGTAACATAGCTACAGAAAATACCATGCTTTTCTCATTCTTGCATTGCTATAAAAAATTGACAAGCCTTTCTGTTCATGCAGTTCAATGCTCACACACTGTTCATCACCCTTGGTATTGCTGGGCACTAATCAAGGGGAAGGAGTTTCTGACTACATGGTATTATACATCAGGAAAAGAAGTAGATAACCAAACTTATGGAGTAGACACTGATATTAGTTCATGAAAGCAAAACCTTCTGTATTTGGTATCCACTCTAGAGGACCAACACTAGATGTCTTTCTTCTCTCCCAAGCTGCTGGAGATGTAAAGAGGCAATTACAACCACCCACATGAAAAGCATGAAGTCTAAATGCACAAAGTCCTACCTTTCCTTCCTACCTCATGGTTACACCCATGACAACTTTAAGCATGGAAGTGACAACCTGGGTTTTAAGTTGGGCCTTTGCCATTCAATTTCTACCTGTGCATTTGAATGTTTTCCAGGTAGAGGATGCTGCTTTTCCATGGAGTAGGCAGTGTGAAACCCCTGACTTCCAGGCCTTCTACTGCTGTAGCGACACACAGGCTTTTTTTTAGACTGGGAGTTATCTTTTAAAGTCCAGCTTTATTGTACCTGAGTCACATCTGCAGGGTCAGGCTTCTTTGAACCTGGTACTACAGGCTGCAGAGAGCAGCCCACAAACATAACAGTGAACAAACCCAATAATGAACAAAGCCCTGTGGGGGCTTTGAAGAGACTCAACTTTTCAGCTTTTTCTCCCTCTGGAGGCTTCACCTTGTAATGCTGAGTTCCTAAAGACTGCCCCTACTCCTAAGGGATTAGAACCACTCATAGCTGTTTCCTTTTGGGATGTTATTAGCGATTTTTCATGTCAAACTGGATTACACACGTTATTTTGCATGTTGTAATGTGAATTCCATTGTGATTAATCCCACAGGATGGTAAGTCAGCCAACACTTTTCCTTTCTAGAAAGAGTATCTGTAGTGGTTTTTATTGTTTGGGGTTTTTGTTTTTTAGATAAGAGAATACTAGTGAACTCCAGAGCCTGAAAATAAATATTTAAATGCATGGGTAGTTATATTTTTCAGTGGGCAATTAATCAGTCAGCCATGTTAATTATGTGTCTGGGGGTGGCATTTCCCTGACCCTAAGTGATGGCGACCTATTCAGCGCATCTTTACACCTAACTGACTGAACATCTCTGAAGTAGGAACATCTGCATAAAATGCTTCAGTGACAAATAAACTCTATCTACATTGCTTTTAATAGAACCAACAATCCCTAGTATGAACCCAGGGCATTTTCTTAGCATCAGGTGGCAGCAGTCAATCAAAGAATCACACTGTGCATTCACCAGGAGGAAAGACAATGAGGTCTCGTCGGGGGAGTCTAGGTGGGTCTCAGGCTGAAGCCCCCACATCAGTCCAATTTAGAAAGAAATCACACTTTGCTGCATGCTTTGTCAATGTAACTTCACTGCCAAGGGAAAAAGTCACAGGCCAGACTTTAGGCCAGTGTAAACCAGCAGGGCTCTGCCAGCCTCAGTGCAGTTACGCTGATTTACACCTGGTACACACCAGTCCTGTACTTTCTAACGCAGTCCAACAACCTCCATGGTGCCCCTTCTTAAGCCTTAGCCATGCTAACATGTCCCCTTGTCTATGAAAACTGGGAGGGAATTAAAGCTCTCATCTGCTCTTGTCTATTTGTGCTGTTTTAACTACTGGCATTTTCCTTGGCTTGCACAACAAACCTGAACTATTTCACTCTTGGGTTTGCATGTGCAACTATCATGTCGAACCATTTGGCTTAGCACTGTGGGGGAGTGCTTTGTTAAAAATACTCGGCACATACTATTTCTATGGCAGCAAAAGTATGGTT